>VZRV01009176.1:81858-404341 GCA_013398115.1 Falcunculus frontatus | reverse complement strand
CAAGCCTCCCGCAACTCCCGCGGTTGCCCAATCCCCAACTGCGGGCGCCTCCCCGCAGGCTCGGCCGGGGGCTGCGGGCAGGGCGGGCGCGGGGCTCGCCACCCCCCCGAGGTGACTGTCCCGGCGACTCCGCTCCCCCGTTCCCTCCGCCGGACGGAGCCGGCGCCCTCCCCGCTGCGCCCAGGTAAGGTCGGCGGCAGGGCGGGAGCTGCGGGTGGGCAGGGGGCTGGGCTGCGCGACCCCGGCCCCGGCGGCGGAGAAGGGCAGGGGCAGTTCGGTCCGGCTGCGGGGCGGGGGCCTCCCGCGGCCGGTTTGCCGGGCTGGGGGCGAAAGACGGGGGACACACGCACTTATTCTTCCCTCAGCCCAGCGACTGAGTTACTTTTTTCGCTTTAAAAGCTAGGCAAACACCGGCCCTCCAGGAGGGGAGGATGCCCGCTCGCGGCCCCCCTCGCCCCAGCGACAGCCCCACGCTTCGAGGCTCAGCACCTCCCGGTGCCCGACTGGGCAGACAGTGCCGAGGGCTCTGCCGCCTCTCTCCTCCCGAGCCTCCGCCGCCCTCCGCAGCCGCGGAGCCCTCGGAGTGCGTTTCCTCCCGTCCCCAGCCGCTGTATTTTTAACCGGGAGGGCGGAAGAGCACGGCGCAGCCCGCTGCCCCAGCCCCCCGGCGCGGAGGTGCTCCGCGCATCTTTCCAAACTTCGCACGGGGCCAAACCCACCTGCGGGCCCCGGGGCAGCCCCCAGTTTCCCAGGCCGGTACATCCCGCGGCACCGGCGGCCGCTCGCACAAAACCGGGCGCTTCTCCTCCACGGGGGACTTTTTTTGGTGAGAGTAGGAGGGCGGAGCGGGCCGCGGGCCGCAGCTGCACCTGGAGCCGCTGGCGCTGTTGGGGTCCCTCGCCGAGCGGCAGCCGCGACCCCGCAGGGTTCGGGCTCCTTCCGCCCTCTCCGCTCCCCGCGGGTGCGGTCCCTGCGCGGCCGCAGCCGGGCTTTGGCCGCGCATCCCCCACGCCGCCGGCGGGCGGCATCGGCCCCCCGGGGAAAAGTTTTACCTCCCCCTCCCCGAGTTGCATTTTATTAAAATCAAACGAAAAACTTTCCCGTCCGATGGGTTTCGTTGCGCTGGCGAAGCAGCGGCGGCCGGGGCGGCCCGGGGCGCGGAGCCCCGCTGCCGCCCCCCGGTCGGGATCGGTCCCTTCCCGCCCCCCGAGCCCCTTCCCCGGCCGACTGCGGGCGGGAGGGGTGAAGGGAGTTTCCCAGATAAAGAGGAAAGCGGCAGTTACGGTAAGAAAGATTCGGGTTTTATTGAAAATTTTATATATGACTCGGTGTTGTAATAAATAAAAGAGACGAGCTCCACGAAGGGACGATGCGAGCGCGGGACACGCTTGGGGGCACACGGATGGGGCGGGGTGCGGTGGGGAACGCGGCCGGGCGCAATAAATAACGCGGAGGGGGCGGCGCGGTCCGGTCCGGTCCGCGGGGGGACGCGGGTGGGAAGTGTCGCGCTGTCCCGGGCCGGGCCGGTCTCTGCCCCGGGCTGCCCCACTCCGCTCGCAGCCGCTCCCAGGGTTTTGTGCCAGCTCTGGGGGAGAAGCCCCCCGAGTAAACCAGAGCAGCTCGGCTCTACTCCCGGGGAAATGTAAAACTGATGTAATAAACCACTGGTAAATACAGCACATTTTTAATAATAACTGGGGTGGATCTGACCTAACTATAAAATGTAGGTAGCTTATTAAGTATTACATATGGCAGGACTAGATGAAACCATTCCCAATGATTTTTTTTTTTCCTATATCCCCCTCTCTAATCCTATTACGACAAAAACATTTTTATTTCAAAACTCAGCCCTCCTCCAGCTACAGAAACCAGGACAGACTATTTCTTCTCCTCCTTCCGCCCATCTCCGGCATCGCCCGCACGCCAGGGGTCTCGGCGATTCCATTTCCAACGCTTTCGGCTGGAGAGCTGAGCCCACACGGAAATCATGGGACAACGCGAGTTCGCTTGAATGGAAAACAAAAAACAACGGAGTGGGGCCCGGCGCAGCCTAGATCTGGCCTAAGAAAATGGAAAAAAGTTTAATTTTTTTTTCGAAACATCTTTTTTTTTTTTTTCCCAGTCTTATGTCGGCATTTTAAAAACATAAGAAAGCCGCGCTGCGATTCCGCTGCCGCCGCGGGAAGGCCGCTCACTGGAGAACGCATTTCTCTTCCTTCTTGGCCATCTTGCCTTTGTTTTGCTCTAGGGTCCTCTCCAAATGCTCGTCCTCTTCCTCGGCCCTGCGGAAAGAGGCGGCGGGAGGCGCGGTGAGGGGCTGCGCGGGATGCGCGCCGGCCCCGCTCGCCTCCGCGGCCACGGCGCCCGCGGACTTGGGCCAAACTTTCCGTGGGGACCGTGGCGGCTCGGTGGGGACCCCCCCTTTGCCCGACTCACTGCTTCTCCTGGGCGTCCAGGTCCCTGACCAGCGCGTCCCGTTTGTTAACGAGAATAACGAGTTCGTCCAGCAAGAGCTGCTCCCGCCTCTTCTGCGCCTCGGTCTTCTGACAGTCTGCGGGAGAAGCACAACAAGAGCAGCGGTGAGAGCCGCGGCCGCCAGCACCCGGCACAGCCAACCCGGCCGGAACCGTGCCCGCTGCGGCCCGGCCCGGCTCGGTACAGCCCAACGCAGCCTGGCACGGCCCGGCCCGACTCGGCTCGGTACAGCCCAACGCAGCCTGGCACGGCTCAGCCCGGCCCGGCACAGCCCAACGCAGCCTGGCACAGCCCGACCCGGCTCCGGCCTCTCTCTCCAGCGAGGCTACCGCGGGGACAAGCGCTGCCCGGCGGCGTTTCGCCCACCTTGGCTTGGGGGAGCTCAGCAATGATTTGGGGGTCATTTGGGTGGAGGTTTTTCTTTTCTTTTTTTTTTTTTCTTTTTAGTGTAAAATCTGTTTTGTTTTGTGTTTCCCCACGCCTTTGTCTGCTGGCGGGCACGGCCACTGCCAGGTTTGCCCTCCCGGAGGAATGCCCGCTTCCCGCAGCCCGGCTCCTCTCTGCGCACTCCTCGCCCGCTCTCAGCGGCTGGAGCAATCTCACACTGCGCACCATATGCTCCTCAGTAACTTTAAAGGCAGGTATCGCTTAATTAGCATTTCCCACTTTGAAGTAAAAATACACTTGCTACCGAATATAGCGGGGCCCCTCCACCCCCGGCGCTGGCAGCCAGCGGCGGGCGAGCCACCTCGCTATTCCCAAAGGGATTCCTCTGGCCGCGGCCCGCCGGAGCCCGGCCCGGCCCGGCCCGGCGCAGCCCCCCGGGGCCGCCCGCAGCCTCCGGCTCTCCAGCCAGACCGTGAGGGCTTGTCGCTGTCAGTCAAGCCCCAGCCTTCCCCGCCTCCCTCATTAAGAAGGTAAACAATGAAAAGCAGGAGCAGTAGATTATGAGGGAGATAGCAGGACAATTGCGGAGCGGGAGGGAAAGAGGACACCAGCTCCAAAAAAAAAAAAACCACCGGGAGAAGCCATCGCCACCGGCCCGGCGGTGTCCTCCTCCTCCTCCCCGGCCGCGCTTCCCGAAGGCGAAGGGAAGAGAGGGTGCAGTCCTTTTGGCTTTCTCCCCCAACCCCCCGCGCTCTCCATTGCCCTGGGCGATCATGTTAAAACTCACATGGCTGGTGCTTATTCAGATAACCCGAACAATGCTACCCACCGGTTACCATGTGAATCTTCACAAACCCCGCAAGAATGCGGTGGTTCAAATCCCCCTGACCCCCCTCCAAAGCCAAATTTATTCAAGACAGCAAACTGCTCAGAAGCTTTATGAAAGCAAGTGGTGCTAGAGGGAATTCAGCCTTGTATTTACAAATTAAAAATTAGATGCATCATCATGCAATAAAGGTTTGGAAGAGCGGCAGAAAGGCAGGAATGTGTAACCGCTTTTATCGCGCCCTCCTCGCCGTCTGCCTGGGCACACGGGCCCACGAGCGAGACCCAGCGAAAGCAGCACGCAGGAAAACCCACGGCGACACGCGTGTGCAGGCACTGCGAGCAGCCAGCACGCACGGCCGCGTCCTGCGGGCAGCGGGGGAGCCGCTGCGGTGGCACCAGAGCCCTTCCCGCAGCACCGGCCTGGCAGGGCACTGCCGAAACTTCACGGGAGTTTTTGTTTTTCTCATTTTTCTCCTTCTTTTCCTGGTTCTCCTTCTTTTCCTTCCTCATTTTCTTTCTATTTTTACGTGTCCTTTCCCTTCCACCGTTGCTAAGGAAATAATTTTCCAGGTGTACACAGATTAGAAGTGGAGTTAGCAGCCAAAATTACTGGTAATCCAAGCCATTTTTTGCTGCCACAAAGCTGCTTTAATTTGCTTTAATTTGGGTAGCAGCCTTTTAGGTGCTACTTCTTGGAGCAGTGTCTCGATTTTCACTGCTGCTTCCCCTTCTGCTCCTTTTGGGCAAAGCTCCTTCAGTTCAACCCATTTAAAACGCCCTGCTCTGCTACTCCGCGAGTCAGAGCTTCCCCAAACCGCAGCGTTCTGCCCCACAAATAAAGCCCCTCACACGCAATGAGATCTCAGCATGACAACACCGCCCTGAAAAGGGCCACGGCAGCACGCCAGACAGCAAAGGAGACAGAGAGACAGGGCAGAGGATTTCAGGGGTGTTTGCTTCCCCCCAGACGTGGTCCCCAACTTTCAGGTTAACTTTCCCCCGGCTTCAGCTGGGAACAGTGCTGAGACTCAGGCTCCCTGGCACATCTGGGCACACGAAGCTCTGGATAAAAAGGGACTCGAAATCCATCATTTCTACCTGGACTTCATTTAATTTTTTGCAATTTTGATGGTTTTCGCTTCTTATTTTCAAAGCTTTTTTGTTTTGTTTTGTTTTTGTTCATCCCCTATTCTCCAGTTGCAGCAGCAACTTTAGTTTTTGAAAGAGCAAACAAGTCAGAATATTTCAGTATATGTTTTGTTCAGTCCCTCACTATTTTTCTCTGTTAAATCCCTTCCTAAGTGCTACAGGTTTTGTTGCTTCATCTTATAGCCCTGTGAAGTAAATAATGTCCTATTAGGATTTCATGGAACAAAACTGTGTATTTGTTTTTGGTTTTTGTTTGTTTGTTTTTTCTGCATTTGCTTATTATTAATGTTTGAAATACACCATGGGAAAACCTGCTGGCAGAAATATCCCCTTGCAATTTCACTCCCATTTCTAGAAAAGGAGTCTGCCTTTCCTCCCCCCAAAATAAATAAAGAGTCAAGCAGCAATTGGTTAAAAGGGGAACTGACCCTAAGTATTTAAATAACATTTTATAGGTGACTACCTTGCAATTTTGTTTTATCCAACAAAATACTGCTGGGCAGCAGTTTTGGGAAGCATCCCTATGTTTAAAAAAGCAACTGTGTTCAAGTTTGATTCCTACCTGTTGTGCCTTTTAAGCCAGGATTACCTGTAACACCTGTCACATATAGTTACCCAGGCTGACTGCAGCTCTGGGAAGCTACAATATGGGCTGTGATTAATTTGAAGATTTCAGAATAATACTGTTATAAAAGCTACACTCTGGACAAAAATAGGATTAAGCTCTGAGGCTGTATATGAGCTAAAAGTGTTGAAAGCTAAAGCCCCCGTGCCACCACTCGCGACGGGCAGTTTAAAACGACAGAGTTTGCTAAATTCACATTGAAGTAGAAATGTTTTCAATTATTCATCTTCATTGACTTCACATTGTCTTTTTTTTTCCCCCCACTGCTTAAACTGATAATTACTTTCAGCAAACAGACGTCCAGTTCCCATAGAAATGCTTTAATAGAAATGGTCGAAAGTTCTCGGAGTAAAACCTTCAACCTTGCCACTATAATAAATAAGCCCGCCACTTTGATGAAAATTAACACTAGTTTTGTAAAGAGCACATTGGGGGATTGCAGTCAGGTCTTATCTTTAGTTCCAGTCAACTAGCAATCCTGAAAGAGTTTGCATCATCATCAGAGCAGGCCATTTGATAGGATTCTGCTGCTGAACCTAATCAATCTATGGAATACTGTGGCTGCGCGGTGTAACAAAGCTAAAATAGATTTACAAATGGGGTTTTAGAGGATAAGCTCCTCCACAGGATTACATATTGATTTTAAATATAAAAAGCTTATCATATAAACCATAACTACAAAAATAGTGAACCTATGCATAAATCCTTTTAGAAGAGCACCCACTTCAAACTATAAGCCAAGAATAATCAAGATGTACAAAATCCCAAAGAAGATCCATTTCTTGGGCAGAAAATGAACACACCACCCCAAGGTGTGCAAAAATGAACTTATCTTTTCTAAGGAGGCATTAAAACTCGACTGAAAAAAATAAAAGAAAGGAGTGAGAGGAAAGGTAGCTGAAAGTGAGGCATCCCGGCACTCGGCTGCAGCCGCAGTAAAAGCCAGGCTCTGAAACGCAGCACCTTGTGTACAGGAGCGGCTGGCTCCAAAGAGCCAGGCAGGACGCCTGGGGAGGTGCAGAGGTGAAAACGGACCCCGTTTACCTGCATTTTCTTTGGCCTGTTAGTGAGGGGTTTCCGGCCTTTCTCGGTCGGAACAGTCCAAGAGGAACACTTTCTAGCTGGAAGCAGGCAGTGCGTTAACTCCCTCTTTCTTATCTCTACGGCTCCGTGGGGGAGGGGGGAGAGTATGCCTCTTTTTTTTTACCACCCTGGGTCATTCATGTGCTCCTCGTGAAGTGCCGTAACCCTCCAAAAAGGCCATTCAGCTGCCGGTGCCTCCATAGGAGCGGCCGGGAAGGAGCCACTGTCTCCACATCACTGAACATCCTAACGGGCAGCACCTCCGGCCGCCAGCGCTGCCCGCACGCTGCCCAAGCAGGCACGGCAGAACCGCCTTTATCTGCCATCAGCAGGCTCCCACCTTCTGCAAAGCTCTTTTCTCTCCTTTTTTTCCCTGTCATCAACCAGCTAAGTAAATTGGTTGACAGATTTTGAAACAGCATAGTCACGCGTGGAAGAGTTAGAGCAATTTACCAAAACAGTAATTACCACCTTTCAAAGACTTTTCTTTTTTAAGTTCCAGTTTGGGTTGGTGTGTTCTGCCTTTCTTTTAGACAAACAAACCGCTCCCGTCCTGTTACATATATATATATATATATATGCGTGTGTGTATATATCTATCTATCTATCTGTGTATTGTTTTTTCCTGCCCATATACTTCAGTTCTGGAACTGCTGCTGGTAAAAGTGAGATCTGTCTTTTCAACTCTTTCAGGGAGCCCAAGCACTCATTAGCAATCGACTAAATGGCCTCGGAGCCGACAGTGCTGGGCTGTCCGGGCAGCCCCTGCTTCTTCAGAGAAATCACATTGGAAATGGTGTGATTGTAGCAGTGCTTCCCAAAAAGTGCATCTTTGCACCTTCTGAACACAGAAAACACTGATGCACCCATTGAGAGGCGAGATGTCACAAATGCGTACTTTGAGTTTTCACAGGCATTTTCTCGGAAGAGTTTCTCCTTTAATAGTTTTTTGGGTAAAAGCAGGTAACTGTTAAAAGTTCTAGAAGACCAATAATCTTATTGAGAGCTAAAATGCTAAATGAGGACTTTGTTCCATAAATTAAAAAATCCCTCAAAATTCTTCAGCACTTAGGTTTGCTTCCTAAACCTCTGTTTACCATGTCACCAGTGCAATTAAAAAAAGAAAGTAAAAAACGAGAGAGAGGGAAAAAAAAAGATTTTCTGGAGTTTGGGCATCCCTCTCTGAACCTACAAAAATAAATTAAAAAACCATTTTTGTTGCAGACAATGTGTAAATGGCACAAGCTACTAGATATTCAAAGGCTGCTGCTAGGACATTCCAAGGCAGTATACCTATATAAGGCAATTAAACGTTGAAAGTTTAGATTTAATTTCAGTATCTCTTAGCTCCTCTCTAGTTTTAGATTATTTTACGTTTTAAGTATTTCATCAGTACGATTCCAAATTAATCTGGCTTGTCTCTGCAGACAGCAATGTATATATTTATGACTCAGGATTACCCAAGAATACAGTAAAGATAGTCTTATGCAAAAAATATAACCACAGATGGAGAGATACGAAAAAGCTACCTGAAACCTGCTGCTTTTTTCCAACAAACTTATGCTCCCAGTGAAATCTCCAAACTAATTAGAATTGATTTATTATGGATCAGGTACCTTATCAGGTGAAGAAAGAAATTACCATGGACAGTCAAAGGGTTGAGAGGTCAATACAGAATAGCAAAATCAATTTGCATTGATTAGACAAAAGGTCCATTTTACAGAGCCCAAAGGATTAACTTTAAAGCAAACATCTTTGAACTATAAGGCAGCATTTGTGACTGAGAGGTATAAGCGGTGCAGCATTAGAAAACACTTAAGATATTTAAATAAGAAAATAATGCAAGCAATGATTTAAGCTATCTGGATGTTTATTTTTTATTATGAATCATCCCAAGGATTATTGTACAATTCACTGGAAAGCCCTATGGAAAGGATGCAATTGTTTCATTTATCCCGTGTCAATCTTCCCCTGAGTGCTACCTCCATTCAGGTAAGGTGACTAAACTGGGGAGAGTCGCAGAGACGGGAGAAACTGTGCAAAGGATTGCACTAATCCTGCTGGTGCTTGTGAGGCAATATTTACTTGTCAGACGTAGTGTTTTACTGCCAAAACCAAGGAGACTTTTTTTCCCCAGTGAGATACTGTTGGAGAACAGGTCTGAAACATTAAAAGGAAGAGGCCCTCTTCTGTGGGTCACCCCTTCCTTTTTCTGCGGCACCAAAAGCAGCACGATGCCGCAGGAAAACCACGAGAGCACTACTGTAACAAAAACTTGTAAACCCCAGACCCATTCCCTACCTCCTCATCACTTTGTTTTCAAAGTTTATTGCAACAAGACCATACTTCTTCGTCCCCTATCTTGGATATTTTTAAAATCTTTTTTTAATCCTGAAGAAAACTTAAGAACAGGATTGCAGCCTCAGCCCATTTGCAGTGTGCTGTCACTTGAAGTGATGTAAATATCAGCATTGCTAATGGGCTTCAGAGAAGCCTCCAAGTGTGGTACTTTCAGGTCCCAAACCCGAGCGGCAGTGAGCACTTTCCCCCCTCAGTCCCCAGCACTGCTCTTACCTTCAATAGCCAGCATTGCTCTCAGCTCCCGGTTCAGCAGCTCGTAGCGCCTTTCTAGGTCATGTTCTTTTTCCCTGGGCAAGTTGCAAATGTTCATCAATATGTTAATTACTAAATCATTAAACACTTAAAAGCACCTTTAACTTACATTGATTTTAGGACTCGCAACTGACTTTTCTCTTTAACTTTAAGCTACTCCAAACAAATGATACACAAACTTAAAACCTGGCTCAGGTGGCCTATTCAGTAACAGGGCCTTTTCATTTCATGTAAGGTCGGCTTTAACTCTGTCAGTTTAACTCCATTGTGCTACAGGATGCAATTATTTCATATTCATCTCTGGAGCAGCTGTTGTGGAATGTCCAAGGTATAAAATATTCCCCTAGATCTAATGAGCAAATTCCAGCATCAACCTAGTCACCAAGATAATGTGACAGTGGAAGTATTATTCTATACACATTCTGCCCTAATCAACAATAAAAATTAGACAAGGGATTAGAAAGCTTAATATTTCGCAGGTAAAATCCTCTGTCAAGTTCAGACCCAGCAGGAGATAGGTGAGCAGAGGCTCTTCCCACGGAAGTATGCAGGCATCTACACTAGGTGGCATTATGGAAAGAAATATCATCAAACTGAAAGAAGCTGGAAGAGAAGCACTCGGGGCAGAATGCCTCTAAAAACGAGCAGCAACTTCTCCCTTCCTCAACACGGCCAGTGAGGAAAGGTTCATTTGTCCTTACTTAGCAGTATCGGTGGTATCACTGCACTGTGACTGATTTCCTGACATCCTTTCAGCAGCCAGGTGCTGCTGACCTAGAGATGGGACTGAGGATTTTCTACAAAGCAGGTAGTGACTCAAATTTGGCTCTCTCTCTGAATAGACTTCACCCATTTCATCTGAGGCACAATCCAAATCTATCTGTGCATTTCTAAAATGTAATTTTATTCTACTGTTGGGCCTTTGAAAATGTAACAGTGCTTAATATTTCTTTAATTTCTTTTTTCACAGGTCTGGCTAATCTTGTGTTATTGCACGCTTCTCATTTTCGGGTCTGAAATATGAGAAAAACAAGTTACTCGATGTGTAACACATCCTCACTACTGACTTTTGAGGGGTTATTTTTGAAGCCAAACAGGAAGAAAGTACAAAAAGTTTTGCATCTATCTGAAGCATAAATCACCCTTTTGTAAATACATATGTTCATCTGTACTTACAGAAGAGAAAGCTGGTTCATTCGTCGTATTAAGGCATTCTTCTTATTAACCAGCATGAACCACTCCTGCATCATAGCTTCTTCTTCTTCTGTGTTTCTTCCTGCAATCAAAAGAACTTCATGACTTATGTGGCACTTCACAAATTCGGGTACGTATTTTCACTTCAGGTTTTGGAGTATCAGAGTTGCCAGTATCACTGAGCATGACAAGATACATTCTCAAATGGTAAAAATATCATATGACTGCAAGTCCTACCTTCTTTACAAATAAATCTTTGAAAGCAGCCATTCTCCAGGATACATGTTCGTATTCTTTATCATGCTGATACCCTGACCTAAATAAATACCTTTTAAAAGGACTGCGTATTTTAAATTCTCCCAAATGAACTATATAATTGCAATGCTTCCAGTGGAAAACCCTTACTTCTAAAAGATGTCTGGTCATCACCAAACACAAAAACAATCCCTGTGGGCAAGATCCACCCCATCCATGCAAAACCAGCAGAGTTAGGATGATGTGGCAGGGGTCAAAGTAGCTGCAGAGGAGATGCTAATCCTGAACTCTTGGCCAAGGTGCGGGCACCTGCTCAGCTTCTGTGTTCATGGCCACTCTTCCAGATGAGCTGGGAAGAGCTGCTCCTCTCCTCAACCTGCAACCAAAGGGGGCACCTGCACAAATACAAATAATCTTGGGATCCAGGTACTCAAGGGTCCCTGTATGTGTATGCATAAACTTTCCCTATCCCCCATCCATCCCAGGCAGGATCAGGATCAGGACTCTCCACAGCCTACCTGCAGGCAGCGCTTAGCTCTACCAAACTCTCTAAGACTCTGTCTCACCACCCCTGCACCATGAGTGAAAGGCAGATGGTGTCCAGAAGGCTCCTGACTGTGTTTTCCACGTAGCAGGGCTGCTGAGCCAAATTCCACTCTCTCTGAGCTCAGGGACTAGGAGAAAGTCCTTAGTGGAGGCTGTGCTTCTGTGGAAACCTGCCATTCTCATCCCTCAAGCTCAGCTGAAGAGCAAAGGCTATACGGTCCTCATTGAATTATGAAACTCACACATTTCATAGGGTTAAAACTAATCTAGGAATAAACTTGGAACAGAGGCAAAGGAGCATGAGCTGGGTCTTCTGAGTTTGTTCCCCAGCTTTGGTAGCGCGTCATTGGGAGAGTGTGGGTAGATGACTGAGTTTAAGCACCTTGTGTGCAATATGGGAATAATCACCTGTACTGATCCTGCAAGGGTGCTAAAAGTTAATTCTTTGGTGTTTCTAAAGGGGTTTGAGATCTCTGATGCAAAGTGCTGCACACTCAGGGATGCTACCTTATTAACTTAAACCATAGGATCCCTAGTGGCAGAGAAACCATTTTTAGCACCTGGTGCTGGAAAGACACCAGAAAAATATTGTTTTGCCCTAAACCAAAGCATTCAGTTTCTGGATGGGAGTGTTTCAGATGCTCGTACGTAGGAGTTCACCACATGCCTGTTCACACCCCAGTGCCACAGCAGTGTGCAAGGCCAGACCTACGTGGAGAATCACACCCTCACCAGGCTATGAGCCTCCTGCCTGCAAGGGAAGGCTTCCAGCCTCCTCCAAACTCTTTCATTCCCTCTGCCATGGCCTTTGGGCTTGAGGCATCCACACAAGGGCAGGAAAAGAGGATGAACAGGGAAGTGGGTCAGCTTGGGGTTGAATTGGTGGACCCACACAGTAAGAAAATGTTATGTTTGGCATGCGCTTCTTTCTGATAGGAGACATCCACCCATATCCACTAATCCCCCTGGGAAGTGCCTGGTCGATGAAACTTCCTGGAAGGGTGCTTTTAGGGTCACAATTTGCTAGCAGTGAGACAGGAAGGGCAGAGCATCCCAAAGCATGGATGGACCCACAGTGCTTTTCCAAGCAAAAGCAGCAGAGTCCAGGGACTGGGGCAATGGGGCAATGGAGCAATGAAAGTAGAAATCTGACATGGAGAAATGCTCTCCCCCAAGACTTCCACTTCAGGTTTTGTGCATAAAATATCACACCATGGCATTTATAACAATATTCAGCAGTTCAGTACACTTTGCTGGTAAGTTACAGATCAAAAGCCTTGCTGCTGTACTGGTACATCTAACAGGGTCTGCTTTCAGAAGTAGATGATAATCAGTGTTAGCAACCTTTTGTTGAAATGCACCAGGTAGTTGAAATGCACCAGGTTATTTAGGGGAGAGGTCCAGAAGAAGGGGATAGATTGCTTTTTTTTTTTTTATCCTTGCAAAATGACCAGTCTATTCTGTAATGCATGAGATTTTTTACTAGCAAAGTGGCAAAGTTCTCACAACCAGACATCCGTGGCTACAGTAACATTTCAATCAATTTGTTACTTTTGGGGTGGACTGGGATGTCTGGCTGGAGGATTATAAATACAATTCCTTGCTGCATTTAATTTTGCAAGCCTTGAAAAAGAAATGGGAGAGATAAATGTCTCCAAAGTGTTTGGCTCAATGGCAGATCTGACTTCGTTGACTTTCATACCATGCAATTTCAGGTTAAGAACATAAACTTAAGATATAATCTTCCTTCTATTAATGCATTCGTCCTAAACAGAGTTAGTTGCAACATATAATGAGAAAAGATCTGGGTAAAGCTTGAAGCTGTCGTCTCAGATCTGCACAGGTGCCTATTTTAATATATCCATGCTGACACCAAAGCACATGCAATATCCATAGAGTAGACTGGTTTAAAAGTGAATTAACAAAGTCTTGATTGTTTTTACAGAATTTTAAATCTGTTTTTGTATTCGCTTTGGACCCATGTGATGCCCTGACACCGGTCATGTGATATCGGCTGCGATAGGCACAAATCCCCGGGCAGCAACAAAAGAAGAAAGAGCAAAAAAGAAAAAGCTGAGAAAAAGCTTGCAATTTGGAAAAAGGCCAATTTTACCCCGGCGAAGGCCTTTTTGATCAGTGAAATGACACATGTGTGCAATATTAATAGTAGTCGATGCTGATATTTTATTTGTCGACCGTCAGCTTTTAAATTCTTGTGCACGGAGCTGAAACAAATTCTTCCCAGGCAAGCAAAATAAAGATGAACTCCCATATATAAGAAATTTAAATAACTCTTCGGCAAATACACTAGCATTAGAGCATTACTTCATTTTTTTTACTGGGTGAAAGGATGCACATGAAACACTTTCAACAAAGAAAAAAGAAGTGCTCTTACTGCAGCGGTACTGCAAGCTAAACTCACATCTACAATTTCTAAATAAAAAATTCAGAAAAAGCCTTTCTTCAACTTGGTTTCACTCTGTAAAACCCAAGCTGCTGCTGGGGTGGTTGTTGTTTCCACTTTCCAAGTGTAAAACAAGTATTTAATTGACTTGCTACAAATGCTTGAAAATTTAAATTGGGAAAATATCTGTGTTGTTCTTGGGGAAAAAAACCCCAACAAACTGTACAGATTATTTAAATGAAGCAAAAAACCCATGCTTGAGAACAAATCGATCCCACACATACAAACCCCTTATCCAAGCCAGTACAAGATGCTGAAAATCTATAAATAGCCCACAGATCTTAAACTTAAATTTTTTCCATAATACATGCATTACACTATTGTTTTTGATAAACAACAACAACAAAACCCTTTTAAAGCTAGTAAGTTGGACCATTACAAATTAATCCTGACTTTAATAACTGGTTAAAGACCCCTTCAGCTTTATAAGTAACAAAAAATATTAAAGCCTGTGATCACAGCGAGCTTTTCTCATTTCTCCTCTAACCATTTGTTATTTAATCCAATACTAGTAATCCAATTTGTCCATCAGACTTTTAAAGGGCAGAATGCAACTTCTCCAGCTTAGACACTTTTCAAAGTACAATATATTTTTCAAATGAATGCTGGATGTTTCATTTTTTCCCCAACTGTTCCTAGCTCTAATGTATGAGGAAAAAAAGAACAAGATGAACATTGTTCGTACTGATTAAGTAAGAGCTCATTAAAGAGCTGTCAGTGCTGTACTTTGAATATGCATGAAGCATATAATCAGATCTAGTACCGTCACTAGAGGAGAATACGGTAAGTACAAAGGATTGATTTAATTACTTAGAGTGGGCTGTGGTGGTAAAGCAGTCTTGTTAGCGCAGAAAGAAAAGGAGGTTGTATTCTGGCACGGTTAGGGGAAAAAGGCAGTTTTAGCTTCTGCCACAATACCTAATCTCAGGATAAAGCACTTTACATTGTAGCTTAAAATGAAGACTGCCAGTTTTCTAAAAAGACCAGAATTCATCTTATCTTGTTTAACCTCATCTGGTTAACTATCTAGCAGAACATATTTATTCTCTTTAACACGTAATTATGCTTATACCTTTTTATCCTATAGTTCAATAATGACTTCTGAAAACAGTCTTCAAATAAGAGCGGGTAGTGCTGCAAACATCATATGCATGCAAACTGCTCGGTAAGAGATTTGAAAAATGCAGCACCAGAAACTCAGATGAAACAGTGAGTACACGCGCCTTTATGTGAAAAGTCAATACAGTTTTTAATGTTGGACTTTAACCTGAGGAGGCTTCTGGCAGGGTTTCTCTCATTTATTTTCTTTTTCCCCTCTTCCTTTCTGCCTTCTCCCCCCCCCAACTCCTTTCTCTTCCTTTTTTTTTTTTTTTTTAATTAATTCATTCTTGTTTTATTCTTCCTCTAGGAATCCAAGGGAATTCTCTCACATCAACTCCCAGTGCCATTTTCTAATTTCATTGTCTGGCTTGAGTGGTGAAGGATGCGTGCTCTATTCTTCTCTTCACTTGACATCTACCAGAACCCTCCTCAATGATTAGGAATGAGCCCAACACCAAGCCTCAAATAGCACAAGACATTAAATTCTGCCCTCAGATACGAGAAACTCCTACTGGCTTCTGAGTCGCGATTCCAAGCTGTAATAGCTCCCGCTCAGGATTCAACAGAGGCTGCAGCATAAAGTTTGGTAATTTTGTCCCTTACTGGAACAAATTTTAGTGATAGCCAAAGTACTGATAGCGAGAATTTTAACGATAGCCAAGAAAAAGAAAAAAACAAACCACAACCCCAAATCCCTTTCCTTTCTCCTGTGGCTCATCACACATATTCTTGATTGTTATTTGAAATCAACTTGAGTCAATTTTCTTCTACAATACTCAAGAAGCACGGTAACAAACACATTACCATTTCTTGAGAACAATGTAAGCAACTAGCTTATTTTAATGTTGTACAGCTTCCTGGCAGCCTTTTACAAACACATCTTCCTTCATATTCTTCTGGATTTACAAATGGATTTTTGTTTACACTGTAAGCTAATTATTTCTTAAGTTATTTAAATAAGAAGCATCTTGACAAATGTCTCTTCTGAATCAATTTGAAAGAGCATTTTTTTTTCCTTTCCTGCTGAAAGTACTTTCAAACTCAGTCAGCTACCAGTATATGTATGTACCATTAGACCCATTATTTTTAAGCCATTTGGGCAGCTAGGCATTAGATAAACCCAATATGGATTAACACAGTAAACCTGTACATTGCTAAGAAAGCAGAGAAGAAAGTGCTACAAAACGCTGAGAATACCACTTAAAAGGAAGAAAAAGCAACAACATGCAGGGACAAGATTAGTTTACAGTGTAAATGGATGAATACAGTAAGTCCTCTACACTTTATACCATCGTAAATCTGTCAAGATAAGACAATAGATTAATATTTTTTAAAAAATCCTTAAATGTAAATGTATTTAGCTGTTGTGCAAAAATGAATTACAACCTGTGGAAGATAAATAATAAAGGGTTTACATCAGCATCCCAAACCAGCCCATTCAGTCTGGCAAGAAATAACAGGTTTACAGAAATCACTCTGTATGTCGTCTTAAACAGTAATTGTTTTTAAATTTTATTTGCACTGTGTGTAGTGTGTGTGCCATGGTGTCATGGTTAAACACAGAAACCCTCCCATGTCTCCCCATTTACCTCAACAGAACTACATGAAAAACAACCTGCTTAAGACAGAGCCCATTCTTCATCCATTTACTGATGTTTACACACAGTTTTAAAATAGAATAGAAGAAGCTTTCTTCACTCAACACACTTGGGTGAAGAGGCCAGCAGGAGAATGCCAGTGCATGGGAACTGGAGCGGGGCAAATAACAACAAAAACTGGCTGACTTCGCCCTGCTCCTCTTTCTGGGCTATTTTGTAGTTGACAGAAGCTTGGTGACTACTGAGAGCAGTTCAAATGCTAGTGAATTCCACAAATTTAACAGGAAGGTCTTTTGAAAACATACCCCACTGTCTTTATTTGTCTGCTTAAAAAAAAAGTTGCATTTACCCAATCACAGGAACGAGTTTTTACAAGTTTCTGTATTAGGAGCAAGTGGACAGATTGGCTTGTTTACCTGAAGGAGAACATGAATGGCAAATAAAGAATAGTTCTAGGATGTGTCTCATCTTGTCTCATAAGAACCTGGGGAAATTCACTGAAATTGAAGGTGGTGTGTTTAAAACCGATAAAAAGAATGATCTTTCCTCAAAGCCTCATCATTTACCGGTAGAACTCGTCGCCACGAGGCAATGTTGAAACTAAGAGCTCAGCAAGAATTAAAACCAGGTTGAATGTTGAATATGGAAAGGCAAAGCTGTAGCAATAAATATTCAAATAAACAAACAAAAAACCACGGGAGGTAGGAACTGGATCCTCCTGCTTTAGGACACAAGCTAGCCTTTAATTTTTAGAGGTTAAATTAAATGTTCCCTGGGGCCAGCTTAGCCTGTTACTGGCCCCTGCACAGATTCTTGCCCTGGCCTGATTTCAACCCATACCTGTCCCACTAGAGTAGAGTGCTCTGGACCAGACTGTGGGGCTGTTTGGCTGTGGCCATTACAGTGTTACTGAAAGGAAACACGGGAAGGGACGAGAAACAACGCCGGGTGTTTTAGCTGACCAACCTCACATTGCTAACAAAGGCTGGTGGAAGGTCTCAAACGCTTCCAAGTCAGCAGCAGACTTCCCACTGATTTTAATAGTCTTCTCATCTTGCTCACTGTGAACAGCTTATGCACAGACGAGCTCTTGTTTTTAATGCGAGCAACTGAATTTAACAAATACTTAAGCAGAAAAGCCTATATTCACAACAGATATTTTTTGTAAAGGAGAGTTACATGAGACCTACTGCAAAATGCCTCTGACACAACTGAAAGCTACAGTGAAAAATTTTAAATGACCAGTGGTCCACAATTTTTCACTGAATGAAACTCAGCCACCCCAAAAGAGATGTATTTTTTTTGAAAAATCACCCTCCTCTGCTTTCAGAGGGCTACCTTTGGTGGAAAACCCCAGAAATTTGGATATAATATTTTTTCCAAGTCATCAGTGTCAAAACAGAACCCACAACAGACACCTCACAGCGTGAACGGATGGGCTGCTCTACCTTGAGCTTCAAGCCTCCCATTTGAGATTACCACGCCCAGCTTTCTTCCAGAATACTTCCTCCTTTCAGAGCAGGAGGACCTCCTCAGTTATTAAAAACCACTGAAAATGAACAAGAAGAGCCAGCAACAGATAAGCAGGCGGAACTGTCGTCTAGATGACACTGCAGAAGTGGTAGCTAGCAGATGAAACCCTAGCACAAGTTTTTGAGTGCGAGCTGGATGGGAAAATGCCTAAGGAACATTAGAAAGGCAAATTCATGGCCACTAACTTGCTGTCTGAGAGCAGTTGAGAAGGAGACGTTGATGTCCACACAATGGAGTCTCATAAAGGTAGGAATCGACTGCCAAGAATCTGCCAGGCAGAGTTACATTGCAGCGCATTGTCTGACTCTATTTCAGCCCCCAAAAGTACTGTAACCCTAATGAAATGGAGCTGCCACCAAGGAAATGCCTTTATCACAAGCACACATCAAATTAGTTTTAATATCAAGCAGGAAACTTATAATTTATTTGGTTTCTGAAGCATAAAAAATCAGAGAGGCTATTTAAAATGTTGAGAGCTTTGTAAACAGAAGGTCAGGGTTCTGACCACATCTCAGTGCTTATGGGGATTTATTTACCTGCAGTGGGACTGACTCACAAGAAGACAAACATTCGTGGCCTGCAATCTGGGCAGCCTAAAATTATCACAGGACTGAAACTTCCACAAAAGACAAATTGTGGAAGACAAAATCTGAAAGACCACTGATTTTCTCTACACGACGAGTCAACACAGCGTCCAGTAGAAAGTAACAGAAAATCAACCAAAACAGAATGCCTGAGCTGGATGAAGATTATGAATATATTTTAAATATGGGACCATCAATCCAGACCAAGAAACTCTGTTCCCCAAAATTGAGGCAACAAGAGATGAGATTCAACTGAAACATCTGGAGATTCCTGTAAAAAAGTGATGTCTTGAGGACAAGTGCCTGCAGGGAATCCTAGCACTGAGTAAAACCAATGCTTGTGCAGGGAATCCTAGCACTGAGTAAAACCAATGCTTGTGCTTTATCACCCTCTGGTACTCCTTGTACCCAAATTTTCTTACATAGCACAATTTCAGAAGAAATTTCAACACAAGAAAACATGCACTATTAACTGATACACTCAAACTTTTGCAATGACGGAAAAAATGGTAGATCATGCTTGGAAATCCAGCAAGAAAGGGATGATGGTCTGGCAGATGAATTACTTCACTTGCAGATTTACAAGTAGAGTTGGATGCTTTGTTATGAGTGGTAGTAATTTCTCTACAGCTTGTAACTACTCCTTAGAACAGTTAACTACCTGTTTATGTGGCAAGTGATGGCTGGGTGAGATACTGGAGTGAGAGGCCATTTACCTAAGAGTCTACTAGGTAGCATATTATTCCATTTTTACCAAATGTTGCCTTACTTCCTTCTGAACATATTCTCCTGGAGCTGGAAAAGGGTGGTGGACATTATAAAGTTACTTCTTTGATGGACAGGGCTGAATTTACCCCAAGCAACTGCCTGAAGTGAGATGATGGCTGGCAATGAACATGACCTCGCATCCGTGTTAACGAAAATGTGTACTCTTACTGGGAGTTGGCAGGATTGTACTTCTGGGATCCAAAGTTTCCCAGGGCTAACTGGGTGAGTTCAGCTGGGCTGAGGTACCCCAACACCCCACAACTTCTAGTTTTGACAGAAAAGGTGTTTTTTGGTGGTAAATGGGAGAAAACCAAGAAAAAATAACAGTGGTCTCTGCACACTGCAGTGGCACTCTGGGCCAGGAGCCTCGGGGTGACCAAAGGGCCTTTCTCCTCGCCTTCCCTTTGTAGCAGACACTGATTGTAGAGAAAGCTAACTCCAGGCAGAAAGCCAAAGACTATGCCTACCACATGAAAGAGCATTTATACTGCAACACCACAAAGAAAGATGGAAATCAGTTAAAAGAAGCAAGTGTCTGTTGGGTCTTGTAAGACTTTTGGAAGGCTTGCAAGTCTATTCATAGTGCCTAGGGCTCTCCCAGAGTAGTCTCCTGCTATGCGGCCAGTGCTCTACTTGGACTCTCTTCTTCAAGCTGGCTTCAACCTGTTGACAGGTTCTTTGAAGGCAATGATGAGGCTACAAAAGCCAGGGAAGTGCATGGAGAGGAGGTTGACTTATCGCTCAGTCCCTCCAGCCAATGGGATTCTGTGTTACTTTGAGAAAAAAATAAATATGGTCACTGCTGCTGCTGAGCTGCTCTAACGATTTAATGAATTTGGCCTGGGAAGGCTGAAAACGCACGCTGCCCACGTTTGGTCTTGGAAGGGTCACCTCCTGTGAACTTTTGCCTACCAATGCACAGACCTAAGACTGAAGAGATGTGGTGAATTAGAGACAGACTCTGAGGCTTGTTCTGTGGAAGCTTCTCAGCTGTAGAAACACTGGGTAATTGGAAAAGTATGGCCAGATGGTCTTTCTTTACAAAAAGCAAGTCTGCTTTGCAGGAACTGTTAATGGGAAGAGATGGATGGATATTGGGAAGAGTTTGCCAGTAAGAGACTGTGGAGGCAACATGACAGAAGGGAAACTGGAGAGAGGTTGACAAGCCTCAAGGACTCAAGATGTTCTCAATTGCTCGTAAAATGCATGATTCTGGCAACTACAAAACGAATACTTGGGCAGAAATTTGTGTATATGTTTGTGATCTGGGCCCTGAAGACTCCTGTCCTGAAATCAGCTCACTGGTGCGCCAGTTTATTCGCATTAACAAACTCCCACAAATGACTTTGCACTGTGTGTCTTAGCAGGCATCTCTACGGAGCTCTGCGGGCCCCAGGTCACCCACGTCACACTTGGATGCAACAGAGAAGCACAATTACCATATTGTGAACGAGACCTCGATCATAGTGTCACTGCACTTCTTTCACCCAGGGTTTTGGTAGTTGTCAAAACTCCCATTACCACAACCCTGGCAGCAAGTTAACGTTTCTACACAATGGAGAGAGACACATCTCAACAAATGCTTTAGAATATCGCTTTGCTTTCAGAACAAGCAGTAACTACCAAGGCATAGTTTTGTGAACTGTTATCATGTTAGAGTAAAAATCTTTTGCTCGCGTCAAAAATCTTTCCTTCCACCCAACACAAACTGCTATCAGTAATGCCCTTCCAGCCTCCCAATTGTTAAGTATTTCCAATAGAGAAAGCTCACAAACCAGCAGGGACTCAAACCAGTATCACACATGTATCATTCACGTATCTAGAATTTCTTTGAAATGCTTTCACTCACTTCTTATGCTAAATGTAAAAAGATAAGCATCAAAAATGTTGTTTTCGGTGATACTTTAAAATTTTCTATCTTGCCAGGAAGGCTGTTGTTATACTGTCCTTCCTCTTGCTCTGCTTTGGGATGTGCATCTTTGTCTTTCACAACACGGTTGGTCAACTCATTACCATCTCATGGTTTGGCAAGTTCTTGGTTCACCTGAGATGAATCATGCTGAGCCAAGCACAACAACAGCGCAGGAAAGCAAGGCTGACAAACTGCTATAAAACTTATGGTGTTATTGATTCATTCTTCCTTATTTAGGCAAGATATGAAATTTACGAAAAGACCACGATTATTATTTTTTTTCTCCTCATGTACACGCACAGGTATTTTTCATACTGTCTGCTTGCAAGCTTGAAGAGGTAACAAAACCGATTTTTAAATTCATCTCTCAGGCAAACTGAACATTCATCATTTTCCTCCCCAAGCCCTGACACTGGTGAATACAAATCTGCATTTACTTTTGGGAATTCCAAAGAGAATTGTGAATTCAATTGTTTTTGAAAGACGAAATTTGGCTTAGGGAATAGGATGCCTCCTCCTAGTTCACCCCTCCCTACTCTAGAGAGGATTTCTCTTGCAGACTGGGCGACTCCAGTAAGGAGCATTCGAGATGGTATAATACAGGCTGGTAAATACAGCTCGATAATCAGGGTTGTGAAGGTGCAGAGCATGTAAGGGATTTATTTTTGATAGTGAATCTATACACATATACATCATCAAGCCCCCATTGAGAAGCAGACCACTCCAAGTGATTAATACAGCTAAAGGGGGCAAATAAGAGATCAATGACAAAAATCACCTGGTAAAAAAAAAAGTAGAAGGTGTTGCATTAAAAGGGCTTTTACTTTGCATGCGAAACAATACCGAGAAACCTGTATTTTAGCACTTGTGCTCAACAAGCACTCTAAAGTATGTCGGGATGAGAACAGAAACCCATCCTTTCTAATAATCTTGTGACAAAAGCTAAAAGACATCATCCTATTAACTAGTGATCTCAACTGCTAATGCGGAGTACTTCCTGGTGTCTTTTATGTAGAATGCTGCTATTAAAAAACCACTAAACATTCACTGTGAACAACACAGAATCATTCATCTTTTATCAGCATCTCTTGTTAGAGGAGTATGAGAGGGGCTGAAGGTGTCATTGATATTATAGAGCGGAAATTAATCAGAAATTTTTCTCATATTTTCCTCATCACACTCATTTACTTTTGTACAAATTTCCCCCTGCTAAAAAGTTCATACCCAGCCCCCTGTTGTACGCTTTTAAGTTGAGAATATTCAACGAGTGCGTCAACTGAAAGGCACCAGGTCCCAACACAAAAAGCATTCGAAATTCTCATTTAGTTGTCTTTATTTTGCTAGCGCCATGTGGTCCTTGAAGATGTAGAAAACACGGGAAGCCGAGTAAAGATCAGAGCAAGCTCATTAGCATTCTGACAAAATTGGAGTGGTGGAGATGTATAGTTTGCCTAGTTTGTCGTTTTGAAAGCTACCGGTGGTAAGCTTTCTATTTCATTGTGCTTTTGTCTTTTTTTGGGGTTTTCAACGCAGCGGGGTGGTTGTTAGCCTAGGTTTTCACAGTGCATTGTGGGAACCTTGCCTCACATTCAGCCTATATAGTATCATTTGAGTTCAAGTAAAAAAAAAAAAAAAAAGTAATTTTTTTCCTATTTATTTCATAATCACCTATGCTAATGCATAATTGTCATCTGGCTGTCAAAGCCCATCCTGCCCGACACCTGGTTTATAAAGTTAAAAACCCCACAAAGCCCCCCAAAATCGCTGAATAAAATAAAGTCTGAGCTGTATTTAAAAATAAAACCTTTTAAACATGTTCCTAGTTTTCTTCAAAAGACAAGATAAGAAGAAATTAATTTAAATTCCACTGTTTACAATAAACTAGAAATGAATTTGAGACAGATCCAGTTGATTAGAATTCAAAAGAGACTCTGTGTAAGAGCCTCAATTCTATTTCAGAGCCTCTTGAAGGAAAAATGGGTTTATGCTCCAGAATTATGTAAATAATGAATTACCTCTTAGAAGACCTATAGAAGTTGTTACTCTGGTCTTTTTTTTTTTTTTTTTTTTAAACATAAGGCTCACTTTGAAGGGCTAAAAGGGCTACATTAATGCTGCTATTCGACATGAACGTTTCCAAGTTGCAATGAAATGGATAAAGGTCTTTTTGGATGAATTTATCTGCTAAATCCTTGTGGTTGCCCTCCTATCTCGGATGATGACCCAAAAGAATGTCAACAGCTCATTTCCCAGAGAGCTGGGAAGAGTCACTACACAAGCCATAATCTGCACGTTCTCAAAGAACCGTTTCAAACATTACATTTCACAAGCTGTTTAAAGAGGTTTTTTTTTTTTCCTCTCATCTCCACTATCCTACCAATACTTTAGACATCAGTGCCTTGGAAATGAGTGCTTTAACAAAGTTGAAACGTGACTTTTTACGTATTGTGTTGGTGGGTCGGGCAAACACACGTGCTCCTACACGCACTGTGCAACATGTGAGTGCCCACGGGTTCCCGCATGCTTCCCATCCACATCACCAAATTCCAGCCATGCTATGGCAGGGACAAAGACATACTAAGACTGAAAATATATCAAGTCACCCCTAATTACCCATCGGATTTTTTTCTTTTAATATAATGTGTGCCAGGCTGCCAAATCACAGACATCCTTTTAGCAGGAAAGGGTAAAACCCAGCTTGGAAGGAGATACAATGGATCTAGGTTTGGAATACAGTAAATTTCACAATGGAGTGCGGACTCGAGTTTTCTTACTTAGCAAGGGGGAAAGGATAAATATTAAGGGAAAGAGCTGCTTTATAGAAAACTTTCAAAATTCTTTCTTTTTGTTATGCATTTGGACAGCATCGTTATCTCTGCCGCCAAAACAGCCTGAGAGCTGCAGGCAGCCTCTGCTGAGCAAGAAAAGCAAATGGTCAGGCCAAAGAGGTCTTTAAAAAAACAAACAAAAAAAAAAAGAAGTACAAGAAGGTAACTGCCTGAAAACAGAAAGCTCTGATATTCCCATGTAGATCAACAGATCTAAATTTTTCCATCGTATTTATGATCTAATTTCACTCTATGCTTCTCAATTCACTCATGTGAAATACAAGAAATTTCATCACAGGAGATGTTGCCACATTTGAGCTACATGAGGAACTATAATCCCTCCCCAAATAAAAAACAACACCCTAACCTTGAGAATTAAACAGCAGTTTTACTCTTAACCTAACAAAAGACAGAATTTTGTAAGCTCCAAGATGCTACCTTTATTTCAAATATCCATTTAAACACTCAGTTTCTTTTCACTTGGGTTCCAACTCCCAGCAGAGGCAAATAACCTGGAGACTGTTATCTGCACGACAGTAAGGGCGACCGAATTATTTTCTATACTTTGCCATGTGCTTATAGCTGCAAAATTATTTATCTCCTTCACTGCATTCTACTACGAAAGTTTCCTCCAGAAGAATCGCCGGGACCAGCCATATCAAATTAGAGGGCAGTCAGGAGTGTCTAAGTCCAGCTTTAAAACAAATATCATAACAATTACTTAGCCATATGGAAAATAGGGTATGTCTTTCCTGAAAGCTTTTATATATTTTCTATCTCAAATTTCAACTTCATTAGAAACTATTTCTGACTAGCAAGCTGCAAGATTGCTAAATATCTAACTGTTAACCCACCATGAAGAAAGAGACTCTTTTGAATGGCAGAACTTTTCCAAGATGCAAATGAACAATAATCTAATTTTGAGAGTAAATTAACTGAAGGATTCATTTTAATATGTTTCAAAGTCTCCAAAATGAAGTGGCAGTTGCAGGCTCTGCAGTACACACACATACGTGCACTCATGCTCACGTACATAGACTGACACGGCACCCCCACTACACCCAGCTTCCACCCTCAGGAGAACTCACATTGTATTTATGTTTAGGTTCTTATGACTTAAAGGCCAGATGTTTCACAAATGACCAACAATTGGAGGTTAGAATAAATTAATGACTGATTTCTGAGCTTTGATGGAATTAAGCATACTTCTTTTCTCAATGTGCCATGTGAATGTTTGCCCGTTAAACTTTTTTTTTTTTTTTTTTTTTTTCCTGACAAGTGAGGCCACCCGGCAGAAAACAACTGATGCAAAACCCAGGAGTAATCCCTCTGTTTAGTTCAACACTGTGGTTAGCCTTAACACTGCCTCTATTATCCAATGGATTTAGAGAAACTTTCATTTATTTGTTGGCCTCAGTCTTCCAACTTTGTTGCCTTCTTAAAAGGACCCAAGACCCATTCCTATGTAAATACATTTGCATAGGGCCACAATGAAACTTTCTGGGGCTGGGATTAAACTTGCAGAACTAGATAGCTGTGCTGTGCATATTTGTGATCTTCATGTAAGTACTTTCCCAAATACATATGAGTGAATGAAGCTGATGTCCACTCTGGCTACAGGAATGCCTGCAGTTTAAAAGAAATGCCCCATCGAAAACTACAGACCAAAGCCCCGAAGGCTGAAGCAAGCGGCAGAAACGGCACCCAAATGTGAAAGTACAATATATGGAAAACGAACAAAAAGTCCTTTTCAATTAGGAGCTGCTAAAATCAGCACATTACTTGCTGCAGAATGTCCTCTTCTCCCCCAGCTTGTTCTGGTAGGACAACAGGATCCCTGGTGTAAAAGCAATGATTCATAGCCACTTGCATTTCCCCTTTTTTTTCTTGCTGCCTCTGTTTATACAGAGTACCTAGGATATAGTGTATTATTATAAACTGTACTCAATACAGCCTTCTTCCAGCCAAGGCAAATATAAAGCCTTGCATCCAGCAAGTCGATTAGGAAACAGCACCCAGATTAATCCCTGCAATTACAGCCCTCAAAAAATGCTAGTGGACACTCCATTCAATTTCGCCATTCCCACACACAAAATGCCAATACCTTAAAGGTGTACGTTCTGTAAGGGAGGCTCGATGGACCTAAAGCACAGTGAAGGAGTGGTTTTGTAATTTCACTGTCTCCGATGACTGTGGGCCAGGAATTGCAACTGAATATATTCTTTTGGTATGCATCTAAGGAGATAACACCTTCTTCCAGGGCTCACCGAACACAGATATGTAATTCCTTGTTTTGCCGTGCATTTTACTCTAATCTAGCCTAAAAAAGCTTTGTACATCTAACTTTTAAAAAGTCATTATTATAGCATCATTCAAGTGCACAACTACAATGATTAAAGAAAAAATGAAACCAAACATATCAAACTTAATCACATGCAAAAATACACTAGCCACTAGAAAATGACTGCCATAACCAGCAGGATGTTAATGAAGACACTGCCACAAATCATAACCCAGTTCTGATTTACATTGTATTTTCCTCATTTCTGACTGTATGGTGAACCTCTGCTGCCCCATGTAAATACCATATACAAAACCAATTTCTCTCGTTGGACTAAGCACATCAATACAAAAGCAAATGAACTACCAAAGTGCCCTAATTAACAATTTTGCAAGTGAATGCAGACATCAGTGCCACACTGCAGCCATTAAAGTCTATCCCTTGCCATATCTGTTTCTGTTAACATTTCAATAGACCAATTAAATGACCTTTCCCCCCTCAAACTCAATTAAGCTATTTGAACATCAATTGATAACTTACCATGTATTTATGCAAAATGTGCAAGCAAGAGATTCATTTTTTCAATCCTAATGATGTTTTGAAGAAGAGAAAACTATCTTAACTATCCTGTCCTGGTATTCCATGGAGAGGGGGCCAGGGATGGGACTGCCTCCCAGGGGAGCCTGGTGGGCACGGTGGCATTGTGGCAGGCAGTTTGGAGAAAGCAGGTGTGAGGCAGATATTCTTCTTCCCTGCCATTTGGTCCCTACCAGGCAGCTGTCTTGGGAGGCCAAAAGAAAGCAGAGACAGCCATCTCTTTCAGCTTGTTGGAGTATCACGTCCTGGGTCACAGCCAGCACACTGGTAGGTGGCACAGGGTCACATCAGCCAACTTGTGGATATCCAGAATTGTTTCTTTTTCCCTCTGTTTTCCCCTCTTTTTGTTTTTGTCTCGAGTTCTTACCTCTGGTTGTGCAGTGGAAAGGGGTGCCCAACACACACCCACACCTTTCCAGCATCCCAGGGTAGGTGTGACATTGGACTGGAGCCTGCCCGCCCCATGTTAAAAGAGGTGATTTGCTGTCATTTGCATTTTCCCAAGGGGCTCCACACACCATGGATCTGTTTGTCACAAATTCAGGGGACTTGAGCGGAAAGAGGCCAATGTCTCCTGTTTAAGAGCTGGCCTTTGCTTCTCTGCACAGGTAAACAATCCCCCCCAGGGTTGGTAGATAGGGACTGAAAGCCAGTGGATTTATTTAAAATAAAGCCACCTCAGTCTAGGAAAGAAGCGTTTTGATGCTGCTGGTGCTGCTGCAACTAATTTTAGGTGAGAAACATAAATTTTTTAGCTTCAGGAATTTAAAGGATCATCACAGATCTTCCAGGAAAAATAAGAAATGAGAATTTGTGTAGCACATTCAGAAAAAAGGTTTCTAAGTACCTATTACTTCTCAGTAGACCTCTTTTAGATCAAAAAAAATCCTCTAATTTTAAACTAAGAAGTAATCAAGCAGAAAACACAAGTGGAGGGGAGAAAGGTATAAATTGTTTAGCCTTCCTTATGTCTGGGAAAAAAAAAGTTGTACCTGAGCAAATTAAAAAAAAACGCCAAACCACTAAGCCCCAAAAGTAATCTTTCTTAAATTAAAACAAAACAGAAAAAGTAAAAAGAAACCACTTTGAAGACGGATAGGAGAGAAATTGAAGATCCAACTCTAACAATTCTATTTGAAGTTTTAGTTGAATCCTTTAAAAAAAATTCTAGTGGCACCCTGGGATAGTTCAACAAAGGCCTGGTTTCTGGGAAAAAAAGCATTGTCCCTTTCAGAATGTTAATCTGGTATATCACTTGCTACTACACCCCAGCATGTACTTTTGCTCATATCAACAATTAAAAGAATACATTTATTAAATAGTCTTATCACTGGATGTTATAACTTGTAATTCATGCTAACTAGATAACCAAAGTAAATTTTATTTAAATTCTCATTTCTTTGTGAAACTTTGTAGATGGTGCATATCTCATGATTAACGGACAACGTCTAAAGCATCCCGTCCTCTAATCTTCCTAAAATCCCTTTTCATCCGATTGTTTAAGACTGCTTGAAAGGCTAACACCAAGTCTAAGACTACTGCACATTTGGGGGAGGGGAGCCTCTGTAGGTTAGCTAATTAAACTGTTTGTCTTCTGAAACATTTAACTGGCTTTAGAGATTATTCTAATTAAGAATGATGTTAGATGTATTTTTTAATGTAGCTATTAAAATTAATCATAATCCAGCAATCTCATGTGCTGAACTATGTAAATAGAGATGTGCTTGAAATCCTGCTGCAGTTTCTTTATTTGGGAGTTGATCATTATGGATTCTACAAAGCACACATCAGCATCAACCTAATTTTTAATTAAGAATGCCTTGTGAAACTCTAACTTTTACTCCGTATTTATGAAAGGTAAACAACTGACCTCAGCAGAGGCAGACTCCAGTGTTTCCCAAGCAGTACAACTACGAGGGGGAATATGAGCTCTCATTCATACTGTACATCTTTTTCTTTCTACTTTGCAGACCGTGTATTCAATTGAAGTGAAGGAAACCCATTAATTTTGGAAGGTCTGCAACTTGGCAATTGCAACTTCTCGTGCTTTTCTTTACTAGACATACAGCAGAGCTCTCACAAATATTGCTGGCAAGAAATTTTAAAAAACAGACCACATAAAAAAGTTGGCATTCAAACAGAAAGAACGGCTGGGGCTAGAAGCCAATATGTAAATTGGTTAGTTAAAAAAAAATCTAGTATGATTTTCTCCTTAAATAATTAAGAAAACAAAACCAAAACAACAGAGAGAAACAAATGAATTATGACTGCAGTACACACAACAGGCAGCCTCTATCAGAACTCAGAAGGGTATTATACTCTAAACACTTTTTCTTCCCTTACTGCTGAAAGATTAATACTGGTTATCCCATTAAAGTTGGTAAAATGCCATTCTTGTGTCTTAAAGCTCTAGCATTGGAGGTCAAGAAGTGTATGCTGCTTCTTACAAGGCTAGTGTGGATGTAATCTTCCCAAAGTTACAATAATTAATGTTAAGCTTCTTTAGCAATACGTTTCTGAAAGAACTTGCCTGATAATATACTTAGAGCCTGGCTAGCTGTTTGTGTTTCTGAGCAAGAAATGTATTCTATGCTGCTCACGTACTTCAGCTTAAATCTTTAGTCAAACTAGGGTGATGATGAGCAGTTTGACTCCTAAGTAGAAATAATATTTAAATTCTCAAAGGTGAAACATTTTGGGTGCAGGGAAATCAGGGGGCACAGATCCTACTTCCAAATATTTTTCACCACTAACCCGATGGAGACGTGTTCTGAGCAGCCATACAGGTCTATTTTAGGATACCCATCCCCTAAGAAAGCTGCCTGTACAGGTGCAATATATTTATTAGTAGGCAATCTACAGCAATTGCAAAAGAGCTGACATTGGAGGTCTGCTCTCAGCCCATACTTAACTATTGAATACAAAAGCCCTCTGCCTGAAAGTGTCCCCACACGCTCCAGCTCGGAAGCTGTGGTTATGAATGAAAACAGGCAGTGTAAGATTAGATCTCCTTCTCCTCTAAAACTGAGATAATTTCACTTATTTCAAGTGAGCTACCTCTGCTTCTCCCATCTCAGGATTTGGCTCTTTCTGTATACGTTAACAGTCTGGGTTATAGCAGTATTTCTGAGTCATCCTACAAATAAAGGAAAATGTATTTTTCTGAATGCATCCACTTTGCTTCAGCATTTTTGAATACCACCTTGACGTTTTGCACTTCTACTTGCTGGAAAACTTAATGGACAAACACATCTCCCAGGTTAAAAAACTAAAAGCCATTTCTGTGAGTACAGTTGGGAATGAGTGACCTAGGGAAGCCAGAGCAGCAACGCAGTCACCGAATGGAACAGAGAATCTCATCTGCATCTTTGTTTTCGTCTAGTGCAGAAAAGAACCCTGATGATACATACATGTTTATCTATTTGCTTCCATTTTCAGCCCTGTGAATGCATGCTTTATCTCTGGGCATAACAGCTTGTTCTGGTAGAAGTTCTTTTTGTCTTTCTATGCAGATTTTAATGCAACAGCATAGGTAGAAAATTCACTCTTGAATGAGTTCACAAGGGAAAATTATGCAAAGAGGTTACTAATCAGTCGATGACCTATCCTTTGAGGCAATACAGTAGACACAGGAATATCCAAAACGAGTCACCCTTATGCATTATAATCACAAGCAATAGGCACAGAGACTGATTCTGTTAACCTGACAGAGAGTTCATTCTTCATCATTCAAATAGGTGAGAGAAAGCAAGAAAAAAAAAAAAAGCATCCTGAAGCACAAAGCAACTTAGACAGTTTACTGGCAACTTGACCCTGAGACGGTTCCAAAAACCAGTTTCACAGACACGAGCGTGCTTAACAATGGTGTCAGTCAGCCAGCCCTGAAGCTGTCCAAAGAACCAGCCAGATACTGCTGCTGCCCAAGAAAAAAATATATTCTAGACCTGGCTTCCAGATAATATAGCTGTAAGGCACAGCCTCACCACAGCTGCTGACTACGATGAAGATGAGGGAGATAGAGGGAAGCTCTGGTCCTGACACAACAGCCCAGGCTCTCAGCTACCTGATGGTCAGCCAGCACCTTTTGTCTCCCCTTCTTTTCTATACGTACTCTGATAGAAAGAAACTGTGTATTTTATGCCTCAAAAGCTACACAGCCAGACAAGTAGAAAGCTGTGTTATTTCTTACTATCTGATGCTAGACAACTTGTATGGTTTAATTAAATATGTACTTGGAGACTGTAACGTATCATTATATATGTGCCCTGGACTGCTATTACAACAAAATACAGTATATATGTCCATACACTGCTGTGTGTAATATATAAATGCTATCACTTTAAAGCCTTTTGCATATGTCCATTTTATTTTATATGTTTTAAAAGGAAGAGCATTTCTCCTGGGACCCAAGTTTTAGTGCCCTGACACCGGCAAAAGCCAAAGAACAGTAAGACATATTACAACAAAAAGATTGAATACAAATTCATCCCAGGATGAGATTTAATATAAGAAGTGAAAATTTCATTCTGTTACAAGAGACTAAATCAACTATTTTAACTCTTTTTTTGTGCCAGTACGTTTTCAGCTCAACCTTTTCCCTTTTCTATGAAATTCAAATGTTTCCCTCAGTCCTTTATATCTTCAAAGCTGTGTAAAACGCTAACTAATTAATACATGTGACTTTCCTTTCACATGTGACAACAAAGCGTATGCTGCTTTTTTGATTGGTAAGAGTTAATTTGCAGTGACACAACATATGTGTTTACAGGTTTTCTAATGTTTGTTGTTTGGTTCACTGTGTAATTAGTCCTACTGACAAGGAAGCTTATGCACTGAAAAAGGAGGGGTGAAACAGTGGCCGGGAGATGGTAATCCTGCCCCATTTTGAGTACATGCAGTGTTGAAATGGGGTACAAGATGGAAAAAAATAAACAACACCTCAAACTCAGAAGATAAACAACGGTAGAAGACTCTCAAGCCCCAGTAATTGCCATGAAAAAGGCAGAACTTGTCAAGAGGTACCCCATAGGACCAGCTACACTAAGAGGAACCACCCAGGTGTATTATACCACTGTGATGGTGAGTCTCAGCAGATGTTAACTCTTGTTTTTCAGATCTCATTTAGAAGACCATATGCTCCAGGGTAGGGTGAGCACAGATAGACTGCAAGACCCATTGCCATCGCAGAGCAGTAGCAAAGACCCAAAATAACTTCAGTGCTGTCATTAGAGTTGCACTAGGTACAGCAGCAGCATGGAAATAGCAATCAAGGTGAATGATGGGCCAGTGGAGAATGGAAACGATTAAGAAAAAACCCCCTGTTTAAGATTCACCCTCAAAACAGTAACTGTGAGATAGCTGTCAATATATGGAGCTTATCTGTCTGCGTGAGATTTCACGATACCGCGTTCAGCTAACGTGGCTAATGAACGAAAACAAACTTGACAAAAATAAACCCACGAGGACAGTTTAAAACAATAGATTAAACCACCTGCATTATTTCCTGTGCAATTAAACTCCAGAATTAGTATACAGTAGGAAAAATACCAAAATGGTGATAGTATCGCTTATCTGGTTCTCTAGTGAATCACGTTTGCAGCCGCCCCCACCGCACGCTGTGCGTTAACTCTTCGCACCGTGGGTATGTACAACTCTGAAATATAAAATTAGTTGCTTTTGAAGGACACTGAGCTCCCTCTGGTGAAGGCATAACAAGTTTATTAAGTAAGCACCACCTCTGGAAGTATAATCCCCTCTGGCTTCTTCCATGGAGTTTATTGGTTCAGTTTTCCTAACCATGAGCATCATTAGGGCAATGCAGTAATTAAGAGTTGTTAGAAAGTGAATTCTCAAACTGCAGATTAGAAAATTAAACTATTTCCTGATTACATATTAATGGAGCACAACAATAGCAGTTGCCATAAGCTTGGAAGGCAACCAAGGGATAAATCTGTGTACTTAATTACCATAAACAATGGCTGCATAGAAATGAAGTTTTATGCACATTCCCTTCTGTAATATGTCTGATATCAGTACACACTTGACAATTCTTGTTCAATTATCTCTATTATTTAATGCGCTGTGAACGGCTCTGTGTAAATAAAATTAACCACCCCAATTACTTTGAATTCATCTAGGGACAACGTAATAAAAAATGTGAAGAATTCTGTATGCCTATTAATCTAAAACATTACAGAAGCTTTCACCAGATTTTCTTGTCTATATTTATTTTGTCTACATTTATTTTAGTGCACTGCTAATTCAATTACATTTACCATCAGTGGTCAATCAGCAGCAGCAGAAGTTTTTTTTTTTATTTCATTAATCCTTGTACAGTACCACAAACATACTCATCCACTAGTAAGGTACAGGATCTCACATGGAAAACACAAATATGCTTCTACTTGAATTTGGGAGCCTGAAGTTAATCAGAAAAACAATTAAAAACACTTCATACCCTGTGGTCAGATAACAAAATATCTGATAGCTACAATTTTTTTTTCAAATACTTGTTTTTGCAATTAGTGAAGAAACAGTGACTGAAAAAGAGATAAATTCAGATTAAAGATTTGTAAACCAGCATTCTTTGACTTTTATTTTAATTGTGTTATGTGATAATTCTGCATTTTAATTGGCACTTGGATATCAAGATGATGGACACCTTAAAAGACAATGACAGAAGAATTTGCAATGGAGAAAGACACTGACAAATGAAGCAGAGACAAAACTATTCTATCCTTAACAGGTTAGGCACAACATGGGTAAGTACAATCCCGAGGAAAGTAAGATAATCCTGCCTCTGCCATTGTTTACTTTCAAGCCATTATAACAGAGGAAGAAGAAAAATCAATAATATTAGATCATTATTTTTATACTCAATCATCCAACTCATTCCTCTTACTTGAACCTCTGGGCTGCTTTTTCTCTAAAAACTTGCACCCACCAAGTTTTTTGTGATGTGGTGCTTCATACAGTGGATGCTGCAAAATCCCTCCCATAAAACCTTACCTAAATCCCGACAGCAACAGCAAATGTGCCATGAGGTTATTCCAGGGAGCTCAGGGCACTGAAGCACTGATTCCCCCCACAGCTCTGCAGTGGAGCAGTAACCACACCACACTGTGCTGGAACAAGGTGAGGTTACATTTTCATTCTAAGTGCAAAGACCAAGGACTGAGGTTACACCACCACTGACATAAATTACTGGATATTAATAAAAGTGGGACTATTCAGATTCAAATGGAAATCAGTAACCCAGGAATTTTAATAACTTTTATTTTTTTCACACATCTTAGGAAAGTGTTTCTAGTCAAACCATGAGCAGCTGGCACCGGAAATACAAAGCTTCAGCCAGTTCCAAACTCTTTGCCTAGCTCATGCACTTTGAAAGTATCAGCTCCCTTCTGGCCAGGAGCCAGAAACTTGTCTTCTCCAGCCAAAAAAGCTCCCTAGCAGAGCAGGAAAATGGCAATGCATGTGCAGACAAGGACCTAGGCTGTCTTCCTACAGCCCCATTTCCATCAGATGCCCTCCCCTAATGGAGGGCAGCAGCTCCTAGGGCAGTGGTGGAATGGACACTCTGCAACCCAGGCTGCATCCTAGGGAATGGACTAGAGAGCAGCTGTATCAAGGACTCCTCTCCTCTTTCTTGTTCATGCCAGAAAAGGAGTGGGACATTGAGAACCTCCAGGATTCACTTCTCCCAGCTACCCACAGCCCCTAGTAAAGCCAGGGTGGCATTTGCAAACTTTTATTTGCAATATTAAGTGCTAGAAACTTTCTCTGAAACGTAAGTGAAATATCTAACAAAGTTGAACAGTTCCATGAGCTGGGATCTAACCAAGAACATATTTTATACTTACAGTTGCTTCTCTTTTGGTGAAATCATATGATTTCTCCCACAATTATCAAAGCCTGCAGTGTCCAAGGGTTAGTCACAATATCTTTCTGGTCTTATCACTAGCCCATAGCAAGGAAATTCCCACCAAGACAGGTGGAATATTTAAATAAATATTTTGATACATGGGAAGAAGAGACAAAAGTCTTTTCCTAAGAAATGAATGTATGATGATACAGAATAGATGTTCAAGCTGCAGCCTGAAAAAAATCCCTCCTGGCTAAACTACAAAAAGGACTCTTGAACTCATAAGGATGAAGAGCTGCCAGGTGGCAAAGAGTCTCCTCACTGGAAAAAACCACCCCCAGTTCTGTGCTGGAGGAGGATGAGAAGGAAGAGAGAGTGCTTTCTTCCTAGTAATTCCTAATAAAGAACCAGGCCAAGCACAGCAGAGAAGGAAAAGGTGGCCTAGTCCCCAGCAGACACAACAGGTTTGAGCAGACCATGCTCTACCTTCTTCTTGAATTTAATTTCAAGGCAAATGACCAGGTCATGATGGGAGTCTCTCTGTTTAATTTATCTTGCATGTTTTTGGGACACATAGAAACAATGCTGAAAATCCCAATACCAAATGTGCTTCCACACTGATGGGGACTATCACCCTGAAAACAGTTGTTAGGATCATTTGGTGTAAGCCCTTCCTGACACAAATGTACAAACATGGTACCCTGCTTCACCTGCTGAGAAATAAGGTTAGCAGAGACCTTTACTGGCCTGAGATTCTCCAGTATTAAAACTCCAAGCACTACAAAATTAAGACAGAGATGTGATTAAAGAAGAGTGTTAATTATTAAACCAATTCACTTGTGGTTCTTGTCCTTCATGTTGAGTTTTCAGGATCTTTTGGCTACATATGCCCAAGTGGCTTCCTTGTTCCTAAAGCCTGCATTTTCAGAAAAACCAAATATCAAAAGACTTTTTCAGAACAACTCTGAGAGCTGGCAGCATTTCATGTTTCTCACCTTTCTGGTACGGACCAACACCTAAGGGAGTATTTGCAAAACCCCGAGATCACCACCAACAGCCCTTCAGGGCTTTTCTAGCTACCATGCTGTGGTTACTTTCTTCCTTCAGATTTGGCTTTACAGACCACTTGGTGGTCTGTGGCAAGCTGGCAGGTCATATGGTGTTGACTCATCATTTGTGTTCCCAGATCCCTCTCTCAGTCAGACACTGAGGCGAAGCCGCTCAGACTCTGGCAGAAGAAGCTGGGACTCAGATGTGGGCACAAGCTCCTGATTTGTCTGCTTGAGGAATCATTTCCTGAAAAGAGGTATGGAAGAAAACCAAGTGCCATCCCGACAAAAAGAGCCACTAATGAGATGAGATACAGCAGATCCCCTGAAGGCTCTCTGGTAAGATGTGAACCACACTTAGAGAAGTTTGAGAATCCCTTGCTTTCAAGGCTATAAAGTTAACAACAGGTTAAAAACTCTGGTTTTCACATGTTTTCTCCTAAATTGCATATTTTAGCTGAGAACATAAATAGGATGCTTATAAATGACTTGTCAAACCAATTGTTTTAAGTTAAATCCTGAAGGCTCAGGAAATGTTAAAGATAAAAGTCATTTTCGTATTATGACTGCACCACTTGTCCCCTTCTCCCCAGTAAAAGAAGTGATGGATATTTATCAATATTCCAGTTATAAACCTCTAAACTACACTCTTACTCTCCAGCTGTGTGCTAGACTATCTTATGCAGGATACTTAAAAAAAATAACTTCATAATGGGTCTGATAGAAAGAATGCAACAACTTCTGACATACTTCAAAATACAAGAAATTAAAATCAATAAGAAATCTCTTTTAAAATGGACTAAATGACATAAATAAAATAATAACATGGCTATTAGAGCTTTAAAAATCCCCAAGTGTTATGCTGATGACTCCACATGTATCTATAGGTGGTATTTGGAGTACAAGTAAGACTTGTGAAATACTGTACTGGCTCTTTCGTGCATAACATACATTTCACAAATTTAAAAAAGTACACAAGAAAGTGCAGGACAACACACATAGATCTTTTCTAGCTAAATAATTAAAAATCAAGATGTAAAGCATTTGAAAAAGTACTTCAAAAGACCATAATAGGTAAAAGTCCTACCAATTAAGCATCCATTCAGCATGGAAATAGTTTCTGAATTCTGAATGCTTTTGCAAAATCAGTTTAAAAAGTCAAACAACCTCAGCACATGAGAAAGTAAATACACTGAAAAAACCACCGTAATATTTGGATACAAGCAGCAGGCTCATTTCAAAGCACTGAACTTTAACTGAAGTCAATTCATTTGTATTTCAAAACATAAGACTGGATTCAAATTTGCTTTAAAACCTATTATTTCAGTTAAAGACAGGCTTCAAGTTTATAACATCAGATATCCATATAACTTACAAAGACAATTTACCCACAAAGTAATCTGGACCAACTAACTTTTTTTCCCCTGAAAAGGAAGAACACTTTTTGGACCTACAACACTATTTATTTCTGAAATATCAAAGCACCTTTTGTTTCCAGCTGATGTGGTTCAACCTCTCCATTTCTGATGACCACCAGCACTTAATACCCATCTAAAGTTCATCATTGAAGTCACAACTATTATTCTTTTAACAAAAAATCACACATAAATTTTAATCCTTTCAATGGCACCTACAACACCAAGTATTACAGACTTTTAAAACCCATCCTCCCGAAAATAAAGGAATAAAATAATTGTGGAGTAATAATTGTATCAGTAACCAGATAGTATTCTTAAATTTCAGTGATCTAGTCAATGGAGCCTTCCTCCATGTACTGTGCTGTTTCATGCAGTACATGGCTTTAGCTGGCCAAATTTTTTTTCCCACTGAATCAGTAGAACAGTGAAGATCTTACTTTTTTTTCTTTTTTTTCCCCCTTTTTTTTTTTTTTTTTTAAGCAGTGGCATATCAATGAGGCACAGATGTGTATTCCAACTCTGCATGGATGAGCACACTGTTCAATAGTGCTGGCTCACACGGTATCAGGGCAAGTTATCACTTCCCATGAAGGCACTCTTATCACCAGGGCCCAGAGAGGTGGCTGCAAATCGCAGCCTTTTTATTTTCAAGGCAGTTTTGCTGAACATTCAGGCTTCAAAGATTCACACTTCCAAAACTCTATAAGAGTTTGTGAACGCTCAATTTGCCAAAACTGTTTACAGTGTAATTGGGCACCGTACCTGTGTCCATGAGATAGCGAAGGCGCTTCTCCACCAGCGCGGCACGGGTGTCAATTTGCTTTTGCTCATTCTCTAGTGCTGCCAATTCTCCTACAACATACTGACTGGTGTCTTTGAACCCTTTCTGTTAAAGAGAACAAACAAGAAGAAAAAACATCACTTGTAAGTTGCATTTTTCCTTTCCACAAACACTTAGTAAGGCACTTACCTAAACAACCAAATATCATGCTCGCTACCAAAAAGCTAACACATTTCATAAACTTTACAATTTTGCCAAATGTCCTTATTTGTTTATTAAAATACCCTGGCTTTTTTCTTTAGGGAACATTTGATTTTGCAGTTTTCTACCAGCTGGCAGTTATTGTGAAATTCCTCTAATTTACTTCTAAGTACATAAAAGCTGCTGTAACAAAGTGCCATGAAAAGAAAGGTAATCCAAATAAAGCACTATTTAACGTGCCATTTCTACTCCATTCAGGTCCGATTCAGCTTTAAAACGTTAACTTTAGGGGCTAGAAGAACTAACACAAGAGTCTCTAATGACAATTAAAAAGTGGGCTTTTAAGATTAAAACCAAACCCGAAACAAGATCCCTGGCTTGTTTAGCTCCTCTGAGGCAACTGCAGCACTGAGGCCCCCCAGCCTGGGCCATCCTGCCCCTCTGGGTTTCTGTGACTGAAGGAACTGGCCTGCTACAGGGTGATCCGTAAAAACACCACTAATTAACCACAACACCTATCCTGGAAAGTGGTGACAAGGCCCTGGGCAGGCACTCAGGTGCACAGGGACTAACTTGAGTTGTCCTGCCTCTGTGCCCATCACACCTGGCCAGGAGGCAGCCAGGGGATGTCAAGCTGATAAATCCTACTGAACCTTCCCAAGAAAGCTGTGGGAACACTAACAAGCCAAGTTTGCCTCTTGTACCGTGTAACTCCTCAGCACTGTCCTGCAGATGACCACACAGATCTCCAAGTGTTTCCAAAGCTGTACAGCTGTCTTGAAGGAGCCCAGGCAAAGGCATTCAGTACCTCCAAGTTATTCTCGTGTGGCTCAACAACTTTCACACAGTGTTGTGGCTGCACACAATGCTGAAATGTCATTCCTGAAGCATGTTTTTTGCATAAGTTAGGAAAAACATGTTACTCCTTCCAAGTAACCTTCCATGCACTTTTTTCCTCCTACGCCTGACCCAGAGCCTTGGTGAATGTTTTAAATAGGGAAAAAAACCCCTGACAAAATTATTTCACGTTTCATCTACACCCTGTAAAGGACGAAGCAAAAATCACTGTCCTTTGGGAACAGAAAAATACACAAGTTTTTTTTTTTTGAGACTTATTTCCCTACTAGAAGCTAACTTGTTGCTGCATAAGGGTCCCAGACACTTTCACTGAACGTTTTCAGTTGTTTTTTCTGTAAATGTGTCTGAAATAATCAACTCAGCTTCATATTCAGGCAACAAGCATAATAAGCACATCAGCATATTATTTCAAATAAAGACATGTTCAAAGTGAAAGTTAACAGCATGGCTGAGCTCCCAGAACCAGTAACGAGCTAAGAACTTTGAAATTTGGGGTATCCAAATTTAAGGAGATTATTCCCCCATTAATTTGGTCCCTCTCTTCCTACACAATAGCCAACAGTATCATCCCTAATGGAAAACCCTTTTCTACCTGTTGTATAGCCAGAAAAACAGCAACAACAAAAACAAAACTCCCTGAGAGCAGATCCTGAAGAAAGAAAAAAAATCAGTCTCGGGAGTTGAAGTGATGTGCAATATATTGCCTTTCATCAACTATAATTAATTGAAAATAGTATGAAAACTTCCCTAATGTCAGCATGCATAATTGTTAACAATTGCTATTAGAAGATGAAAAGAAATGCTGTGTCAGGCTGTAATATCCCAAGAGTTCATGTGTATCATCTGCATATATAATGTGAACTCACTGTGCCAGACCTTTTCAGCTCTGCAAAAGTACAACTGGGCTAAAAATAACTCCGGCTTGTAAAAAGTTCGATGTTTGGGTGTAGATATGACAGCGGTACAAAATTGCTACTCAGCTCCAGATTGCCTCAGCAAAAACGACAAATGTGTTGAGATAAACTGTGGAGAGCAACAAACAACCACCCTCAAAGGCTGTGTTGTGCTTTCAGACAAAAAAAAATTCAGGTTAAAACTTGGTTCTTCCTGCTTCTGTCCCGCAGCTGTCCATCAAAACCAGCTTTCTCCCTGCGGTCTATCAAATATTTCCCTCACAAATCAATTTTACACATGATCAGCCCATACCCCTACTGAGCTGAACCTCCCCGTTAATTAAGTGAAGAAATTACCATATATATTATATTAATGCAAACATCATTCAGCTAGTAATTCACGGCTGATCTGGATAATGGAAAGGTTGAACACCCATTAACCCAAGCCAACAAAATGGGTTGGCTGAGAAATTCTAGCAGGTCTCATGTGACTCTTCCCTCTAACTGCAGCTCTGCGGTATCTGCTATTGTAATAATTAAAATCCTCCCGGTAGATCAATACTGGAATCTCTTTATGGGAAGTGCCCTGATGGAAATGTCTCAAGGAAGCTGGGGCTGTGGAACTCTGAAAAATTCATTTTTTTTATCTGACAATTATCACCACACTGCAGACTAATTCAACAGTGCACCCCTCTCACTCTGCTTTGAATGCACTGGAGATTGACATCTAAAAAACCCTAACATCTCATTTTAACAAATAAAGGCACTATTTCCACATACAGTTTGGAATTATCAGCAATCATGAAACCAGACAAAAAATTAATATACATTAAGCACTTCATCTTCTGATGGCTTCCTCTGAGTCTCAGCTATCGCAGCCTTCTCCTCATTTCCTCTCTTTGTATCTTCCTGTATTGATCTCTGCCTTTTCATCTCTTGAAAAAAGGGAAAAGACATGTAAAATTATTATAAAGCTTGATATTTATGTATTGAAATGTGGACTTACATTATCGGGTTTTTATATATTTATTGTTAAATATTATTAAATCATAAGATGGGAAAACAGGTTTTATATTTTCTCCTACCTGGTCTGCTCTCCACGTATTGACTGAAAGACTGGAGCTGAGTTTTCCTGACGGTCGAGTCCTTGCTGAACACAACAGGATTTCTAAACCGTTCTGCTGCTTTTTGTGATCGCTCAGCACGATGTTCCTCTGTTCCATTCTGCTGGGAAAAAAACAGACACACAACAGTTTCTTTTGTTTACAAGCGGGAAGACATTAATTTGAAAGGTACGTTTTTGTGAGGGGACAGGACGCAGCTTTTACAAAGTGGATTTCACGACTCGGGCTGTGGTTTATATTGGATGGAAGTATCAGCTGCGGGGAAAAAAGTAGAAGAGTGATTAACTTCTCCTTTTTCTTTTTTTTTTTTTTCGTTTAATATGTGGTGGCAATGACTGGCTTTTTGCTCTGTGGGCACCCTCCTGCAGAACTCTCTACTTCTTTACCAACCAGACCTCTTCATTGTGACCGGCATTTGCCAGCGATGCTGATTTTAAACAAAAAATCGCTCCTTTGCACCTTTGCTGTGCCAAGCCCCGCGTGTGCTGCTGCCAAGTCACGGCGTCCCTGCCCCTGAACACGATCTGTATCATTTTAAAGCTCGTTGCCTTTAGCCCCTCTCCCTGCCCGGTACAGAAATCTGTCGTTTTCTGTAGTCCCATAGACTTGTATGACAAGAAGAACTAGTTTCTAATTTTATGCCCATTGAGATAAACCACTAATGCTGGATGAAGTCTAAAAGGTAGGATTATAATGCTACCCCACTGAACTGCATTTCATCAGCTATAACTTTCCAAAGCCAGATTTGTAAGTAAGCCCTTTACAGCTAAGGAAACTACAATTATCTTTTCCAGGGCTTCCTATGTTAATACTGGTAACAAATTCAAATGATTCTATCAACACGAAATATCCCAGAAGACTGAACCACTGTGGTGTGTGGAAGCTGCAGATACCGAGGTGCTGTGTACCAAACAAATATTTCATTTTATACCTAATCTTTTATTATTTTTATTAAGTGTTTTGAAAGTAAATAGGGAAAGGCTAAGATGCATGACTAATAGCTAAGCCTGCTGAATGCTGAAACTGGTTATCAAAAGCTACCAAGACTTTGCCCTTCCTCTGCATTGAGACAATCGGTAATGAGGGAGTTCTCCAACGGCCTATTCTCTCGCCTCAAGGAGGCCGGGGATACACAATCCCCAAGGGAAGGTAACAGTTTATCCTTTTCCACAAACACAGAATGCCTCATTTAGAAACCTGTAAACTGCATTTTATTAAAAAACAAATGCACCTCAATGCCAAGAGCTCCATGAGAACAGATGGACACCATATATTCCTTATAACGCCGCCTTTCAACTCTTCCTTAGAAAAGACGCACGCAGAGATAAACTGTTAAGTTGCACCTTTTTGTGGGAGTACCTTAAAAAGAATCAACTCCTTCACAGATGCTTTTTATAAAGAGAAATACCATTTTTGTCAGGTTAGGTGGTACCAAATTACCCTAAGAGGCAGCCTGTGCGTCATTTCACAGAATTAAGCCTAAACGAGTATTGCTTATACCTCTGGATGACTTTTCAGCTGCACCAATCAGGTGGTTATAAGATTCTGGTTAAATAAAAGGTGGTTTCCTGTTATTAGGTTAATAACCATCTGACAGCCTAAACCAGAGTCTTTACCAAAATAAACAAACATGGCTAATTTTTTAGGCCTGGCAACATGCTAAAATATCAGTGTGATTAGCTAGTAAATCCCATTTTAAGAAACCTTTTTATGACTGGGGACTTCTGCCACTTTACAAATGTATTCCTCTAAGCCCACTAATTCAGTTAGCCTTTTCAATCCATTGTATTATTCTTGGGCCAGCTTCATTTTGCATTAAATCCACTGCAGAAAGCTAAATTGAACGCAAAAATCAGACTTGATCCAGGCTTCCTTTTGTTCAAAGATAGAGACCGAAAGTCCTCTGCTGCTGCCACACACTTTCATCACCAATTTATAGGAACCGACAGTGTAAGGGAAAAGCAATGAAAGTCATTGTTTTGGGACTTCAAAGCATCTCTGTATCTGGGGAAGGAAATCCTTTCAGTCAGCAGTGCTCTCCCCACAGACTGCAGGTGGGTGAAAAGTTATACCCAACTGGAAGTGCCCCAGAGCCATAGGGATATTAATGACATACAGGGACTATTTTTAAAAAATAGAGTAGCAAGAACACAAGGGGTCTAATTAAGAAAATGAAATGGAAAATTGATTGGTGGGCACTTTATGCTGAAGTGGTGAACATTAAGAGTAGGCAAAGTGCCCATATACACCACATGCTCACGTCTGTTTTTCACAGAAGCACTCATCGAGCACCCAAAGTATGTAAGCCTTTAAAGTGTACCACAGCTTAATTTTAATGCAGGAAAAACAGAGGACCAGGATTGGGAGGGAAGCAAATCTCTGAAAGTCCAACTCCACTCCCATTCAAGTCAGGTAGTCTGGCTGCTGATTGCACCAGCAGCAGGATGGAGCCCATGCTGCATTTCTGGTATCAGTAACAACCTGAGCAGGCAGAACTGAGACAGCTTCTTATATCTGTTAGTGTTCTGCCAATGACAAGTATCAAGATTAAAAAAAAAAAAAAAAGGGAAAATGTGTTGATCAATCAACAGGAAAAAACCCAGTGCATTGCAAACTATGTAACTGCACTGCCACGAAGATTTTCTGTGCTTCTGACTCTGAAGGATTTGGTAAGAAATTGGTTTCCTTCTCACAAAATACAAAGCCTCGATCATAACACACAGGTACCAAAACAAAAGCATTAAGCAAAACTTACCTTAATGTCTTGCTCCGAGCTATCTGTTACAGTTTTCTGAGCAGCACTGGAGAGTGAATTTGCCACCTGTGGCTGAGCTTCTAGGAGCTTCTTCAGCTTCAAATCCACCAACTTACTGTTTTGTTCTGCTAAATATGCAAATACCACACACAACAGAGTGAGATGCATTTCAATGCAGACTCGATTCAACAATGTAGCAACTTAAAAGGTAGATTTAATTCACTTTGCTATCATTTTGAACTTAAAAAAAAATAGAAATAATTGTTTTTATGATTGGGATTGGTGCAGGTTTGTGTAACATAGAGATTTTTTCTTGGAAAACATACATGACACTCAGCAGAACAAGTAAACATGCTTGCAGACAGCAGATGAAAAATACAGAAAGTAGATAATGTTTAAGTTACTCCCAATGGGTACATACCTATACTTTGGTATAAAAACACACTTAAAAAGCCATTTATTTAAAGATGACCATTTATCATATAATTTACATACTGATAACCCCTCAAGTTTATGAACTACTAATTCATCCTAAGGCTTCTTGGCACAGCTTCTCATAAAATTTCAGTATCAAAAAAGACTACCTTCTAGTAATAATTTACTATGATTTATATAATATGTTGAAACTGGGAGTCATAAAATGCTTCAGAACTGCATCAAAGGGACAGACTCGAAGTCTCCTGAAGCCCCCCAATTTTTTTAATCCATTTTAGCAAATTGGACCAGAGCCCAAATAAACAGCAGTTGAGAAGTTTACCTCCCACTAATGCTCATTCTGTATGTGAATGTTGACTGTATGAATTTGTAACACACCTACACACATAGCTACCTACACACGCACGCAAGAAGGAGGAAGGTGTTAATAACAAGCTGCAGCACAGGACTGTGGAGCTGTCCCTGGGCTGGGAAGCAGAGGAACACTGGCACAGAAGCCCCCAGACACACTCTACATGCAGCCCCACGTGAGGAGTCACCCCAGCACTGGAGCCAGTGGAGCATCACGTGCACATGGGATGCACTTACACCTGGGCCTTGGGTCATAGGCAGAGGAAAGAGCAGTTCCTGTGTTTTCCCACGTGCACAACCTGAGTTTTTCACTGCAGGCTGGTGACTTCTAGCTGGTGTGGGAAGCGGAGTCATGACTGTGTAGCCACATAGCTCCTTCCAAGGTTTGGAGCGCTCCAATGCATATTAGCCAAAACATTTTTGGCATGCAGGCAGTCAAATGCTGCCTGTCTCCAGCAGCAGTGGGCTGGGCTGGATTATGAAGAAGGATAGTTTCCCTTTCCTCTGGCACACCCAGTCAGGGTGTCCTTAATTGAGGCTCACATGTAAGTACATGCACGGTCTTGTGGGCTTATACATAAACACCATGTAATAACTATGATATAAGAGGTTCACAACATGTAGAAGTACTGACAAATACAGACAGAAGCGACACTTAAAGCCCAGAAACAGTAAAAACAAAGTTTTCTCTTCTTGAGAGAGATGGGAGGGACTAAGATTCAGCAGAGGACTAATTAAGGAAGTCCATAATGATTCCAAATGTGAAATGTCCCTTATAGTTGTACTTTCAGGTGTTCCCAGGAGATTCAGCCTTTATTAGAAGTTGGTATGAATTGGCAGATTTACACCAAAATCCATGTGCTCTGACTTCTACCACAACACTAGATTGCCTTCTGTACTACTGCCCATCCTCTTTCTTACTTGTCTGTACCTTTGGCTACTACTGAACTGCAAAATTATGTCCCAGGTTTTTTTCAGAATGTCTCTCCGTGGTAGACATGGAGCACTGGGAAGTGGGTTTGTATCCCTGAAAAGGTACCTCTCAAAAAAAAAGGCCCACAGAAGATAAGTCACTGGGGCAATGTGACAGGAACACTCACATATTTATTTTCTAGCCCTCCTAAAATTAACCAGTTTTTATTGGAAAATTACTTGACAGGATTCTGCTTTAAGTAAGCTAAATTCAAGTGCTGGAAACAGTAAATGTATTTTCTTATGTGTCTGGAAATCTTCAAATAGAAAAAAATAAAGAACATGACTCAAATCTTATGCATGCAAGCAAGACTAGAAAGTGCTATATACACATCACTGTTGGTCAAATTTACAAAGAAAAAACACTAAATTAAGTTCTGATTTAACATATTATAGACTACACATTTGGGTCCAGCTGCATGGGCAGAATCAAGCCAGAGGATGCTGAAGATGTTCTCTCTTGTACTGCCTGTTTCAAGACACAGTCCTGTGCTGGCCAAGCTACTCCAGGCCAGAGCTAACTTGCAGTGAGCAGAAAGGCCCTGGCAGAGAAGCCCACCACAGAGACCCCAGGCATTCCTTGGGGCTTACTGGAACAGGCAGACTTGTATAAAGAACAAACTCCTTCAGCACCTCTCTGCAAACAGAGGAGCTGCTTATGTGTGGGCAGCCCCTTTTGCACAGCTTTGGGATCCAGCTGCTTTTAAAATAAGCATCTTACTTGTAAGATTTCAATGTACCTAGCACCACATTTATCACCTAAACTCCAGCTTGGCTTGAAGATTTTTGAAAGGGGGGAACACCACTCCTGGGACTTCACGTGTTTATAAAACCCCCGTTATTTGAACATTGTTAAGTAAAAAGGACTACTTCTGCTCATATTTATACCTCCATGTCCCCACTGGGGCAAGAAGGTGTAAACACAAGAACCAGTCCTCAGGAAGGAACCAGAGAGACACCAAGTCTGTATGAACACACAAAGACACATTTGCTCCTCTCCCCTGAGCAGATGGGCCAGGATGGCAGTGCAGAGTGGCAGCTGTACTCACCCACGCCATTGCTCTGCCTACCTGGCACAATCCAGGCAGGGTGCTTTCAGGTGGCTCTGCTTTACCACCGTGGCCTGGGGTCCCCTTCCCCATCAAAAGAGCAAGAGACATTTAAATCTGACATTGATGGAAATAATGATTTCACTGATTTTAAATTTCAACTAAACATGAATGCAGGATATTAAACATTAGGTTTTCAAAGACCTGAAAAGGCACATGGGAATAAAGCTGACAGAGAAACAAGCAGCACACATCAGTATTTATATGATGATGGAGTGTTAGTCATGCAAAATACACAAAATAGCCATTATTTAAATTACCCGTTGAATCAAGGTCATTTTCTAGGTTAGTAAGTTCATCTCCACCTCCAGTAACAGAGCACTCAGGAGCCTCCTCATTAGTATCTATCTCAATATTATCATCATCCTCATCCTCATCTGTAGGAACACACAGCATTAAGGTTAGTATTTTCATATGTACATGCAACACATCACTCAAAATAAAAATGAATGCTTTAGAGAGCAAGCTGAGTTATGATAAAAATGCAAATAATTAAATAAGTCTGGAAGGAGACTCTACTCTGTCCACTTATGGATTTATCTTCAAACTGAGGCAATTGATTAAACATATGGGGGTCTCTGCTGGAAACTCCTGCTCCAATAAAGGCAGAGTGTGGCCTCAGCAGTGGCTGATCTCTGCACTAAACCTCTGAGTAACTCAAGTCAAAATGGTTTCCCCCAGGCTCCCAGTTCTCCATATTGCAGAATGGGTGTCAAAGCTGCCATGTGGCAGGTTCAGATGGGTCTGGGCAGCAGAAGGACCTTGAGCTGCTGTCTCCTGAAAAAGGCTCCAGGTACTGAGTTCCCAGCCTGGTGAGACTTGCTACTCCCCACCTTGTACAGTACATCCCAGAGCAGGGATCATTGTACCTTGCCTAGGTGTTAAAGTCTCCTTCTGGTAGAAGGAAGAAAGCTACCACCTGGAACATCACGCTCGGTAAGCACCTATGTCAGGTACAGTGAGAACACCCTCATGAATTGCTGCTTTCCCAAAACCACAGGATGGGTCAGGTTGGAAGGGACCACCGTGGGTCACCTGGTCCAACCTCCCTGCTCAAGCAGGGTCATCCCAGAGCACATGGCACAGGATGGTGTTCAAATGGTTCTTGAATATCCCCAGTGAGGGAGACCCCACACCTTCTCTGGGCAATCTGTCCCAGTGCTCGGGCACTGCACAGTAAGGAACCTCTTCCTCATGGTCAGGTGGAACTTCCCGTGCCTCAGTTCCTGCCCGTTGCCTCTTGTCCCATTGCCCGGCACCGCCGAGCAGAGCCTGGTCCATGCTCTGACCCCTCCCTGCAGACACTGACAGACATTGATGAGGTTCCCTCTCAGTGTCCCTTCTCCAGGCTGAACAAGCCCAGATCCCTCAGCCTTTCCTCAGAAGGGAGGTGCTCCAGTCCCTTCATCGTTTGTCACCCTCTGCTGGACCCTCTCCAGGAGCTCCATGTCTCTCTTGTCCTGAGGATCCCAGAACTGGACACAGCACTCCAGATGTGTCTCACCAGGGCTGGGCAGAGGGGCAGGATCACCTCCCTGACCAGCTGGCAGTGCTCTCCCTAATGCAGCCCAGGATTCCGTTGGGAATGTGCCACAAGGGCACTGCTGGCCCATGGACAGCTTGCTGTCCACCAGCACCCCCAGGTCCTTCTCCCCAGAGCTGCTTCCCAGCAGGTCACCCCCAGCCTGTGCTGGTGCCTGGGGCTGCTCCTTCCCAGGTGCAGGACCCTGCATTTGCCCTTGCTGAACTTCAGGATGTTCTTCCCTGCCCATCTCTCCAGCCTGTTGAGGTCCCTCTGAAGGGCCCACACCAGTCTGAGGTACCGGCCACTGCTTTTGTGTCACCAGTGAACTTTCTGAGGAGGCATCTGCCCCTTCATCCAAGTCATTGATGAATCAGTTAAAAGTGCTTTAGTGCACTACTCTTCATCAGCATTGTTTGTAAGCTACATACATTTTAAATAAAATAATAATTGTAATCATATTTTTTATGGGATCTTTCTACCAAGTTTCTCAGAGCAGCTTATGAATATCACTCATAAATGAGCCCCATAATGTTTTATGAAGTAGGTGATTATTATAATTACAATTATGATGATGATGTAGGTAAATTATGGCACAGAAAGAGTAAGTTACCTGAGGAAGATCAAATAGCAAGTTCTGAATTGTGAAGCAGATCCCAGAAAAAATCCTGACTCACATTTTCAATACAAATATATAATGAAATGAAAGTCCATAAAAGCTAGATTAGTACTTTCAAAGTAAGTAGATGCATTGTATTTACTCACTTTTAAATCTCATATCAAATGCTATCTACACTTGTTCAGACTTACACTAGCATTTTTTTCCTATGTATGCATCATGTGTGTAAAAACGATAAAAAAGAGTAGGCTAAAGTGTGTCTGAAGAAACAAGACATAGAGTAACTAAAGGAACTTTAAAACATCCAGGATGGGAAAAAAATACAAATTATAAATACAGGACATGGGTACATTCAAACATCATATAAACAAAAAAGATCCTAAATATAGTACCAAGATGTCATAATGCTGCATACCAGAAGTTTGGATCAGGATTGGTGCTGATCACTCATCACCTGTCTTGGAAACACACTCAATCTCATTCCCAGACCTGAAGCTTACACTTTAGGCCCACACTGCTGTCACAAAGGTCATACAACTCTATCTTTACTTTATCCCTTTATCTCCACGGCACATATAATTCCCATTTTAGGAGCCTGCTAATTTTTTTATGTCTACTACTTTTTTCTAACCAGCTGGTCCCTCAATTCCCCTGTAACTAATCAACACCTTCCACAGATCTCTGCTGATACAGGGTTAAGTCTCTTGCTGCAACAGACAGGAGCAAAGAAGTTCCCACTTCAGTGCCTTGTCCAACACTGGTTGTGTGTGTGATGGAGCAGCAGCCTGTGAAGTAGGACCCCTGTGCTTCAGCTGAGTACCATGACTTCCCTGGGCTCCCCTCCATGAGTTCTCCTTAGTCTCTGGAAGACTCAGCTTTCTTCCAAGCTGCCCCAGACTGAGCCAGAGTGATGGAGAAGAACATCTCTTTCCAGCCAATCCAAGATCTGTGACCACACCTGGGACCTGACAGATTGTTCAGGTGTGGAAGTGGGTGGGCAGAAACACTCCGACTCTCTGAAACACCCTTTCTGTTCCCACTTAAAACTCACACAGGTGATCCTGGGATCTGGATTCCTGTTGTTTCAGGAAGTGCAGAGGTAAGTGAACAAAGTAGAAGGGCACAGCGTGACCTTCACAAAGTGGAAAAAGGGATAAAAAGTAAAGGGGTAAGCCACAGACCGAAGTGAAAACAGAATGGTAAGGCAGCAACAGCAGCAATTCTGATGGTTTTGAATTTCCTTCAAAGCTACTCTACTGTTTCTGATGAGGAGCTGGACTTTGCACACCATTACTTATAATTTATATATTCCCTCATGATGATGTTGGGGAAATTCAGTGGCATACAGGCCATGGTACTCTCAAATACATCCTGGAGTTCACAGGGGCACACTGAAAGCATGACTGGGCTACTGTGGACATTGGGAAGAGGTAGAAGGGATGAAAGAGGGACAGTCTCATGGCAGAGGGGAACCAAATCCACCTGGAGCCTAGAAGGAGGCAATGACTTCTGGAATCACCCAAAGGAGTCAGCTCACAAGGTCAGCTCACAGCTGCTAGTCACCCCACCAGATGCTGGATGTGTCAAAACAATCTAAACAAGATGACAGGGTTTAAGACTCCTGCATACTAAGGGAATGCTTATATTAGATTATTTGATTTTCTTCAATTTAATATAGAAAGATGAGATCAGAGGCACTGCCTTTGACACCACCATTTTAGGAAACAAAAGAGATGGGAATGTGGAAGACATCAGTTTCTAGTATCAGATAACGACCTGACCTAGTATTTAATTTAAAGTTGGCAGATTTTGACCGAATATGATTATCAGGACATTTACACTTTATTAAAAAAAAATCAATTAAAAGCAGTAATTTGAAGTAATTTCAGAATTTTTTGAGTATCTTTAAAAATCTAGATTCCTTGATTTAAATTACTCTAGGGTTTTTTCCAGTTCAATGTTCTTCCAGTGTATTAAAAGGGAAATGTGTTTAGGGAGCATGTTACAACAAGATTTTGCAATTATAAATGATAAAAGGAACAACATGACGAAGAGATAACAGATATCTTTTATGAAAAGAACAAATTGCTAGTGTGAAAAACTTAAAGCACTTGGTCTAGAACCAGGGCAGATATTTAGAAAAGGACTGAAGAACTGCTTCCTTGAGAAGTATGTAAACTTGAATCCTAGAAAGACAGCAAAGTTTTACTACGTCATGAAGGAACGAACAAAATAAAAGCTAAAGGACTGAGTCAACAACTAAACAGCACTGACCATCACCTACACAGCATGGACTGCAGTCTGGACTGCAGAGAGAGAAACAAGTATCTTTTGGAACCACGTAGAAATGTCGGCATGTTGGTGGAAAAGGACCCAGAGGCATTTTATAGCTTTTACGTTTTACTATTCACATTAAGGTCAGGCCTAATTTGTGGTTAAACTGATATTCTCTTGACTTGGTTTAAGCTTGTCCACATATGAAGTCCACATGAATAATTTTCATAGCGAAGCAAAAGCATTGATGGGGGCTGGATCATGTTGCTGGGAGAAGCTGCACAAACAGTACTCGCTCTTCAGGGAAGATGTCTCCAGCCTTCAGCATTGTCTCTGGGAAGTCCTTCAGGCTTGTGGATGGTGAGATATTTAGCTTATTTACTTTCAGGTACAGAGTTCGCTTTAAGGCTACAGGATGTGACAGAAGCCTCTGCACAGCAATAAAGGCAGCAAAGGCGGGGAATGGAAGAAATGCAGAGTTGAAATACTGGTTCCATGTACGAGAAATCTGATGTCAGGACAAAAAATTACAGCAGTTAAAAAACTGCCGACAGACAGAAATACTACCTGCTAAAAATATTGAGGATCTAACACTTGTTTCATGAGTTGGAGACTACGTATGATGAGTAAAGCTGTGCCACCACATACATTCCCTAAAAAACATTGCCTCAGAAGTGAAATCTTGAACATACTCTGTCCTCACAACCCCCAGGTCCGAGACACTTCCTCACACCGATGCCAGCTCAAATAAAGGATGGAGATGTGCCAGAGAGTAAAGAAAACACACCACCCAAATCTCAGAAGAGTAGACGGGTGTTCCACTGCGCAGGGACAATTCCTAGATAATATGTCAATTCCTTTGTCCTGTTGCTGGTAGGAAAAGGGGGGATATTTGGATCTCTATCTTGATAGTGTCCCTGGATCCATCTCAAGGCATCCGCTTATCGGCCTGAAGCTAGTAGGACATCTAATAAATTTGAAGCTGCCATCCCAAACCCTCTGGCAGTTGGCAGGAAGAAGTATTTTCTGTCTCACATGCCAAATAACTTATGAAAAAGACTGAATTTCATAGCTAGGGATGCTGCTTATCCAGGAAAGTTTCAACTTGCCATAGGCATTTGGGTTTTTCAGACCTTGATTAAATAAAGCCTTTTAACAGAGAATATTGCACCACTGCCAAAGCATGAAATTCTTAATGAGCATATAGAAACAATGAAAGAGATCATGTTTTCACCTACAGTTGTAAGGAAGAAGATAGTCTTTAAAAACTCCAAAATCCCAGAGCTGAAAAGTCACTTTTTTCTGAAATAATTGAGAGTAAAATTATTTGGTACATTCCCTTTTTGTAAATCAAAAAGTAATTGCAATCAATGCAGAAGAAGAGATTAATGATGTATAATGGGCATGAGAGCTTGGAAGACATAAGATAATAAGCTTGTCTTGGGTATTGTGTAGGGAATACAGGACTCTACACAATAAAAATGTGAATGCAGTTAGGGGAAACATTCAGAGTCCAGCAGTAATAAGGAGACTGTCTATTAAATCCTAATTTTTGGTGGAAATTGAAAAAGACTAAACCCAGAAATAATTCTAATTCATTTGGTTTGTTAAGTGTTGGTGCCATTTCACAGAACTACGACATTTTAGAAGAATGAATTTCTTGAGTGGAGAACTGGTGTGGCACCTGAAAATACCAGTGGTGTGGTAGAATTATGTGGAAGATGTGTCATACGGAAAGCTTTTTGAGGAGGAGGAAGCGGAAGAAAAAGCTATAAAATGCACACTGACATGAAAAGAGCAAAGAGGGTTAAAACAAGACGGGGAATGAAAACTTTAAGTCCAAGAGAAGTTCAAATAGATTGGCCAAACTACTGTATGAATGAAGAAAAATCAAAGTAGGAAGTATAAATCAATGCAGAAGTAGAAAGCTGTGAAATTGTTACACTGGATAAAACCCAACAGGTAGAGTGGTGATAGCTTTATAAATGAGTTGTCATCAGTTCTGATACTGTCTGCTCTTTTAATAACACTAAACTCTCTGGGTGCATATGCAATCTCCCTCTATAAACACAGATTTCTTTTAATATATATATGCACAGCTACCTCTGAGGCTGTTTACAAATTGAATGAAGGGCAGGAAGAGCAATGGCAAAATACAGAGCAAAATATGAAACAGGAAGACCACATCCCAGGAAGCAGTACACTGTGATATTTAGCAACTCTACAAGTGAGTCACTGCAACAAAACAGGGTCACCGCTATCCAGCTGAGCACCCAGGATATAACCAGCCAAAGACCTTACTTTGAGAGAAGGTATGGCAGGAACAGCTATGTACAGGCACAGTGAAACAGTGAGAAGGAAGTAGTGAAATAATGTAGTCATAAACTGTGAAGAGGGATGAGGAACACCATAGCCTATGTGATGTGTCGTTTGGCTCAGCCTTACTGCCATCAAGGATGTAATTTCTCTACTTATCACAAAAGAGAGTTATGTTGGCAAGCTTGGTTTTCTGGGCAAAAAGAGTAAAACTGAAGACCAGACCCAAAGGGAGAAGTACAACTCACTGCTTTCTCTTTGGTGTTAAATGGAACAGAAGTGTAGGGCTTAGGGTGCAGTAAGACTATATTTAAATATTTATGCATATAAAATACATGTAGTAGAGAAGAAATAAATATTTTTGTTGAATCTACATGCACTGTGAGTGTCAAGCTGGATTTTCCTTACACTTTGGCTTATGATTACAAGTTAGTTTGAGAAACACTATTTCCCTTAGAATATGTAGAAGACATTAAAAGAGCAAGAAGCCTGCACTGAAACGTGTGCTCAGCACCCATTTGAGTTTGAGTGACACTACATTACTCCAGCTCATAGCACTGGCAGGTATATGAATTTTAATGGTATTTCAAAGTCAGTTTAATAACATTATAGCAATATTACAACTCAAAACCTGTAAAAGCAAGTGGTCTGTCAAAAGACTGCCATTTAAAATCAAAAGGTTGTTGCCCCCACCTCTCACAGGCCACCTTTAAAATTCTCTTCTTTTGAACACATTTAATACAAAATAACATTTCTTAAATATTTCAAATGTTGTTTTCCCCCAAAATTACGTCCACGTTCCTATATAGAAACATATATTGAAGAGAACCAACAACCACAACACTCTAAAAACCTGTGGGTAATGAGAAATCTATAAATAATGGGCCAATGTGAGCTACTTGTTCACAGAACATATTTTTCTTTCAATCACATGCAGCTTTTCTTTTAACTGTTGGAAATTTGGTGACAAATCGCCGATTTAGGAAACACATCTACAGCCGGTTCTTTTGATACGTTCACCTGATGAACAACAACGTTTTGAAGTGAGAATAAAAGTGATACCCAAAAAGGTCTCTGGTTTCTAGGTTGCCATAGGAATAAGATACGAGGTTCCTCAGCTCACCTCCAGATGCCTTTGACCTTTCTTTCAACTTTTCTGCAGCCATTTCAGTGTAGCTGGGAAGTTCTGACATCTTCACTCCAGATCGAGCTTCTGCTATTAGCTGACGAGCTCTCTCTCTCAGCTGCCGACGCCGCTCTTCATCTTGCTGCTAAGATATATTGAACAGTTGCCAACTCAGTAATTGACAGAAATGCAATTTCATTCTCAATCTGATCATCATGATAGCAACTGGTTTACAGCATGGTGCTTGGCCCACATTATAAATAGGACGCTCGATATCAGTTGGGTGTCACACCACAATTTTTAAAGACATCCATGCGTCAGATTATTTTTTTTTAAGCATTCCCCAAATTACTACTGCATTAGAAACCTGATGATTTGCAATGTAAAGCTTTTATAAATTATGTTCTATAAAAAACACCTTGACGAAAATTTGCAGATACTTTAGTCTCAAAGTAATCACACCTAATGAGTGATTTGAGCGAAGTTTTACCATGGCTATAAAATGGTTTTACTAAATTGAATTACTCATTTGAGTAATATTCTGTCACAGAACTGAACTGAGAAGCCAGATGTTACTCTTGGTTACTCCAAGCACCAAGCTGATTTCAAAGTGTAAAGTGGCATCAAATCTGAGGCATGTTCTTTGACTTCAATGGATATTTTTCTTAAAAAAACCCCAACTAATGAAAATTACTGAAAGAACAATAGATGCTCTCACAGCAGAAAAGACTGCATCCCTTTAAAACATTCTACTAGTGGGGCTTTGGTCAATAATTAAAGGAATCATACTGGATCCATGCCAGAGAGTGCTGTCCCACTAAAGCTCATAACTTAGAAGCATGCTAATATTTCAGTTACATAAATAATCAAAGTTCTGCAGCATGAAATTTTGTAAAAGACTAACCCACCATGATAAAAAAATCTTCATAGAAAGATGTGTATAAATATAGCTATAAGACTCCACAGTTTCCGTAAGGGAAACCGTTTCAGTTTTCACCTTAAACATGGGATTTTTGCAAAGTTAGGACTGTTCTTCCCCTCTCCCCCATATCAGAAATGCTCCTAATTGCAACAAAGTCAGCGCTTGGTTTAAATCTAACCTGCCAATAAGTTTGTTTTATTGACATAATGACCTGGATAAATCCCAGGTACAGGCTGTTGACCTGAACTAAGTGGAATATAACAAACTGCCTAATTTTGGAGAGCCATTCTGGCAGCCTTCCCACCAACCCAGAAACTTGAGCATCCCACACCTGCAGAGGCTGGCGAGAGCTGTTGCTAAGTGCCATTTAGTTTAAGCAATCATTAATAAAACAAGCGCAAAATACTAATTAGGTACATTTTATCCATTTCCATGTAAATTGTTTGTTTGTAGCTATTTACTCAGTATTGTTCTCGGCACAATAGAAAAAATGCAAATGACTGAATCAGAATGCAGCCCTAATGGGACTTTCTGTTTATAACCATTAGCCCAGAGGTGTGCTGTAATTCAATCCTCAAGCAGAAAGATTTAGCCTCATTAACAGCTTGCATGGGCAGGTTACAACTCATAAAACCCTACAGTAAACAAAGTATATGGACACAGCACAATATCTCGCCTCTGAGTGACAGAGTCCCGATTCCCTATCAGATTGCCTTGATTTACTTTTCTCCTAATGTCCTCCCCTGGAAATCCAATTCTGCCTGGGCCCTGCGAGGCAGCGGGATGGCACATGGGCTTTGTTTGCTTTCTCACCCTTTAACTTCCCAGAAGGCACAGAGCAACAGTTCTATCAAAAATTTATTTGGTAAAGTACACATTAGAAAGACAACTGGAAAGCTTCCCCCCCCTCCTATGCACTATAATAGATCAATTTAATTTAATTTCTAGCCAGCCAACTGACACAGCAAACGGTTTTATTTCGACCCACAGTATTTGGTAATATTAATTACATTGAATTTTACTTGAAATAAAACTGCTCAAATCTCTAATATTCCTAATTCCTTGGATATAGGAACTTGTGGGCTTAACTTAAATGACTTTTAAGAACGAATGTACAAAATTAAGATTCCCATGTGGTTTAACGTCAAACAATTTAATCTACTTCAGCACATGTAATTTAAAATAGGGCCAGTTATGTGTTTGTTACAAAAATGCCCTAAACTGAGCTGGCTGATTTCTCTCGTCTCCTTTCCTCCCCTCCTCCTGAAAGAGAACTTGTCTCCTGAATTATTAGCATAGTCATTAACATCCCGGGGATCTCCAAGCAAACACAGATTATGGTGGCTTGTGTTTGTGCTGATTAAGCCAATCATCACCAGCGGATAAGGGAAAAACCAGCCTAGTCCTTGCTTAAATTCAATTCAGGTATTTGAACCCTCTGTTAGTGAGCTTGGCAGAAGAAACACTGGTGGAAGGAGCAATGAAACTGAGAGCAGAAAAAGTAGATAGATTAAGTTTTGAGGTACAGAAAAATTGTTAAACAGCGAACAAAAATATTAAAAAAAAAAACCCCAGGAGACATGAAAAGAAGCACTGCACCAAGAAAAGATCAAGCAAACACACATACAGTGATTTTTTTTTCCTGTACAGTTGAAAAGAAAACTCAGTAAAATCTTTCACCCTCCGACATGAATCTGACATGCCAAAGAGACATTACATTAGTTTTCTTTGTTATTTTCCCCCAACTATTTTGTAATGGTTTAAAGATCTGCCATGCAGATGCACAGTGAGGAAAACTTCACTATTTAAGGACAAACTCTTCAAGAATAAGTAATGTAATTCCTTGTTTCCCTCCTATAAAAATGTATTGGTATGCAATTTTTATATTTCACAGTTCACTGACATCTCGGCAAGCTTTCTTCCACTGCTTCAATGGTGCTACTTTTAATTTTATCCTCCTTAGTCCTAGTAATTAAAGTGATCAGCAGTGGCATCCCAACGGCTTTGACACAGCTACAACCCCCTAGCTGACTCTGGCTTTTAAGGGAAAGGGGAAGAAAAAAAAGGACGGGAGTTTCATTTCACTGGAACAAGAAAATCAAGCTTCTCCAATCCTCAACTTTATCCAATTGTTCTTTCAGCAGCCTTTGGATCTTAAGAAACAAATAAAAATGGCTGCCATTAGGGGGTCCTGTTTGTACTCGCCGCAGACGGCAATGACTGACATTACTTTGGCCAAAAATTATGCCGTGGATTTGGGAAGGTGAATTCGAATGTGAAACACTGGCGGGGCAGTTTCCGAGATCATTACCCAGCCAGCTGAGAGCTGCCCAACTCAGGAAAATATTGAGAGTGGTGGAGTCTTTCAGGGGAAAAAAAACCCCCAAACACCCCCTTAAAAACCATCTTCTTAAATGACGAGAAATTTAGCAATCTTCTCACATTAAAAAGAAAATAAGCCACAGAACCTTTGCCAGGGATTTTCAGTTCTCCTTTGGCAGAATTTTGGGAGGATCCAAACTGAGTTTACACCAGAATTCTGATAATGTATCATCCCCTCACTATAAAAAAAAAATATAATCCGGTGAACTGCATTTATTTGACGTTTTAAAAGTAGATTCTTTACCGTGTCCATAGACTGGGGGACAAGAGTAAAATTTTAAAAATGTGGTAAATTACTTATCATCCACAGCAACAAAATCAAACCAGAATTGTACCTATGAGAGAGAGCGATTCCTGAAGCTGTAGGTTTCAAAATGGTTTGTGGTCAGCCGTGAGTGCACAGTATATTTAAGAGAAAGAACTTGACTGCCACCTCTTTCATCATTAGACAGGAAGAACGGCTCTGTTATTAGCTATTCTGAAAGAAAAACACTTCTGTGCTCGTCCAGAGGCAAGGATTACCAAAATGTACCTATTCAGGATTACCAAAATGTACCTATTCAGTTAGGAGAGAAGACAGAATAAAAAAAAAATAAGGAAAAAAAAATTACACAAGCTTTAAAGGTTTGAGCAGGCTGGGTTGTACTGTGACCTTGATCGGCTCTTGTTTGAGTAAATAGGATTTGGGATGAAACATTAAAACTGTTTAGCAGATCTTTTCAAACCATTTCAAACTTTTCTTATGTTGGTATATAATATAACCAGACATGCTTGTAAATGGCCACACCTGCTCATTCCTCTGGGGATGGCCTGATCTCTGCCTTTGCTAACAAAGAAAGGACGGGAGAAAAAAAAAAATCAGCCTTTCTTGTTGCAAAACAGAGTGGAAAGTCAAAATCTTTCTCAAGTTTGTCCCATCTGGTCAGATTAAATCTTTGATCACCCTGGGGACCACGTTTATGTTTGGTCTCTGCCACTGTTTCAGAACAGCTCAAAATACACAGGTAGTGAGCAAAATATGGATTGCTAAGCAAGAAACACTCGGCATAAACAAAAGTGGCTTTGCATTTCTTTGGCTATTCAGATCCTAGGAGGTAGTAAGCAAAAACAGACATAAACATCTTGGGTATTTTCTGCCTTCTGCCTGGTGTCTACATCAGCCACCTCACTATCCACACACTGCATGTAGCTCGAAAATATTTTTTTCACGCATGTATATCACAAAAAGTATCAAATTTCTTGACTTAAGTAGCTATTGGTTTAGGAGCTATGGCACTCATACACTGATGAGACAAGACAGAATGAACACAGAAGTAGCTCAGAGTCTCAAATCGGAAGAATCACAATATCTTAACAAAGCTGTCCCCCTTAAGAAAAAAAAAAGCTCCCAAAATTCACAATAAAATGGGGTTGCGTGGCTGTAAAATGGAAAACATCTCCATAAACCAAGGAGGTATTTTTAAGAAGTAGCCAGAAATCTCTTTTATTTTTATTTTTTAATTTTAAAAATAATTTTATGTTGGTCTGGAAAACATACAATTTACTTGGTACAGTATTTCTGTGTGAAGAATGGTGGCTGTAGAAAAACAATCCACTGATAATTTAATTCCTTGTGTCATTGTGAAACTGAAAAACTCTTGGTTTACTGAATGGAAAAAAAAAATTTGAAAAAAAGAATGGCTGACTAAGTAAGTATCACCTTGTGCTACATCCAAGGCCTCTTGCTGGTTGTCTGGCTGCTCTTTTGTAGGCAAAAAGGAGCTGAACGCTCTCTGGCTCCTTAGATCTGGTCCAACAAATGCACTGCCAGTCATGCACACGGATCCAGCTTAAAACCCAGTGTGAGCCTAAAAGAAGCTAGTCAAACTGGCACCTACTCATGCAGAAGTAGATAGATTTGTCATGACAGGCTGATTATTCAATGTAAAGAAACAGTTTAGCTTTTCTAATCTGGTACAAATACATCTTTCTCAGAGAAAAAAGTAAAAGGTCTAACAGTTCAAGTATTTATAAGTAAAGAAACCAACAAAAAAATTGTAACGTCAAAGTGAACCACAGGTATTTGTGCTGGAGCATTCTGCTAAATAGACCCCAAGTTCTATTCAGATAAATAAGATTTAACCCATTTAACCATTTGGGAGCTGCACATCTCTGTGACAGAGGTGATCTCATCTGTTTCCCACTGCACTTGGCTCTACGGCAAGTTTTAGGGACAGGCTGAAATATCCAATTTCAAAACCACATTGTGCTTTCCTTCTGTCCTCGCTCGCTTGCGCTGACGCAGAGCTCGAGGTGCTCTCCCAGGGAACCCTGCGAGGGCAGTCCTGCCAACCCACAGGGCTCCCAGGAAACACCACCGAGAAAGGTGACCTAAACCAAAAGCAGAGACAAAGGCCTCCACTAACTTCTTCCCTGGAATTTTCCCTGCTTAGGCAAGTTTGTGCTCTCCCCCATCCAGGAAGTATAATTAAGGTCAACAATCACCTAAGGTGCTGGGATCCATGAGCTTGTTCTGCCTGTCATTGTGAGTGTCAATGCTATTGGCATGAGCCACAAACAGGGGCTCAAGCGTGCAGGCTCAGAAATATCCTAAAACAGTGCCATCATCCAGACAGGGCAGAACGTCCGATCCGAGATGAGCAGGCTAAAGATGGTGTTTTCTGTGCCTTTCCACAGCTGAGTTACAGACAGAAGTTAAGAAAGCTGCTTACTCATTGTAGGAGTCAACATTCATCGAGCTCCACTTAAGGGATTTTCTCTTGTGTAAACTTGACTTTATAATTTTAAAAAAAAAAAAAAAAGAAAAAAAAAAGAGGGGGTGTTATGAAACAAAGGCTTTTGGCAAGTGTATGGGATGCGTAAGCTGGAGAGCAGCATCTCTGAGACTGCCATCCTGGGAAGCTTCCTCCTCAGGCGGGCAGCCCCGCGCCAAGGGAGGGGACGTGCCCTCCTGAGGAATGCTCCCGGGTCACTCCCAGCCGAACAAAGCCAGCGGGCTGCAGGGGGCCTCCGAAAGTTGGTTTTCCTCCCCCCCTTCTCTCAATTTTTGGGGGAGGGTAACGAGATCCCTGTCTGCTTCTATGTGATGAGAATGAAAAGAACAAGTGCAAACCCTACATCTCCCTGGACCCTATTTTGCTGGGGTTTTTTTTTTTTTTGAAAAAGTCCTGCAAACTGCTGGCAGGTTTTTTTAATGGAAAATACCAATCGCCTAAGATCTATACCTAGCCTTTTGCCAATAATGAGAAAACTTCACCTTCTGTCCCCAGCAATTCTTAGGAAATCTTTTGCTGTTATTCCTACAAATCCAATTACAGATTGTTGAGTAGCTAGTGGAGTAAGCTTATTGAGGAGTGTCACATCACTAAGTCGTGCGTATGTGTTTCAGTTTGTAATGTGGTCTGAGCCGCTGTAGAGGTGTCAACTTAAAATGCAAGTAAGTAGCAGAACAGGGCTAATCCCAGCCACTACTCCCCTGCAGCCAAATTGTAGCGCAATGAATGACAGTGGAAATGCAAAGATGCCACTGTGCTTATCACACACAGCCAGATGGTGGACCTGGATCAATGCACACATGCCACGATCAATGCATTTGATAAAGAATTAAGAAGAAAACTGTACATGTTATCAAAGAACTTGTACATGGCATAATTATGATTCTGCATGTGCTTACTGATGATATTGGAGACTCAGAGGCAGGTGATAATGAAACTGATAGGAAGAAATAGCTTAAAGGCTACAGCATATGGCCTCAGCACTAAGAAATCTTGTCAAATAGTTCAGAAAGCTTTTTTAACTGTTATTACAGGCTGCTCATAGTGCAAGCTGGTGGCAACGTTTTAATTTTTTTTAAACCTGAAATGTCAAAAAGTTACAAAAGCTGTACTTTTCAGAACGGTTCAGAAAATAATTAAGACACCATTGTGTTTTAAATGTGGTAAAAAAACTACAGGTAGAGAGAGCATTCACAATTTGGGGGTGGGGGGAGCAGTTGGGCATTTTAAAATACACATAAAATTCTGTGTTTCCTGAATAAATGCATTTAGACTTTGAGGGAACTTGTGGTGGTTTAAGGAATGCATCTCGGTAGCAATTTCCATCCAGCACACCAATTTTTACAGATGCAGTTTTGATGTTGTCAAAATTTCAGTATTATTGAAATGTATCGAAATGTACTCAGCATCAAACATAAGAGTATTTCCCTGTTCATATTTGTGCTCTGTCAGCTGCCTTACAGACACCTTGGATGTGAAAGAAGGCAATTAAAAATTTGTGGAAAATAAAGTCTAAAGTAATAAAAAAATTTATAATGTATAAAAGGTACCTAAAATACAAATTCTCATGCTCCAGTTGATAGATGAGCTGTCTAATCAACGCCTGGACGTAACTTAAGTGCTCTCATTAGTGTGAAGACCTTCAGGCTAAATAAGACTAAATCCCTTAAAAATTGCTTCTGCAATAGAAAAATCCCCCTTACCATTTTCCTCTGCCTAAATCATATCAATTAAAAAGAGAGAAGGGGAGGGAGGGAGAGAGAGAGGCATTTTCACATGACTTTGTTTTAACTGACACTCAAAAATCTATCTTCTGAATCCAATTTAAAATGTTTCAGCAAAAAAAAAGTTCATTAGCAATCAAAGAAACAAAAAAATCACCCCGAGTTTAGTTTCTCTTTCACTTTAAACCTGAATCTTTACTCAGCGCTAAGGTGCATAATGCCCATTGAATCCTTCACCGTAACTTCTTTTTTCAACCCCAAACATTTAATCAACATTGCAGTTTTACATTAAATGATAAAATTTATCAAAACGATCCTTCAGAAGAGTGAAGCGCTTATTTTATTTTCAGCAGGCTGAGGAGGGACACTCTCCACCTCCCCCCCGCTCCCCGCCAACCCCCGAATTTCAATTTGTCCTGACAAACCATTGGGTATTAAATTCTAAAGGCACGCAGAGTGCATAAAGAACTGATGGCTTGATTAGCTCTTGTGGTGCAATTGAAGGAGCTGTCTCTCTCCCCGCTTCTCCATTTTGAGAAACACTTTGATCTTCGTTCAAGTCAATTCATGAACATCAACTGACAAGACTGCATGAAACACCCCAATGGTTAGGCCCAAACTCGTAGCAAACTATTTGGTTTCATTAAGGCTTTAGGAGAAGTGACCAGTGACAGTCCTTTCATTCAGAAGCCAACAGGCAAGTGACTATTTAAACTTTAATGTGCACAATGTACTGCTGAAGGCCACTACACCTATAGTCAGTCACTCAAGTATGAATGCCTTTACCTACTATTTTGTGACATGTGAACTGCTAAGTGCAGCTGCAGTCTCATTAATGCATTCGCCCAGATTTGTTTGCAGGACTAAATAGACGATTCACAGAATTTCTGGTGAGAGAAACAACTGTATCTTCAAAAGAAGGTAGAACAGCAGGTGCTATGTAAAAGCCAGCGATTAAAAACAGATTGCGTTTTTAAATGCAGTAATTTACTCGAGATTTGCACAAATGTAGCCGAAATATTATCTGTTGCGGTTGAAAATATGAAAGAATTTGAATCGCATCACCCGCAAAACGCAGGGTGTTCGGGCTGGTGTCACGCTTTGCTACAGTACACTACTTACACATCACTCTTCCCCTTTTTTAGTTGCCCTCTCCAAAGAGTCCCACTTCAAAGAGTTCATTTTTGCACCAGTTCCTGTCAATGCAGGTCAGAAACACTAAAGTGGAAAGTGGCTGCAGTGCCGTGGCACAAAGAGTCTCCGCGGCTGAAATCAAACAAAGCCCAATTAAACTAATCATAACGTCCCAGTGAACACAAGGAAGCTCACCTGGTATTTCTGGACTTCTTGTGTGAATTCCCAACTCTACTCGGTACTTGGTACTATAATTACCCTGACCAAAATACTGTGAAATTACTGCTCTGATCTACTAATGGCTGCAAAAAATCTCGTCGCTGTGGTTCCATGCCAAGGGGCCGTAGCAAGGTGGCGCAATGCTTTCTGACAGAGACGACAACTTCGAAAAACTCAAAAGGGAAAATTAACGGGATGTGGTTTATGTTGCCAAGGACTGTTCATTAATTACCAATTTAATCACTGCTGGAGGCATGACATTACAAAAATCTGGCTGAAAGTTCTAATAGATTATGAAGACCACCTAAGAAGAGTGACCAAGAAATGTACAAAACAATTAATACTGTTTCACTGCTATCAAAGACACTCAGATTATTTTACATCAAGTGAAGCAAAAGAATTAGTAGCTTCACAGTGCCACCACTAGGAACTGTAAATACAATGGCACACAATTAGTAATGCACATGTGACTTTTCGTTCAAGGCATATATCCTTGGGAAAGCCAGAACACGATAAGGAGAACAAAAGAAACATTTTTAAATGAAATGAATAAAGATTTTAACTCTACCCTTGTGCATGCTGAGCAATAACAGAATAGGCAATGCAAAATACAGCTCTAAGTAATGGCGATATCATCCTGGGATTCACAACAGCGTGTACTGAACATCCACACGGAAAACGTCCACAGCTATTAGCAGCGATAGAAAAAGAGCATTCCAGGGGCTGAGAAACCCGGGTCTCATTCTGCACACAAAGGGACAGCTCTGAAACAGAGACTTTTTTTTTGCTAATATTTATAAATGGATAGAAGACGCTAAAATTTTGGAACTAATTTTGATCAGATGATCTTAAAATTCCATTAATAAACTGCCAGCCTATTTTCTGTCAGCGTGCGAGTAAATGGTATGGCTGCAGACTGTGCAGCACCTTGAATTTACAGCCACATCGTAAATAAATTTATATATTTAGGCCAGATCCTTAAGTGGTGTAAACAGATAGACCTTATGGAAATAACAGCAATAAAAATCGGCTGAGAAACTGAAGTATTTTTATCTAAAACTGAAACTGCTAGCATTTGTCGTGCATTATCAAAGGTTATGCTTTATTCAGGAAATCCTCCCTGCTATAAAACTGACAGTGCATACTAATTCTTCTTCAAAATTAGTTTACTTGCACTAATTGATTTATTTTCCCAGCTACGTCAGGGACTTGTCTACAGCAATATTTTTGTACAGTGAAATATCACAACTTCATAGTAAGAAAGTGCTTAAACAGATCAAATATGAAGTCAAAAGATGTAGAACCCTTTTGGAAAGTTACAGATTATTTTTATTTTTCATGTATTGAGGAACGTTAAATAAAACAAGTTGCTTGTTCTTGCCATCAAGGAATTGAGATCAGACTACCTCAACCTTAGCGTGTCGCTATAAAGAAGTAAATATCAGGTCAGTGGTGGGTTTGAAGTGTTCAGTCAGCAGGTCTAACCTCCAGTTAAAGAAAAGTATATTGTTAAAACAACTAGAAAACTTGGAATGCTCATGAAATGTAAATACTCTACAGCATAGTCTTATCAGCTTACACCATATTTAACCACTTTATAGTGGCATACAGACAAGATATATAAATGAACAACAGGGAATAAGTTACCAAAGCTCAGGGATTACCAAAATCTTTTTACCAATTAGATGGTAACTGCTTCTTTGTAATCTCGGGAAGATCTAGTGATCATATCTAAATCTGGTTGCAATTATCAGCATGACAGACTAGTCTTTTTTCAATCAATATTTTCCAATTAATATTAAAAGACCAAGGTTGCCACCTGCGAAGTCCTACACCTCAATAAATTCATGCTAGATGCTTAATTAACAAAGATCAGGTTTTTAATCTATTTTTTTAAAAAGAAAAACAAGACAGGAATAACTTGAGAGTGCTTCCTTAAATGAATTAACCTCACCACCTCAATCACAGACATTTATTTTTCAACTGAGGTGACTACAAAAAATCCAGCAGTGAACTGAGTGCCTTTCCTAATATAACAGAAGTACGGATTCTGGTTTGACACAGAAAAAAAAATACTGCATGAAGCTATTTTGTACTCATTTTCAAGAACCTGAAAATATAATTGGAGGAAAGAACATTCACATTGCTAGCTTGAGTTTAAGGCATCTTTCAATCAAAGTAAAATATTCTATTTTTGCTGTCAACTCTGAATTTGCTTTTGGTACCACTTCTGTTCATGTTGGCTACAGTTTATTTACTGGAGAAAAGTTTGGACAGTTTGGAGCTTATTAGTTCAGAGGGGCAGCAGATTATTCAAGGACATGATCAACAAATGGGATCATTTATTAAAACTTTTTTTCTGAGCATTTAAAATAATACTTTGTTTCTATTTTATTGCAGCCAGCATATCCTATATCTGTGCAAACGTATGTAACCAAAATTAAAGATCATAAAGACTCATCTCCTTCCAGATTCTGTCACTTTCTGAAGCCTTTCTAAAAAGAACTTCAATTTCCACTAGTCCAGGGCATGCAAAAAAGAAAAGTTATCATTTTGCACTCAAATATTTATGAAAATGAAAAGTAATGGGCACAACAGATTGACACCTGAAGTAGAAAGAGCTTATTAAAAATGAATTAGATACAGCTGCAACAAGTCCTTTGAGCAAGGGAGTAATAAAAAGCAGTATTCTGAGCAAGGAGAAACAATCTCATGGCACAGCCCGTTCCTCTGCCCTTTGCACAGTGTTCATGTGTTTGGAGGAGACAGCTTTTCGGTGAAGTACTTTGTATCTGCAAAATCTACTAAAAGATTTGAACACAGTCACCACTGCTCTTACAAATCTTTCTTTTTTTTCAATATATACATACTGAGGCAGCTATTGCTGTCATTCAGCTTGAACAAATATAAAATAATGGTAGCAGAGATAATTAAACCCAAATCTTTCTCTGTAGAGAAAGGAGGGTAGCAACAGTTGCACTTAAGCACAGCAGCAGCATCGGGATTACTCTCCGAACGCCCCCACGTCAGTTTATATTAATCTGGATTTAAATACTTATTGTCCAAATGGAGTCCCTCACAATTTTTAGCGTAATGATACTCGAATGCTGCTGTGAAGAAAGAATCACTATTTTCCTATTTCACAAAAGGCAGAAGACAGAGCGATTCCCTCCAGGTAACGTGCTATTGAACTCCCGCATCCCAGAATCTATGCCAGATCCTAAACATGCAAAATTTTCAGCCAAATCCATATATGGGTGGCCCAGTCCTGCACCTAAATTCACCAAGGAGGAATCCTTAGCTCATGCAAAATGCAAATAACTGCAGAAACGATCTATGGCCCCTGGCAGGGAGAAAAACACATCCTTTGCCAGATGAGCACTATTTTTCATGAATTCGATTAGATACGGCTTTCCCTGTTAAAGCTGTCTACCTTACATAAACAGGTTAAAAGAAATTGACACAGGATTTAGGAGATGCCAGAAATAAAACTAGTGGGCATAATCTTAATTTTCATCCTGCTCTGTATCCTCTAAAACAGAGCCTTGTGGTGGCACCACCTTTTACTTTCACTATCTCCTGGTCTTCAGCTCAGAGCTGAGCTCTACCCAGCGGTGTTCAATACTTTGGTTTATTTTCACTGTTCAATATTCAGGCCCATCAATACGTAGCATTATTCTTCACACCACAACATTCAAATCTTGCTCTGAAGACAGAACTGTTAATTTCTTGATTTCTTTCTACAGTGCCCACCACTATGGTATGTAAGAGCCTCAAAAGCATTAATCACATTCCCTTCTCACAACACGCCGTGGAAGAGTTATTACCCTGCTCTTCTGATGAGAACTGAGAGGGAGAGATCCAGCTAAAAGGATCTGTTGCTGGGTGCTTGCTCTGGGAAGCCTATTACCTGGGGTTTTTTTTCAGTATACTAAGCTTTATACAGCCCTTTATATGTTTCAAGCACAGCTCCAATTGATTTCCCTGACAGACCTGGATGCTCAATATATCTGCAAATCAAACTTTTGCCTCAAAGCAAGCCAGAAAGGAAGGATACACAAATAGTGACCACCTGGAAGACATTTGGCTCAAAAGACTTAGTGGCACTGGTCAGGAACTCAGGTAAAGGCAGAAGTACATTTAATTCTTTCAAGCACCTTAACCATGACCTCATCTTTTCACTCCTTGCAGTCCCTGCTTCGTTTGTCATACACCTTCCAATTTCTGCAATTGAAAGCACAGAGGTCCTCTGGACAAACAGCCTTCTACATCACCTCTATCCTCTGAGGAAAATGAGACACAATTGCTTTGGGGAAAATAGTATGTGATCACATAATTAAAGACTACATCATAATGCATATACACAAAGGAGGTTAATTAAAGTTGCCTGTGCATTTCTTAACTCCTAATTCCATTCTCTGTAATCATGCTGACTCCATAACCATAGCCATTTGAGTTTAGAAAGTAAATGACAGCTGCAGTAAATTTCCATTCTTTATGTGGACCAGTCACTAAAAGAAAATAAGATTTTGCCAACGGCCTTTGCAGATATTTGCTGACAGCGGAGTTATACTGAGATTCAGGAATTAAGGATTCCACCCCATGTACTACGGATGAGGGTTCCCCTCCTGGAAAAGCCTTTTAGGCCCATGACTTCTGAATATTTCCCACTCACTGTGGTCCCCTCTAGCCTGTCACTTGGCCAGACAGGTCGCACAGCCCAGCTCCAGTCTCCTCACCTTTCCAACATCACATTCCAGCCAAGCTGCTGCTGCTGCTAACAACCATCACTACAGGTTGATATTTTACAGCATCTGGTGGGAGCAGATATGTCCCTTCTAGCCCTGTGATATTCACCATGAGAAAAGGCGAGTTAAATAAAAATGAGTAAGCTAATAAAAAGGCTCTCCTGGTTAAAAGCTAAGTGATTACAGCTGCTATATCAGATTGCAAATGACAGAAGCATCTCGTAAAAGAGTCACCACATGCACACATACATCAAGAAAGCAAGCAGAAAGGCTGAGCTGTTTATAAATCTACCATAGAGAAAGGGATCCACGAGGGGATCAGTAACTCTGTTCACAGAGCTCTTAAGCTAATTCTTCCAGTCTCCAAAGGACTGCATCAATTTTAATGACACAGCTATGATCCTCCCAAACCATGAGCATGATTTCAAGGAGGTTCTGATCAATGCAGTCTCCTCTTAGACTTCAAATACCTGCGTGCATACCTCCACATGCTGTCTGGCATGCATACAGCTTGAGATTGAAGGCTTCTGAGAAGCACCAAATAAACAGACATAACACTGAAAAAACTTCTATCATGCTACAAGAAGGAAAGAAATGGGAGAAATGAGGCTATGCTCTGTGCTTAGAGAAGAAAAAGGAACACTGTTTTTAAAATGGACTTTTACCAAACAAATCAGGCAGGCACACACCAAGTAAACCTGTATTTATGGCCATGCTACAGATTTGGAAATTTCCTCCCTGTTGTTGACCCCGAGCAGTGACGCAACCTGTCCTCACCATGCACATTGTCGAACCCCAGGCACTGAACGCTGCTCTCACCTGGTCACTGAGAAAGCAGCAATTCCTGGTTCTCATATGACACAGGGAGAGTGGAAACAGCAAGGCCTAGGAGATGAGACTTTTCTAAAGCAATTAATGACTCCATAGGCTTCACTTAGCTGGGGTGACTGACAGCCAGAGCACAGTATGAAAGACTAGGATGCTAAAGCTCTTTCTGAGAAGGTATCAAAAAAGGTGCAATCGCAAACTTCAAGAGTTACTTTCAAAAGTATTGCCCCTGAACTATCTCTTCAAAGTTTTCTTATTTAAAATTAGATCTTCCTGTTTTAAACCATTTTCTTTTGAATCTCAATCCATGCCGAAAATGAGCCTCGTCCAATTTCCACTACTAAATGCTGATTCTCATTATCACAACTCTCATTTGGATAACACACTACTACACATTACCGCACACTGACACATACAACACTGCTTTGAGTCAAAGTTCTTATTATTAACCTTAATGACCAAAAAACCATGAATAGAAATAAGTCTGTACTATATGCTAACAATCAAATGAGCAATGACCGGTAGAAAACTGGCAGAACTACATCAAATGGAAATGCCTCATCTCTACTTATATCAAACATGTTAAAGGAAAACAGAAATCACTGTGTTTTATCTTACACCTATATATGTTGATGCACACATGCATCCTCTTTCAGAATACACACATGTATGGGTATGTATATAACATATACATACATGTTATACGCAGCTGTATATAATGTATATTATTATATACCAACTTTATATAGTAATATAAGAGTCTCCAAATCACATCTCCACAACACACTCCAGAGCTGAGGAGCTTTTGTCATTTTTATGTGACAATCAGCTCAAGTCAGGAGTGCCCATTACAGTTTGCTCAGAGGGCCAAGATTTCACATGGGCCAGGGCCATTTGTTCCAGGACAGCCTCTCCTTGAGCCTCTGATGGAGGCAGCAAGAAACTTCGGCTCTGCCAAGCTGCCCTAAAAGACCGCCCTTCCCCTTCCTGCAGGCTTCTAATTAATTGTTCAGCTTCTGGAACAAACGAAATAAGGTCCTGTGGGTAATCTGCCTGCCTGAACTATGCAGTCCTGACTCTCACCCTGAAAACTCTTCACCATCTCCTACCCTTCAGCTGGTTTTCATGGCCTGGACACCCTCTTCACTATTGTCTAACTTCACATTGCCACCTACCCAGGGCATCTCTTCTCTGTATGCCAGTGTGGCAGCTCCTTTTACTCCTGTCTGGATTCCATTAGCAAGAGTTTGAGTCTAAAAGAGAAAGTTTTGCTTCCCAGTCCTATGACCTGCATCAGAATGGGCCCCGATCCTTAGGAGAGCAATGGTAAAAGATGCTCTTGCTGGGCAGTGTCCATATAGACAATTTTTAGTGACATTTAGGAACTTTTCTGAACTTCAAGGCTCTCTGACAAGATTGTGGTATTAACACAACTTTGACTGTTTTGACCAGATTTTTCAAAGGAATCTAACCTTCCCAAATTTTATCTATTTTTAATATGGGTAAAACAATGCTTTATCCAACCAAATACAGAGAAATAGCTGAACAGGGTTTTTTCTTAAGTTTAATAACTTTAAAAAAATATTACCCTAAGGCAGAAGAGCTGACAGGGAAAATTTCAGCTCAAACAATGAAATACTAGCAAAGTTGTAAAACCTTTGAAAACAGCAGCTTGTAATAAAAAATGTTAGGCAACTTTAATTACAGTTGTTTCTGCCTGAGTAGTTGCCTATAGTAACTCTCCTCTAATGCCATTTTCTTTATGAAAAGGTAATTTTAAAAAAAAGTCGAAAGTGAAATTTACACTAAAGTATACATCTCTAGGAAAAACTTAAAAAACAAAATAAGAAAAAATTTATTTATATATCATTATACAAATAAGCTTTGTCTGCGTATACGAATATATTTTGAAGTAAAATGAAGTGTCAGTCTACAGAGAGGAATTTCTACAAAAAAGAAAAACCAGCATGGATCCAAGAGAGTTAAGAGAATGAAATGAGACGTGTAAATCACTGTCTTCATTTTTTGACTGTATGATCCCATTTTTGTAAAGAGCAGAATCTGCCCCTCAGGACTGAGCTCTGAAAGGTGGGAATCTGTAAAGATTCCAGCCTTTCTCTGTATCATTATTTTTCATTTACAGTTACATTTACATTCTCAGTTGACAGTACAGTCTCTAATGCGCAGTAGTTAGAATCACAAAACCAGCACTGCGAAGGTTCGCATAGAAATTAATTAGCTTTCATCTCCAGAGAGTAGGGATCCTTCCAGGTCACCATGAAAGCCACTGGAGATGCAACCACAGCTGCTTCAACACTGGAGCTCATTCCCCAGCTCCACTTCCCCCCTCACCAGCATAATCAACTTTGGTGATAAAAAGGAATCGTTCCATCAACTCTTTTACAAAAGACTGATGCAAGCAGCTCCATCCACTGCAACAACACTTCTAAAGCAACAAGGAGCTCACATCAGAGGCTCAAGGAAATGATTCACATTAACTGAAAGAGACATACTCAAAAATAGCACGAATTACTTCACTATCATTAAACAAGCAACTTTTGAGTTTAATCCCACCAGAAACTATAGCGCCAATCAAAGAAGGTGCTCCCAGACTTCTGCTTCCAGGGAAGCAGGAGATACTTTTCTATTGGCCATAACATCAGGAGAAACAGGCTTTAAAAGTGAATGAAGGACACACGACACATCAAATGCAGAGAAGAAATGTTCTGTGAGGACATGCCCCCCCCCCAGCACATACAATGCATTTTAACTCTGTAAACTGCAAGACTCGCCAATGTTTCTTACATCGTTCAGCTGCTTATTGCGGGCTGGGATGAGGGTACTGGTTAGTTGTTTATTCCCTGCCTTTAATGCTGCATCTCTTCTTGCTTGCTCAAGCAGAACTCTTGCTCGTTCTTTAAGTTCTTCCTGTCTTGACAACATACGTTGCTTAAAAATAAAGAAATATAATTAACAGCAAGGCAGCCTCAGGGTACTGAATGTTTATACAGTAGTTAATAGCCAGCGGCCTTCCTATACAATAAAGGTCAGGAGCCACATGAATTATGTCTGCAAGAGGTGACAGAGCATGCTATAGAAATGAAAAGATGATCAAAATGTAAAAAAAAAGTCATAGGCCTTTATAATGTAAATAGGAGTTCTCTTCCTTTCCCTTAAAACTTAATTTCTATCAACATTTAATGCCTTTAAACTGCAACTGTGGAAAAACCCAACTGGCTTCATAGAAGCCATGTCAAACATGCTATGTGTTTACTTATTTACTTTAATATGTATGCAAATACGGCTACAACAAAAATGCTTTGTTGGCTACTTATATGGGTACCACTCACTTATAACTTAAAGTGAACACAAAGAGGCTGGGTACAAGGCAAAAAACCCTGCAAAAATATCTGCTTCTACTGAATTTATGAATATCCACAAGAAAGTCCCTTCTTCGTACACAGGACTGAGTATATTTGCAGAGCAGAAATAGCAAAAGGGGGTTCTGCACAGGCGACATGAGAACATGAGCAGCTCCCAGATGGACGCACTCCCAAGGGCTGGCTTCTTAGTCAAGGTCAACTGTGAAGACTGGGAAAATGCATCTCTAGGCCTTTACACGAGCCAGAGCTGGGGCAGATGTTGCCTGTTGTGCTACTGCAACAACCACGTGGAAATGGAGGTGGTTCACTCTAACCAGCAACTGAGTGTAGGTTCAGAGGGAGCCTCACATCTGAGATTTTATTACCATGTGTAAGTGCACAGATAATTAACAACAAAAAACTGCCTTTAAAGTCAACTCTTGCTTTTTCTAGGCCTGTTACACCCTTGCCCATGAAAATCTTCATAGAGAACAAATCCTGTCTCCTCCTGCTCTTCTATTCTTTATGGGCCAAGCTGTTCCTTTCTCATCCAGTACACAAAGATGATGATGATGATGATGATGAAGAGAAACCTCACAAGACTTCACTGATTAAAGGAAAGAAATGAGCCGGCTCTGGAACCAATATTTGGCCATTATCACCCATCTATAGACCGCTTCTCTTGCAATAAAACAAATCTTTATGGTGCTTACTCAGAAAAAAACCCATAAAAATACTTGAAGCAATTCCCACTACCAGAACACTGGATATATTCTTTTCTTACTGGATATATTATTTTCTTTTCTAATGGCACAAAGCCCAAACGCAAGAAAACTCTTCACAGGGGTAAAATTATAAGCCTGCTTTGGCATTTTTTTAAGGGGGGGTGATAACATGTTTTACATATTTTTATGATGATACGATTTTTTGATAATACTCAACTTTCATTCTCACAATAAATCTGCAAGGTAGGTGGGCATACAGCGTTATCTTTATAGAAAGGAAAATGATATTGTGGTGAAGTAACATGCCTTAGGCCACTCAATGGAAAGCAGCATAATTTAACAGTCTTCAGTTTCTACCTCACCATCCTGGCTATGTTCACAAGACTGTGGTTTCCCAGACAAGATTTTGAAATACCTTTAGTAAATTTTAAGGTATTCAAAGCTTTACATTTCCTAATGAATTGGTATCTTTTTCCAGTTTTTGCTTCAGTATGCAACACTCAGAGGAAATGTGTTGCCACAGACAGTGGCAAAAGTTTTGGAGCCATCTTTGAGATAGCTGAGAACACAACTTTCTTTAATGGGAGAGAGATTGGAAAGATCAACAGTGGGACAATTTCTATAAACTAGTTTTTCATGTAATGGCTGTTTTTCAGCATCACCTACTTCTCAGGCAAAATATTTATTGCCCAAAAATAAAAATACACCGCTCACCTCACCACTTACGCCGAAGATTTGGTGTAAATTACAAACACGGACAAAGAACTTGAACAGCATCTCCATCCTAACTCACAGACATAAATGTCTTACCTGGGCTGTTTTTGCAGTTTGATCTGCATGATTTAAAGCTGTTCTGGCATCACTGTCAGAATCAGATTCTGTTTGCCTCGGAGAAGCATGTGGTTTCTTTGCAAGATCTGTATCCATATTATAGGAGTATCCAGGCTTAGAAGTAGGAGATAAACTCGGTTTCGTGACAGGTGAACTGGGATCTGCTCTTGTGCTCTCTGTGGATCCTATACATCCCAGCTTTTCTTGCTCTGAGAAACCAGGGGTACTGTCTAAGCTCTGGTGTCTCTTCTTGTTGTTATCTTCACAAGCAACTGTGGGAGACATATCCTCTTTTTGATCACTGACATGTGCTAAGTCACTGAAGTCTAAAGTGTCAGTTATCAGCAATTTCTTCCTTCCCAACACAGGCTGCGCTTGTGTTGTGTCTGTACTGCTACACTTCCCAATTTCTTCAGACGCAGAAGTCCTTCCAGAGCTCTGCTGGGATTTCTGCGGATCCGTGTCACTTCGAGTCCTGCGTGAAGAAGGGGAAGCTGTGCTTGGGCTCAAATGGTCATCAGGAGTCTGATGCTCACTCTCAGATTCACCAACACCGCTGTCGTTCACAAACACGGAGTCATCCTGAGAGGCAAAGTCTGCCAAACCACTGTCTGGTGGGTGCAGCTCGGGCTCCCGGTTCAGGTCATTCAGCTCTGCGTAGAACTTTTCCTGGTCAACAGAACTGTTTGTGTCCGTTTCATAGTTACCCACTTTGTATGTGCTTTTACTGCTGTTCTCCTCTATCTGAACCACATTCAATTCCTGGCCGCAGAAATGTGCCCTTATCTGATAGAGATAGGTCATAACAGTCAGTTTGTCAGGGATGGCTAACAAAACCATGTCCGAAGGCTCCAGCAATCGTGATATTCCCAAACTGGCAAACCCGTCGTATGCCTTTAAAGACAGACAAAATAAAGATCACAGTGTGGCAGCTTCCTACATATCAAAACATCCTAAGAATGCAAGTGGAAGTTTCAGACAAAATAAGCAAGCCTAAAACACATCCAATATTACAGGAAGAATATGGCTCTGACTCTATCATTACTCTTTCGGCTTAATTTTAGTCATTACTGCTTTTTGGTGCACCATCCAACATCTAGCTTGTGGATTTTTCCTGATGGCTTCTACATATCTCCCTGGGTATCTTTACAGCAAAGCAAATTGAGAGAACGTAACCAGCAAAAACACTCAAATGGCATTGTTTTAAATATTTTTAACATATTTCAATGCCATACTATACTAAAATCTTTGGTTCCTCAAAATGATGACACTTCTATGAGTAAACAGCTATTCATGAAACTGCAGCTTGAAAGACCTTCTTTTTGCACTAAGAAAACCTACCAATATTTTAAACGGTTCTCACTCAAGTAGTGGGAAACAAGCAAACAAAAAAAGTCTAAGAGTTGGACCGGAAAAAAAAGGAACTCAGGATGGCTTTTTAAGATAAGGAACAAAGATATAAGAAACACGACACTAATCCATCTTGAGCTTTATCACTGATGATCAACCTTCTGCCTTCTATTGGTCATGTAATTGCAGTGATTTCTGCTGATGAAAAACTAGGTCCAGATAGCCAAAAAGAACACCACCACAGATTACTTGACACTAATCACATTAATCATCAAGCAAATGCATTTTAAAAACATTTGTTGATGCTAAATTTATAAGAGAGTGAAAATCATTCCCATTTCACTTTCATTTCTAAAAGCTAAACAGTTGCAAGCCTCCCACTTTGTGAGGCCACATTGTCTTCTTACTGCTGGCCCTTTAAGTGAGTGGGCTTGGTGCATCAGGTTTTTCTAGTTTTGAAGAATTAGAGCCGTTTCTCAATTTACAATTAATTATTACTATCCTGGATTAACCTTGGAAGACAATATTGTGTTTCAAGGAAGCCTTTAAAAGGCCTCCTGTTAGCGTAGATGCACTCAGTTAAAGCATGTGGGCTTCTCCTCCCCCAGGAATCCTGCAGCTCCTTTTCACTGTCTCCTGAAGGGGCTTACAATGTTCGCAGTTGATCCTACACTATTTTGAATAAAAGCAGATGCTAAATTTAAGACATGGATGAGAAAACTGTCCTTGCACAAGGAAACAGTAACACACACCACTGGATTCTGGCTTCAACTCCTCAACTTCACATTTTTTCCTTAATTTCTTTAGTTTTTAAGGAATAGGGGGTAAAAAAAGAAATCAATTATTTTATTTTTTTTAAATCCTCTTGGTTTTCATATTAGTAGGTATTCAACAGTGAGAAAGAACGTGGGGCTGAGCTGGCCTACTCCCAGCAGACCCAGATATTTTGTTTTCTTTGAGAAAAGGGGGCTTTCTCCTTCTCCTTGCAATGTCATTCCCTACTCAAGGGTCAAATAGTTTTCTTTTCAGCTGCTTTTCAAACTCTGCTTCCAAAAGCTGCAATGCATCTTCCTGAAATTCTGTATACTTCCCCTTATGCTCAGGTATAACTTCCCAAAGCATTTCAGGTGAAGTAATTTTTATATCATTATAACAAATGATTCACAGAGTTTATCTAGACATAGAAATGGTCTGAATAATTTATTTTTAAGCTCTTTTGTCTCTCCCATGTAAAAATGATTTGGCCTAAAATCATTGCTGGTCTTTGGTGTGGTATTTCTTGGGACGGTTTATTATTATGGGAGATTGTTATGCCATTTATAAATACAGAGCTGTGCTTAGATATAGGAGTAGCAGCAGCAAGCATGACTGATGTATTTGCTGATACAAAACTCCAGATGGAGCAGAACAGCAGCAAAATGATAGGTGGCAGGGAACGGAAGCAACTCAGATGGTAGAAGAGGGACAGCTGTCATTTACATGGTCTTGGGAAACAGAGCTGGAGGAGCAGGATCAGGCTGGCTGTGGAGGAGAGGGAGACAAGATGGGTGGAACTGAATAGACACGAGGAGCACAGAGAACAGCGAGTTAAGGGAGAGCAGTGCAGGGATTTGGGTGGGCAGCCTCAGGCATGGCAGATACCAGAATGATGAATGCTCATACGACAGCAGAAACCAGGCTGGGCACGAACGTGTAGCAAGCCACCTGTGTTGTCTGTGGACTAAAGGTAACGCCAGGATGTGTTGTTTGCTAAACGGGTCAGTGCTGATTCATAAATAACTTGTTACCCCACACTGCAGGTAGTGGGAGTTACCATCTGAAGAATGAAAAGACTTAAGGACAGGCACAGCAGTCCAGGGCAGCCAAAGCCCATAGACATGACTTGACCTAAACTGCATTTATACTCTCAATTTCTTATTTATATGCTAATAAAAACAAATTCTATGAGTATCTCCCCGGTCTATAAAATAAAGGCAGGGACAGTGTTTCAGGATTGTCAGGAAAGGTACTTGCTTAGAAGTAACACTACAGCAGGATTGAATTTGGAATGATGGATATTCTCAGTACAGCTGCAATCACTTTTTGTTGGCTGCTCAGTTCTTCTGGTGATGCCTGGGATTAAACACAGTTATTTCCTGCTGGTGCCTGATACCTATTTCCCATCTCCTCTCATTCTCATACACATTTTTGCTTCTCTCCTTTCAAAGTACACTGGCATGCCAATGTTCTACAGACAGTAGCTCTAGAAATAGCAACTGTGTGTTCTGGATGTGTCCATACAGCCGTATGTGATGGGTTTTCCTTCCCTACCAGAAAAGCTGTGAGCTTCTTGATATTCCAGCATATTTATAAATGCATCATATTTCTAACTAGCTTGTAACGTGCTATTAACAGGGTAAATTTTCCAAGTCAAATTATTTCTGTTAAACAGAGGCATAACAACCTCGATTTTTGCAAATGTTTCTTTCTCTGCATGTTTAACTCTGCTTCTATGTGATGCTACTGATGCCAACAAGCACCTCCTACACATGCAATTAGACATGTGCTTATGACTTTGTGGAATCAAACTGTAGAGGTGAGCATGAACACCTATTAAAAAAACATGACTCCAGCTTCAAGGTAAGGAATATTTTCCATTTTGACTCAATACTACCCCTGTAATTCTGAATTCTTGTATTTAAATGTATAATTTAAAAGGATTCCTTTTAAAAATGGAATATTTTATTAAGATGATCACCCAAGTTCAAATGTATTGAGGAATTTCTTAGAAATAGCAAAGAACTGGGGGAAAAAAAAGTATCAAGCCAATTGAACATCCAAAAGATATTCCCACACAATAATCTCTCAAATGAAACAAGCTTCTCTAAACAATATTTAAAACCAGAAATTCATTATTAGAAGTATACAGTTGTGCCCTTCTACTTCTCATTCCTTCATCCTGTCAAAGATCCAACCCAAGTCTTGTTTAGTAATTTATATTTTTAAAGTGCAGGACATGTTATTAGCAACATGAAATATTTCTATCGTTGATAAGGAACTCTAGTGCCAGTATGCTGTAATTTTAATACATTTTTCATTATTTTAAATTTAATTATTATTTAATAATAATCAAATGGACATATTAAATCAAATTAGCTGTTTATCGCTACTAGGAAGGCAATATGGATAGTTAGCTATATCTGAGATTTAAGTAGAAGCACAACTCTTTGGACCAGATGGGCAAGTATCCCTATAATGTTTATAATTTTCTCAGAGATAATCCTGGTTTCTCTTTTGTTCCTGACAGAAATTTGAATTTGCAATGTGCACCAAAAATACCTTCCAGTTCGGACTGATGCCAGTGTAGTAGTTGTTTGGGATTTTTTTAAATGTATGTATATTCAGGACACTAAGCCTATTTACTTATCTCCCAATGAAGTTTTTTCTTTTTTTTAAATTTACTGACAAGCTGATTGACAGACATCAATTGGGATCCATCAGCACAAGCACCACAGGCAGTATTCCAATCATTTCCCAACTCCGTAACACACTGACATATTGGCCAAGATCAGATGTCACAGGTAAATACCCTTTTTTATTCAGCATCAGTGGCAGCACCAAATTGGCAAGGGGTGGGTGTGTGTTATAAAGAACCTCCGATGATGTGCCTTTTGTAAGAGTGCATTTCCATCTGGAACTACACTCAGTATTTGCACTGAAACAGTTGTTTCTAAAGATTTCTTCCTTTTTTTATTAAAATACAAACAAGGTCATGCACTTCTGAAAGATATACTCTTATGGGTTAACCTTTAATCTATGGCTTCCCTTCTGGGGAGAGGGGGGAGGCAGAAAAACATTTTAAAAAAAAAAAAGGAAAAAAAAAAAGAGCTGCTTCAGACAAAGAAAATCATCCTATTCATCCAAAGATGTTATTTTAATTGGTTAGGAGGAATCATTGTCAAATGTGTTACATATCTGCATGGACTTTCTAGGCAGCCATTGTTGGCAGTGCTGCATTCACTCCAACCAAGGGCACACGGGGTTATCTGGCAGAACTGTGTGAGACCAGGAAATAAATCTGCAGGAAGCAACTGAGATACTCAGTGTAGCTGTCAGGCAAAGGCTGGCAAAGTGATGAAAGAAAAAAACTGCCCAATAACAACAATCACTATTTCTTCAATTCTGGGAACTATAACCTGTTAAAAAGACAGGCTAAAAAGTTCACTGTTTGCCATCAGAGTTTCACAAAGAAAAGATGACTGATCATACTGCTAACATTTTTAATTAATAATCTACTCTTTCTTTTTTATAATCCGGCTTAATTAGGCCAGACGCTCAACAAAACTTGAAGTACAAAAACATATGGTCACAGAAAATACTGTGATGTCACAGATAATCCACTTAGGTCATTATAAGTCCTCATATTATAATAAAAAAAAATCATCAGCCAAATACTCATTAGATAGGAGCAGCTCAGAGATATTTCATTATTAATAATACTTAAGTACTAAATTAAAGACAAGTAACTCCCTGTGTAACACATGAGTGTTCAGGCACATTAAAATATAAACAAAATGAATTTTAATAAAGCACTTTCAGAAATTCCACATAAGTAAATAATACTAGATTGTAGATATGTTTGCTATATAATACTGAACTTGGATAATTTATTCAAAGTATATTTTTATACCTTCATCCCAGTTAAATTTAGTGCCTTTTAAAGCAGTATAAAAACAAAATCACAGCATTAGGAAGGCAGATACTTAAAAACAATTTTCAGATGATCTTCAGGAACAATTTTATTATCAGTGACTCACACGAAAATTGTAATTTCTAAACATGTCCCTAGGGCCCAACTGAAGCTTGTAACATGTCTGAAATAGTGAGCAGAAATAAAAAGTCTTCCGGTGATTCCCAAACTGAATTCCTGCTTCTTCCAGAGAAATTCTGTACATCTTGCACCTACAAAGAGTGGTTTAAAACAGTTGCACAACACAAGGCTATTAACTATGTTGCTAGTATTTAATTTATTTATAAAGTAATATCTCAACACTTTTTATCCTAAACCTCCCTTGTTGTGCACACCACTTCATTCAACTGCTGCAGTGCAAGAGTACGTGTAATATTTTCATCTTTAAAAATATAACAATCACCATCAAAGCAATATCAATTGTGCCCAGTTCCCACAGCCTTGTTAAAGCAAGAGCAAGAGAAGCCTTGCGTACCAGAGCCCAAGAGCAGTTACGTTTTTCATTTTTTTAATTACGTGGCTGATTGGAAAAATCAGAGCAGTGCTCACAGAAGGCTGGCCAGGCCCTTCCTCTGCCTCCACAGTTAATGTAGGCCATAGAGATACGAAACTCTAATGCCAGCCTCGCACTTGTTGTGAATGTTAAAACCATGACAAACTCGAGTCAATAATGCATCCGATTTGAACCGCGGGAGGCCGAATACCTTCTGTGAGCTGCAGTTATGACCTTACAAAACAACCGCACTTTCCCAAAATTAATAAAAACCTGCAGTGAAGTCAAAATTGAGGCTATGTCTTTTTTTTTTTCTTTTTTCTTTTTTTTTTTTTGCCTGGCAGTTCTTACCTTTTTGTTGTTCTCTTTAATATCTTGAGGATTCAGGGACTTGTAGTCACTGAGGGGGAAAATGGCACAGTGGGTATATACAGTATTTGATAAAAGCAGCAGTTTTAAAACAAACTAAATCTAAAAATTTGACATACAATAATATCATACAGTAACTAGCAATTTCACAGCAATTCAATCAACAAAACTAATAGTGTGGAAAATTAAAGGAATAAATAAATAAATAAATAAACACCGATTACATGTTTCATTGCCTGAAGCTCTCCATCTAAAAAAGAAGTTAAGGCAGGGACTAGAGGCCAGCCTTGACAACCAAATTTACCAGGAGGTAATCCGTCCTTGTCAGCATACAAAGAGCTTATTCCTCTCATCTCATTTCAACACTGGCGCAATTCTCATAATCATCTTGAAGTCAGTTCTTTGTATAAGATTAAGAAGAAGAAAAACAAATCACAGAGAGGGGAGAAATAATTGTTTATGCAACAAGGGAGAGCAAAGAGGTCACAAAGTTTGAGCATTCATAAACCTAGTTTCTTAGAAAGGATGGTTCCCCGCTTGAAAGCAAAGGGTGAAAACAGTACAACACTGAAACACACCGGTATTTGATTTTTAAGTTAAAAAATTGTTCAGTATTTCTACGAGAGTTAGCTGACGCAGGCAGACAGTACACAACTTACATTAGGTCTGGTCTAAAGTGATGTAATATTGCACAAAAGGATAAACCATTTCTCCACGACGTGGTAAAATTGGTGATTTTCACTCCCCTATAGTTTTTTGTAACTTCTTTGCACCACACGAGCAATGACTGACTAGCGTTTGGCTTTCTCCCCAAAACAGGACTTGGTATTGGGCTAGGCTGGAAAAAAAAAAAAAAAAAAGAAAAAGAGAGAAGAGAAAAGAATTTAATGGAAGATGAGAATTAACATTAATTGACCTAACTAGATGATCTGTATCCTTTGATGTGAGTTTAGGTCCTTCACAGCTGTCAGTTTACAATGACTGTAACTCGCAAAAGACACAAATCGCAAGTTATTATCTACAGTTGTTGCCCTAGGCACTTGTCTCCCAAGGATGCAGATATACAGGATTCCAGATCTACACAGGAGAAGAGGCCAAGAATTGTACCAGTGGAAACACCCGTGCTGAAACGGCACAGCCCTGCACAGCCCGTGATACTCAGCCTTGAAAACACTTCCCAAAACGCAGCCACGCAAAAGCATCCCCACAAGCCCTTCCACGATCAAAGTCACGATACAGGATTGATGGATTCCTCTGGTACAGGCTCCAGAGGACAGTTTTTGGTGCTCTTTCTGTGCGAGTGAGCAATTGCATAAAGGTAATTATGGCACCGTGTTTCTGAACAGCCACTTCCAACCATACCCAGAGAGCCGCCTCTTCCAGGCTTTAGCTTTTCCACATGGAAAAGGAATTTCAGACGAAAATTGTTACCAGAGGGTGGTTTCTAACAAGTGTCATTAGCTAACAACCATTAGACCATCATTAGCCAATAACGACCATTTCCAAAAAAGTTATTTTGACCCTTTTAGTAATATTTTTGCGGGCATAAACCAAGAAATAAAATAGAATACTTCAGGCATTTGGCATTTGTCAGACTATCTGCTGTTCCTCAGATTCTGCATACTGATTGCAGCTAATGCTTTCAAGACATACACACTTATTTCCCTAGAAAAATACTGTCACTTTAAAAACTTCTTAGATCTAATCAAACAGGCAGAATGTGACTGATGCAAATCCTACATCTGAATTACAGTGAAAGAACTGAGATCACCTGTTTTTTCAATGTAATATAATTAAAAGCATATATATATATATATATATATATATATATATACACAACAAACAAGCTCTTGATGCACTTTAGAGCTAGAGAGTTCCCAAATTAAGACAAATTAAGAGCAAGTAATTTACTATATCACAGCCACTTAAGTTTATGGTCAAATGGATTTACTGGTTATTGTCTATTTATGAAAGACCAACGATGCCCCCCCTTGACTGAAGCCTGTCAGTGCTCAGCAATTAGCTGCTATCAACTCATTTGTTTTCACTGCTTCTGGGGGAAAACAAACCCGTACAGAGCCAGGGAAGTAATTTTTCATTTACTGTCACAATCAGCCCTAAAAAGTTGTTGTATAAACACACTACCTCCTCACCAGACAGAAGCATTGCTAACTCATTTAGAAAGTGCAAAAGGTATGCCTTGCTGATATTTTTTTTTTTAATACCACGTATGTACAAAATAACTTGTTATAAAGTGCTTACGTTTTGTAATCCTGTAAACGATTCAAATCAGCATGAACAAATCCATTAACGATGAGACAAATATCTCTAAATACACTGAATTAACAGCTTTAACAGGGATATACAGAATAGGGAAGGAAAAGCAGCAATAAATTATAAACTTTACCACACACAAGGTTTTAATCAGAGAAACAAATATTGCATAGGAGCTGCCAGACAGTTACTCCAGATTCAGTGAAGTAATTAAGATGATGTTTTTATCTTGGTTTTTTTTACAACTTGAAGCAAAACTCAGTAACTAACCACTGACCTCAAACTTAAGGTGTTACATTACTTAAAATATATTTGCTATTGTAAGTTATATATATGGAAATAACACTACTGAGAGAAAATAACTAAAATAGAAAATGGTGGAAAGATGATATTTTAACAAATTTTTAATGCACAAAGCTGTTTCTTCAAATCATAGAGCACTACTTACCAGATACATTAAATGCTAATTATAAAGTCTTAGTACTTGTTGCTGAAACTCTCTACAAAACTGTTAAATTTTCCAGTCGCCACCTAAATGCTTTCTGGTTAACTCTGGAATTGCCTTAGGCAATATTGCCATTTAAATGCTTTAATTACTTATCTAACAAACTGAAGATGTAACTGAATTTAAAACTGGGCTTTGCAAAAGGAAATCCAAAGGTATTAAAACAATAAATTTAGCAGAATTTTATATTTTATTTTAAAATTATCAATGTTTAAAAAGAGGGACTACACTTCCTCGAAAATCCGTATTTAAGCTGGAGCTTTTTTCCGTGTTTGTCTTTCCACTTACATTAGATTTTCTAAAAGCACTTTATCCAGAATACGGAAGATTTAGGACATGCATAATGGGCATAACACGCACAATTTTCTCTTCTCTTACCTGATAAAGCAGAAATTGTATAAGGTTTTCTTTCCACACTTATTAGTCCATGGTTTTTTTGATAAAGGTGAAGTTAATACTACGACAATGTTATGCTCCTAATCACCACCTGCGTCAAAGCTTTCGTTATTTAATCTATGATAAAAGCATTCAACTCCAGACACAATGGAAATACATGAGTAAAGGCAGAACTGTGTGTGAGCATTTGACATGTCTTCAGAGGAGTTACCAAGTGTTAGTTTTGAGGTTCTTTTCTGTGTGTGTGTGAAAATTCATTAGGCAAAACATTTTCTTCTGATATTTGTATGTTGGACATATTAATTACTGCCTTGGTGCAAACACAATTACTACCAAGTGCCTATTTCTAGCAGGTATTTGCTCTACATGATTGGTAGGAACTAATCAGATGAAATGAAAATTTAATAACCTTTTTCTTAACATCATTCTTTTAAGCACTGACTACACAATTCTTCTAAACGACACAGCAGTCACGACTTGCTTTTTTGAGCTCAAAAGCCAAAGTCCCTGCGAACTCGGCTGGAAATGCCACTAAAAAGCCCAAGATATCCACACCAGATTGCCAGAGCTGCTCATTGATCAACAGGTTATGGAATCTAACACAACTGGCTTCTGCCCAGCCGTGGAGCAACCTCACAGCAAACGCAGAGGTTCCAGAGCTGGTCTCTCACGTGGCAGCTCAGATCTAAGTGCAGCATCGTGTGGACGGATTTATCAGCTGGAGTCAGCACTGGCTTCAGGATATCTTCGTTTCACATGCAACAAAAGCACCGAAGTCTCTATTTTTCTTTTTACACATCCTGGAAGCTCAGTTAATTTGTTTTATAGTATATGCATTTTTTCTCTTGGGAGATTATCCCATCAGACCATTACTCTAGGCTAAGAAGAGGACAATAGCTTTAAGCATTAGGCTGCATCCCCACACTTGAAAATATTCAAATAGTTGTTCTGCTGCTCCAAGGAACCCAGCACCAGGCACAGTGATGGCTCACAGAGCAAGGGTTGAGCTGCACCTCTGACACACAGTCCAACACCCAGGAGAAGAAACTCAAGACTGGAACTGTGATGAGAACATGGGGCTATGGGACTGTGACACAAAGAGCAGCCAGAATGAAGACTGTAGGGGCTCAGTCTGAGGACCTCAAGGGCTTGTAGACAGGTTGCATGGGGGTAGATGTGCTTAAAAGAAAGCAAGAGGCAGTGTTGAAGCCCAGAACAGAAAGATGCTAAGAGGAGTAAGGGGAAAAAAAAAAGGATTTGTCATCTAGGTGGAAGACTTACGTGATTTGAGTTTTATATTAATGAACACAACTCCTAGAAGAAGAAAGAAGCTGAGACAAAAATCCAGGATTGGTAATTAACTGCAGGAGAGGAAGCTAAGACTGAGATAGGGCTGGAAGTCTGAATAGGGAAGACCTACAAACAATTAACAAACAAGTCTTTTTCCCTCAAGAGGCAAGTTCAGACACTGGCCTCTAACTTATTTGACTGAGCAAAATAAAAGGGATTTTCCCGTACCCCCATCAAAACCACGACGCTGTCTGAGCTCACTCAAAATTGTGCAACCATTAAAATGCAAGATAAGGTAAATGAAAGTAAGGCACAAGTAGGTGAGTGAAAATGTGCAGCATGCGGCTGGAGGTAGAAGAAGTGTAGGAAACTCAGCTGAACTGAACAGTCTGAAAAGCTGTATAAAGGTGCAATAGAAACAAGATACCAAATACGTTTCAGTCAAATGGATAATTTCACATCCTCGAAATGATACTCTAGAATTTTACTTTTTAAACAACACAGGACTTCACTCATAGTAATGTCCCATTAGCCTGGGAGTATTAGAAATTGAACACGGCTCATTTAATAGAATTTGTGCCTTTGGCAAGGTCTGTATATGTCCAACATGCATTCAATTTTGTTTATTCTGGGCTGTGGAACAGTCTGGGCCTAAGTCAAAAGATGGTTTTTACTAGTATCAGGAATATCAAATACAATATGGAAAGAGTCTGCAAAGATAGAACAGAATAGAATAGAACAGCTTTCTGTTTTATTCCAAAAATGAAAAAAACATCCTCATGACCCAGTTGTGCTGAGATGTTCTTTACTTAGGGTAATTAGGTATTTTTTACATAGTAGGTCACCATAAGATTACAATTTAGTGACACATCAAAATACAAGTGGCATTACTCTTTGCTTATAGTAAGGGAAGATCATGCACGTATTAGAAAATACACATTTCCTAGAAAGAAATGTTAGTTCTGCTATTCTGTTACTCTGATACACAAACTTAGCAGTTTAGGAGTACATTCTTTAACTTTGTGCTCTCTATCTGCATGGTGCAAAATGTCTCTGGCTCCTACTGTCCCTAAAAAAGAAGGAGATATGAAAACCCAGCTGCCGGACACAAGTTACAGATTCACTGAATTTACTTCCTACATATGATTAGTAACAAGCATTTAGGTAACCTCCAGGTTTCATCAGCAGCAGACATCTTAAAACTTTGCCTTTCTTGCTCTTCTAATTGTGCCTACAGCTAATGTGGATATGCAATAAAATAGAAACTTTTATCTCAAAAGCCTTAGGCATAAGCTTTTAATTACTTATCATTTTACATGTTTGATTTTGGCACAACCAAACCAGTCCATGTTCAATCACAATCCAACATTTAGACATCTGCCTGAGCTTACATGATGCTCTCATGTTTGAATGTGGCAAGGTGAAGAGGAAGGTGAAATCCTTGGGACACACCTCAAGTTAGCAGTTGGTCAAGTAGGTCTAATTATTTCACGAGAAAGGGTTTTCAGTTGCCTGTTATATATTTTGATGGCCAGGAGTCTGGAAAGAGCTTTTCCAAACCACGCCTGGGCAAAGAAAGGAAAGCAAGCCTGCAGATGGCTGCCTCTGGTTACTTTCACTCTGAGCACCGAGGAAGTGGTCTGGTAGAAAATTACAGTATGTGATCATACAATTGAAATGTGCACATGTATATAACCTACAGGCATCCAGTGCACAAAGATGGGAGAGACTGCACTAACAAAGGCTACTGCTAAGTACTTCATTTTGTAATTTTTGTAATTATCTGGTAGTCTGCTTTGCCTTTTACTTTGCCTAATAATGAAGTAACATTTTCTTAGCCGAGTCTTTTAGGGTTTTGGTTTGGTTTTCATTGTCAGGGATTAAAAGGATGAAAGAACCCAAGAATTCAGAACTGAATTCCAAACCTTCAGAACCAAAAGTCACAACACGTCAACTGCTGGACAATTGCCTCGCTTGCGCAATGGGACACAAGGCTGTCTGCTCATGGCAATCAATTAAGAGCAAGACAGACGATTTATTTCCAGATGACAACCTCCCCCGTGGATGTTCTTAGCACAGAAGAACAGGACCGCACAGGAGTGTGGGCAGCTACCTCACCAGACTGAGAAGCCCTAAATTTATTAGCTAATTGCAAGGAGAAGATTATGTTAATGAGCTGGTAAAAGAGAAACAAATCTGAGACAACATAATGAATTGGTTACTTATGCGGAAGTAATTTCACCTGATGGTCAGTACAGCCAGGAAAAAAGTTACAGTGATCTCCTTCTCAGACTGAACTATTAAAAAGGGATTGGCTGAGGCTCACCTAGCTTCTCTTCCCTGAGGTCACATAATCTTTGTCTTGAACGCCGTGTTTTCAATTAAAAGCCCAAGAAAAGGTATGTAACTCATACCATTAAGCAGAGATGAACGCGGAGCTCAGTCTCTGATGATTACACGTATTTGTAATGTAACAGTATGAACAGATGACATGCAGGGATGGGGCCTCATTTTTCTGCTCTCAGAAGACAGGCAGTTTCCTTGTGTCCACCTTCCTTCCTCCAGTTGTCCCGGTGGCATGTGGGCTGAAGGCTCTGCTCTCATGTAATCTGTGCTGGAAGCCCAGATGAGCTACCAGGATGCTGCTGGTTCACAATCCCTGGCTCTCTGCCACGATGGGAACGTTCAGGGTTTTGGGCAGGTTGCCAGAATTAAGCAACTTAAACCACAGATGAGGAATAGCAATTTTCAAAGCTTTTAACTTTGTTAAATGTGAACTGAACTAGCAAAACGCACCTCCCTGGGCCCAAGGCTATCTCTGCCACATTTCAAAGGCCTGCAGCAAACAATGGAAGTGTTAGAGCTTGTCAGAAAAGGTCACAAGAATCTCTTCTAAAAGAAAGCACAAGGCAAACTAAAAATGAGAGTCACTGCCAATTCTTCCTAAAAACAGTGAACTCTTGTTGCTTTTGCAGGAATTTCTTTTGACAGAGCCATTAAATAAACACAAGTCATTATCCCATTCTTCTGAACACTTCAACGGACATGGTTTTTTCAGGCAACCTTCTGATGTTGGCTCATTAAGGTGACATTGCTCAGAACTTTATAGTTACCTATTTTGTAAATCTACTGCATCATTTATATTAATGCCCAATAGGCAGATTTATGGAAGCATTAGCCTTTACCTATGAGAAATCTTTGTTTTAAATACTTGAGAACACAACACAGATGCCAGATTTGTGCAGGTATTGCAGCAACAAAGGAAAACAATCTCTGTTTGGGTGTGCTTAGAGCACTCAGTATTTTTAAGCCTGGTATTGATGTCACAGTACCTCTGAAGGCCATAGTGCACCTCTTGGCTGACAGCGGAAATAGAATCAGTATATTTTACAATCCTGTATGAGGTGCTGGCATCCATGAGCTGGCACTAGGCATAAAGATGGATAGTCTTAAAGTTCCTTAGGACAGCTATACATAAATGAGAATTTAATGGAAACAGGTTTTTGCCTTGATAAACTACTGCATCAGCAGCTGACTCTATGTAAACAACCACAAGACGAAGATTAACAAAAGTATTGCTTCCCCCCTCAGTGGTAAGGAGAAGCTGTCCATAGATGATGGGGAGACATCTGAAATGTTTAGTACTTTTTTCTACATCTGTCTTTATTCCACAAATCAGATGGAAGTTGGCAACTTGCATTACTCATACAGACACAGAAAGGTCAGATTTCAGCCCTGTGTGGAAACAGCTTAGATAAGCCAGATGCTTTCAGATCAGCTGAACACATTTAATGTAATCCTGAGGTACTGGAAGAACCAATATGAAACAACATCCGAAATGAACGGTCAGTTTGGAAACTTGAACACAGGGGAGAATATTAGAAGAGTAGGAAAAGACTGCATTTCCTTCTAGTCTTCAAATGCATAAGAAGGACAAACAGCAAGAATGCAGACAAGCAAATGAAAAAGAGGGGGAACAAATAATTAAGGTCCTTCTTAGCATATCAAAGTTTAAACAAGACAAGCAACAAACATTAATTTGTCATCAACAAATCATGACTAGCAGTCCAAGTTCCTTCTACAAGAGGGAAGCAGGGAGCAGAGAAGCATCAAATAACAGATTACAGATGTAGCTGAGCTCTTTTAATCATCTTTCAAGATGCTCTCATAAGGAAGCGTGGAAAACAGAGCCTTAAAGAGACTCATATAGGCTCAAAACAGGCTGGAAAACCATATCCAAGACTAGTTTTAAATGATTCTTGGAATTATGAATTAAAAGGGGTTCTGCAAGAGTATTTCTTAGTTCCAGTGAAAGTCTGAATTAGGAAGGTGAATGATGCGCTAGACAAGAAGCTGGGATGAACACTGAATGCACTAGAAGAACTCCAATCACATAAAAAGGAGTAAAGTTTTGAATAAAACAGTATGAAATTCAATAGGTACAACTGAAACATAGGAAGGAGTAATCATTTACATAAATGCAGGATGAGGAAGAACTGGTTAGGTAACAGTTCTTCACAAAAAGATGTGGGGGAAACAGTCTATTCAAGCTGAACATAAAGTCAACAACATCAGATTGTTGTGAAAAAGACAAACATCAGACTGAGATGTACAGACAGGAATAAAGCTTGCAAGGCACATATTGCCTCTCCCACTCCACTCAGCATCAATAAAACCACAACAAAAATTTTATGTTCAGTTTTCCCTGACTCAGAGTGTAAGTAAGATGAGCCCAAAGAAAGAGCGGGGGAAAAAAAAAAGCATGAAGAAAGCTGGAGCACATTTAGGTCATTAATGTTATAAAAAAATTATAAAGGAAAGTAACATGGTAAGTCTTCAAGCATATAAAATTCCAAAGAAGAAAGAAAACTTGACCTCCAAACCAGTGTTTACCAAAATGAAGTTACAGGCTTTAGGTGCAACTGGTCAGACACCAGAAGGAGCAATCTATAATACAGTACAATGAAGCACTCAAGACTGCCTGGGAAAGCCATGGAGGTTTCATTATTGGAGGTCTGTAGCAACAGGTTGCAGAAATCTCTCATTTTGTAAAGGAGAACTTGGGCTTTGTGCAAGCAGAAAGACCAAGCGATCTTCTAGATGTGCTTCAGACCGACATTCTCTGTGTCTCTGACCTCCAGAGCCTACAGGTCGCATGATGGGCTGCTGCCATCAGCGAGCAGGAGCCTGGCAGAGCTTCCTTCCATGCTCTGGCAGCATGGGAAGCAAGCTGGAAAACCCCTAATTCCCACCAAGCAACACTTCACACTGGCCTCTCGGTTCACATCACTCACCAAAAAAACCCCCACTTCCCATTTTAAAAATTAATCCTAGCGTGGAGGTCCTGATATTATTTGTTCCATAAGCAACTCATGCACCAGTTCCCCTCTGTCAATCAGATCTCCTTGCAAAGTACAGCATACTTTGCTTTTTTTTCCCTGGCACACAGCTATCTGAATACATGGGAAGTTCAATAACCACTAACAACTCTCCAAGTGAAAAACTGTACAGTTTACAACTCTTTCAGTTGTTTAGGAGACTGGTTATTGAGGATAACCCCATCACTTCAACTGCTCCTCGTGAGGACTACCACAGAGGAAGGCTCTCTCCCAGTCAGCACATTTCCACAGAGTCACAAAGCCTCTTTAGAGTCTGGGATACATTAGAAAGGTTTTGTCATCTGCAAGGTAAGAGTTCAGGTCAAACCCAGGACAACAGTCAGAAACAACCCCACTGATTACAGCTGGGTGAAAAGAGGTATTTAAGCAAACAGTAACAAGTAAGCAACACTGGTAACCAAATCAGCTGGATTCAGCTCTCAGCCACAGCAGAGATGTCACAGACTGAACTGAGAAACAAAGATTACCTTAGAGGGTTTTTTAAAGGAAAAAACCAGGATGATAACACTTGAAAAAGCCTTCTCTACCAGAAACAAAATGCTTCACCCTCAAGCACCATTCATAAACAACACAGAAAACAAAAAAGCATTACTAAATAAAGCAAGTGAAAAATTAAGGAATGACAGGCTTGAATATTTTTGCTTTAGTTGCCCAACAGAATGAGCATTATTTAAGCAGTGTGAAGGCAGATTGTTATCTTTACCTCTCTGAATAGTACCTTATTCTGTGAATAGTCCCCATGGAATAACAGCCACTACTCAAGGATTCAATAGCTTAATGAACATAACAAGACTGGCACAATCTGGAGCTTAATTTGCATGTAGTTTGAATATTTTTGCTTTATTAGTTTCATTTCCAAATAAAAATACATGTAAAAGTAACAGCAATTCAAGTGCCACTTGGCTTAACATATATTTTTCCAGGAATTCTTACACTATTCAAATTTGCTAATTGCTAGGACTTGTTCAGCTAAAAGGAGAAATACATGTTAAATGAAAATATCCTTTTTGTTTTATAATATGTAATTAACACAAGCTTTTCTAGCTTAAACACTGTCAAATCTATCCTCTCGAAAAATACACACATAATTTTCATGCGACAAATTAAATTTGGTGTGGTTATGCTTTTAGCACTCAACAAGTAAAAGCTTGTAAATGAAAAGCTGAAGCATAAAGGTATGGCAAGTCTCATTTAAGAAATCAAAATCTTTGGGAGAGAGGAATTCTCTCCTGCAGAACTCAAGAAAAGCTCTTAATAATTAAACACTGCCTCTGATTAACACTTTACACTACATGTTTATGTTCAAAGTCCCTGTTTAAGCAGATCGTGATACAAACCTAATCAAATCACTGTATTTCATTCTCTTATGATGCCTGGCTAATAACCACACAACAGTTGGAAACTGTCAAAATATTTTACAGCTCAATTGTAATTCCCATCCAAGTCTAAGCATGCAGTAATTGGGCGTTAGCCACGTTCCAGGGGTGTTACAGCAACCCACAGCAGTCAGATCTTCTGGGTTTCCTTTTTTCTAACACATGTAAAACTCCTAAATGATCCCTAGGATCTACTTCATAAAATTTTGAATTAAATATTAGCACATTGTCCACAGAGATACCTTTTTTCATTAATTTGATATAGTATTTATATTAACATTTTAAAAACTAGCTTGATATTTGGAACTACAGAATTTGTTCAGCAGCTTTTTGTTTTTTCTTGGTTTAAATTCCCTAAAGAAAAAAATTATCTGTGAGATAAATAAAAAATAAACACTTTGAGCAAAACATTACATGGCAAATATTGTCATATTAAAAGCTTTGAGACAAAATGCTGATTTCAACTTCGAGGAACAAATTTTGCAGATCATATGTACAAGGAGTATTCCAAGCTGAGAGAGAAAAGAAGGGTACTGCTACAATGGGGTGATGTAGACAGGGCTTTTAGCATGCACTATTACACCTGTAGTGTTCACAATACTTGTGAGCATTGGATCCAGGTGATGGTCTGATGGGTTTTCCTGAACAGACAACTCCATAGGCATTTCTGATTGGAGTCTGTATTTCCAAGGCAGCACCAGAGATACAGATTCATGACTCCCTGGTCTTTCAACACTGTTCCAATCATTAATCCATGCATTAGCTGTCACTAACTCCCAGTGACAGGCAGATGACATCACTGGATCCCCAATACATTACTGTCCATTGGATTAAAATCCTTAAGAGGAATTATGCCTTTGAGCTTCCACGAATGGAAGAAAGTGTTACATTTCAAGTGCCTTTTGGACTGAATTTACATGGTGTGCTAAATAAAATGAAGCATTCCTGCCAGGTTCTCTATTGGTCCCCAGATGATGCGATGATTAATGTGTTGGGTGTGAGCTGTTCATGAACCCAAACACTCATCTGCAGACAGAACTAGGAAACACCTGGATAGAAGGACTGCACCAGAAGACTTCAGTCTTTCAACCAGTTATTAGAAGGAGCATTGGGGGAAGGTATCAACTGCTCTTTCTCGTGTTGGGGGTTGAGATGAGATTTATCAGAGAAGCCCAAGGAGCTATACAGGGAAAATCTTCAGCCAGCACAAATGCAGAAAACTCTCACTCGAGCCTCATACATCATCTTTAACATGTCTGATCATGTCCAGCTGTTACAACACATAGAGCACTTATCACTCACACATCTCAGTCTCCTGCAATACTTTTCACTGCACAAGCACCTCAGGATAGGTGGAGGAGGGAAAAGAAGGGAGCCTTCGTTCCTACACAGGAATTTCCATGCTTTGGGAAGTGTAAATTAGAGCATTACTACTAGTCTGACAGTAAGTTTGCTAATAAATGTGTAGCAACATATCTAATTGCATAATGAGAGATTAAACGATTATGACAGTCTTTGAAATGAGGAGAATAAAGGGAAGAGAAAGTTAATGTAAGGGAGAGCTCTGGTAACACAGCAAACTAGCTGTAATTTCGAAACTTTGATAAATTTATAAAAGCCAACTGCTCTAAATAAGCTTCCAGTGGAACCTACAGAGTTTGTTCTAATACTGAGTGTTAGTTCCAAGTTACATGAGCTTCTACAAATTATTTAAAGGTGTAGGACCCATCATCTTAAAAACACAAGCTTTTCACACTTCTAGGCAACACTCAGCAGTAGAAGCATCAGCCAAGACATGACTGGGAAACAAGTACAGCAACATAATTTGATTAACACCTACCTTACCTTTAAAGCTGTACAAGAGGGGAGTTCAAAGAACAGTTTTTTCTTCAGTTACAATAAAACTTACAGAGTACTCACACAGAAGTGCTGAAGTTCTAGTGGGAGAATGATGAGTTGATAAATATATAGTGTGCATCCTGCTTTAGTCATAGGTTTAGGTTCTCAGTGAGTTACATTCACATAAGTTGGTTTTTGCTGTGGGTTTTTTTTTTTGGCCACATGTAAATACATAAAAGTCATTTAGCGATGATTTTTATTTTCATAAAACCTTGGCAGTGTTAGGTGCTGGTACTTAACAAACCCTTCTGCAAGTCTGGGGATGGGTGGGAGGAAGCAGGAAGGGGAAGGCATCAGACTCTCAAAAGAGGAGTTTAGGTAGGCAAGATTGGTCTCACTGATCTCCCAAAACCTCTTGTGCAGCTGGTAGAGCCTGGCTGTTTATAAGACTCTTCAGAGCAGAAGTCTAACCAGGATGCTCCAAGCAGCCTTAAGGAATGCTATCTCTGTCCCTAAGTTATAGAACACTACAGAGGCATTTGTCTCTAAATCAGACAGAAGCAATATATTTGTAACTAACTTCACAACATAAAGAGGTCAGTTCTTATGGAATCTAAACCTACGACTCATAGCCAAACTCATCAACCAATTTTTAAAATAATCCTCAAAGTTGAGAAGGACAAAATGAAAAGAGACTACAGTAGGATTTGACCTGTCTCTTACTCTCTTTTTATTAAATAAATATGAAAATATCCTTTTTTTTTTTTTTTTAAATGTGAATCTATTTCTCAAATAGTTCCAAGCAGATATGTATTTTCCACTGTCATTTACACTACCTGGTTGAGGATCCACACAGAGTCCATTGCTCATGCAGAGATAGCAGCAAGGACAATTTTAAGGAGTTTAAGGATGTGAAATTGCTAAAATCTGGTCAGAAAATAGGTCCACTGCATGATCTTGTTTTCTTTATTCGTTTTCTTCTGTGTAGGGCATGAAATACTGGCAGAGCAACTGTCAGAGAAAGTGAGACTGAGGTGATGAAGGACCAATTACAGCTCATCTGTGCTCAAAAAAACCCCAAAACACACAAACCCACACAAGATCCAAAATCCAGAGCAATATATTTAATTTGTCTAGGGACTACTCACAGTACCGGCTCCCTCCAAAAAAGGAAGGAAATACTTTTCCAAAAGAGATCAAAGTGCTCTGAAGCAAACCCTTAATGTTCCATGTGTTCCATGGGTTCTATGGCTCTTTAAATGCTTGCAAAAAAAGACAGGTTGTGATTTTAAATCAACCACTTGTATATCCAAGGAGACCAGAAATGGAAGAACATTTCAAAAATGTGGAGGCTCTCATAAGAATTACCTTCTAGTTATTTCCTATTACACATACCTACGCCACATTCTGGTCCTACATTTGAAAACAATGGTGAGTATGTAAACATAAAAAAAGATACTGTCCTAAAAGAAAACCTAATTCTAACAGGCAAAACCCCAAACATCTTTTTTATAAAAGCCTAACCTCGTTGCCATAAAGAAATGTAGAAACAGTTAAACACATTTGCAGAGAAAACTCTTTCTGTGAAAACCCCTCAAAAGCAATTTTTCTTCTTACTTTTTTTTCTTCTTTTTTAAATCATAGTGGTAATATTCCATTAGCATTTTAGGTAGAGTGGAAAAGCTGTGGTTACAGTTATAACCACAGTGAGCATTGCAACAATATTTGGTTTGCCACAGTTATTTATATGTAAGCCTATTGATTGGGTTCTGATCTACACACCCACGTCTCACAATAAAAGATTGAATCACACTTTGTTACTGAGTCATTGCTGTCAATGACAATCATGACAGACTGCTTACCAATAGCTCAGAGGGCCAGAAGAGCACTTTAGAAAAGCATCAATTCTGCAGCATTGCTTTACAGTGATAAAAACAAAGCTTTTCACAGAGTTCCTAAGAGCACTTTGGCAGCATTAAGAAAAGGGCTCATGGTGTTACAGAATATGGTTGAGTTATGAAGCAGATTCTAGGACAAAACACTTGAATTATGATCTGTTAGGCCATCTGTATCAAATTGCTGTCTGAATTCAATTTCTAGAAAGCTTGCATGCAGATAATAAATGTATATTTATTATATAAAAAGGTGTATATATATACAATATTCATATATTGTTATAGATAAAGGTATATATAATATATATACCTTTTAATATAACCATAGTAGTAAATATACTGAGATATAAGTTCGTGTATATCTCAATATATAAAAAATACCCCAAGCTTACTTGAAGTATCAGAAACACATTCTGACTATGTGTTTAAGTAAAAATTACTTTCATTATGCTCCAGAAGCAGAAAATATAAGGCAGCTAATTGGAAAAAAGAAAGAATACAAAAGAAGAACACTCTTTTTATTGATCATTATTTACGGTGGTATAACATTTTAGGATACTTTCAAAGCTTGTTTGGCTGAGTTGGATTCTATAGATGTATTTGCATTGAAGCAAGCCAAGAAACATGACCCCTTACAAGGCTTTAAGATTACAATTCCTTGTCTCAAAGGTGTTTGAAGTGAGGGAGAACAAAGATTTTAGCTGGGCTACCAAAGAAAATGAGATTGTAGTCTTCCTTGTGGATCACCCTTCTAATATACAAAAGCCAACTAAGGGGTTAGAAACAATTCTAACCTGCCCCAGTTCACATTCGTGGAACCTTGGGGGGAAAGATTTTACTGCCCTGGAACATAACTGGGGGGCAACTAAGGGACCTCAACTTCTCCTTGCCTTCAGTGGACTCTGCATTAAGGCTCAAGAATGCTTACAAAAATCCAGGTGTGTAATAGTCAGCATCCAAATGCTCTTTCAAAATGTATTTCTCTGGCTCTGCTGTGTGCCTGTGACAGCCTCTCCCCCAGTTGTGCAGGCACAATTCGAGCAGTTGTGTACACATCTGTGAGCTTAACGTTGGTCCCCACACTGAGCCCACAGGGAAATAAAGGCGACTTTCCACAGCCACAGAGGGCATTAATCCACGCCATGCAAGCAACAGTTATGTGCTCCTGGTGCTAAAGATACCAGGCATGCAAATGAAGTTGCTCCTAGTCTCAAAATTAAACATCACAGGACCTTTACCAAGGTAACAAAAATTAGTAATGAAGCCTCCAGTACCTAGAGAGCTGTGTTCTTCAAGATATTCCATCCCAGGCAACAACAAGGGGTTTGGGGGTAATTTTTGGTTTTGGTTTTGTTTGGGGTTTTGGGTTTTTTTTTTGGTTTGTGTCTGTTGAAATACTCCTTATTTTGGGGATGGTAAACATGTTACAACTGCTGAGTATCCCGTGGCATGGCATCAGCCAGTGGGAACTCACAGCTCACCCCAGCAAGCTCTGCTCTAAAGGAGAATGGGAAGAGGCAGGATAAGATGCATTAGAAGATGTTTCACCATGCTACATCCTCTGAATCCAAATGATTTTCCCCCAGTGAGAGACTGCCCTCTCAATACCACAGCTCTCTTTAAAGTGGTGTAAGCATTTAATCAGTGAGTGTTTAATCAAGCATTTAAATATTAAAGTTGAACTAATATATGAAGCTCACCAATATTTTTTGTAACATTTACAATGTGATTTCCTTAATGACTTTAGTTTCTAGCTAGCCCCTTTAAAGCCCTTTCATTGAGCTAAAGCACATGATTTCATTCACACTTTAAAAGCTTTCCCTATGCACGCTTTTCAAAGTTGATTTGTCTGAATTAGACACGTGAACGATATCTAAATTTTGTGCATTACTCATTACTACAGACTATGAAGTATCATTCAAGAGTTAACACAATTATCTGCTAAACTGCAAAACAGCTCTTTGTCAATAATGAACTAAGTAAAGTAAAATACATTTGCATGTCCTCTTTTTATTGAGATAAAAACAAATTCAGTATATCTAATGAGACATAAAACTACTTAAGTTATATGAGAAAGAGCTCTTGCTTTAAATATATTTTTAGCCTTTTTCCCCCTTTATTCTGTAACAGTCTCTTTATAGAGTGCTTGCACTTATATTCGAGATCCATCTATATGCTTCCGCATAGGATAAATCAAACCAAAAAATATTAGCAGGATCTGTATTTTGTATTCAAATGGCTGATTCTCCAGCAAAACAACATCTCTTTTTTCCTCCATACTCCATTTTTGTTTTCCTTAAAACAACTCAGAAAAAATGTGAATCTAAAAATATGGTTCATGCCACAAACCCTTCAGACAGCTCATACAGTGACAGTTGCAGAGAACAGAGTTCTGCTGAAAGAACAGAGAGAAATAGATTTAAAAGGAGGCAGTGAATCAAAAAACCCTGCCTTCAGCTTGATGCCAATAAAAACCAGAATCACTCAGTTCCTTTGGATTGTTTTCTATTTATTTTCTTTTCTTTTATGCGGTTAATATTTTAGGAAATTGTTGGGTTTTTTTCCCCCCCTCTTTTTGTCACCACAGACACTCCCTTTAGGCAACCGTGCATCAACAATCCTCCCACGTTCAAAGTCGGCTACATCTGTTGCTCTTTCCCATTGTTGAAAATTCCTGCCTTAATCCTATTTGACTTTATTCATGCAAAGGTCATCCTGAATTCAACAAATGGAGGAGCGATAGCAGGCACACTGTTGAACATGGCTAAAAAATGCTGTTGTAGAACATGCAGCTAGTGTGCCGGCACTATCGCACAAGTACTCGCTTTATTATGCAGCCTCTTGTCACCAGAGCTCTGTTGCAGTATGAATTGGCAACATATTTCTCCTTGCAACTCAGGAATACAACATTTTCCTTCTAACTGGCTTGATTTTCTCTCCTTTAAAGGAGGTTTGTGCTTAACTTGCCTTTGCTGGTGGGTATGACTGCAACATACACACAGAATACCTGAGTGTTTCACGTGCCCTAAGGCTTGGTTTCTGGCACCTATGGCTTCTCTTTTTCTCCTGGATTTTACCTCTAAGTATATCTAGCTTCACAAATCTATTTCACTAACCTTCCCACCTAAAACTAATGGTGATCACTATTTCAAATAAAGTAGCCAAAATTCTATCTAAAAATACCTCTACAAAGCAGGGTAGAACAGCTAATACAAATACCTCATTTTAGGGTCATCACTGCACTGTAGATTTGCTTACAAATGCCATTTATTTTGGGTTTAGACTTATTTTTCTTTCCCAGCAACAAAAAGCATTCTGGCTTAGACCTGATTTATTCCTGTGCTTAAGTATCTGACCCAAACCAAAGACCATTTAGCAGGAACAGTGAATTAGCAAGCAAACCAAAGTTAACTATCGGACTGATTTATGAAGGGAAGATAATTATTTTTGTAATACGTCCATAACTCATCATGACAGAAGCAAAGGAATATTTATTCATGCACACTTATTTCCAATTTGAGGTGCTTGCCAACCACGATGAACCAAACCCATCCCTCAGGCAAGGAGAGAACCAGGCACATTGTTAATGTGCTCCTTTCACTGAGTGCTGCACCAGGAGCCATGGACGGGCCACGGATGGTGGAGAGAGCACCCAGGACTTTATTTAAACCAGCCCCAGCATAAAGCTCGAGGTAACAGCTGAAAGTTAAATGCTACAATGTTAGCTTCTACTAATTGTGTTGAGGTCCTTCTCAAGTGCAAGGGAACACTGGAAAGAATCAAGTTTTCAACTCAAAAGCTGTCGTGTACTCTGCTTGTGTGGGTCTTGTTAAGGAATCTGATAATAAGGTATCAAAAGTGTTCAGAAAAAGGATAGATTTTATCAGGTTTTTGTTGCAAGATTTTGAGGATTTTTATTTTGACAGTGGTTTAAAAACGTCTTAGGAGAGAAGTGTTCCTTCTTTCTTCTAACTTTTAAAGAGCAAAGTTTGAACTAAACACGAATCTGTGAAGCCCAGCATGAGAATCAAAGCCCTCCAGGTCACAAACCACAGGTGGCCCTCCAGCACCTACATCAGGAGCCCATGGCCTTGTGCCATCTGCCTCACTCCCCTCAGCTCCCTTCTGCTGGAGAAGTGAAGGCAAATAACTTACAGGAAATAGAATAAAATAAAAGGCCCTCATCAGGGATAAGGATTTTCAGATGACATCTCCCAGAAGCTGGCCTAGATCTCACTAGAGCTGACCCAACGCAGTTGTCACTCAGATGTTTGGGCAGGCCAGGACTGCTCTGTCTGTCCAGCTGGTGGCTGTGCCTAATCCCCTTCTCCTCTGGGAGAGAAACCAACCACTGCCATGGAAGCCTCGATATTTAGGAACCACAGAAACCTCAATGTTTCTGCCAGCTCCTAACTTCTTCCTTGCATTTATGTACCTCAGGGATATTTTAAGGACAGGTTTCAGGCAAATGTCTTTGGCACCTCCATGAGGAGATGAGTCCCCTCCCAATCCTGAAGAAATGGGTGCAACAAGAGACTTGTCTCAAAAGCAGCACAGAACTTGGTTCACATGCCCTGCTCTCCACTCCGGAGATCCCCCACTGCCATTATCCCCATCTTTCTCTCTCCTGGGACTTCAAGCATTTCATTCACCTCATAATGAGGGAAGTTAGAGCCCAGAAAAGGCAGCATGGGTGTTCCCACAGTCCAAAGGCCTTCTCCTCTCCCCTGATCTCAGCAGCCTCGAAGTTGTTCCAGAATCAGGATAGGAATCCTATTTGACCAGCGCTGCACATGTGCGTAAGACAGACTGTTGAGCACTTCATTCAAAGAAAAGGAAAGTTTTATTTAAATCATCACATATATTTATATGGGAAAAATTAAAGAAATGCTCATGTTGGTGTCATTTTTGAAAAAATACGAAGTAAGTATTTTTTGTTAGTTTGCCTACAGACAATGGTGGGTGCTGGCATTTTAATGGCACATAGCAACACGATGCCATACAACATATCTGTTGGCTTTTCCAGTTTCTGCCAGAGATGGATCTTTTTCTCACAGAATAGTGCACAATCTTAAACCTCCAAGATGAAATAAAACATATGAAATTACCGCAATTACATATCTAAAGAGTGTATTTTTCCACAACAACTGAAGTAATATTTTATGACACCAAATCTGAGTACTATAATTTGCAAATGTAAGTTAAATTTAAAATACGGAAAGTGAGGTCTGGAATGTCACAGCACTGGTGCAGTTACCAAACCTTACTTGCACAGATGTTTTGCAGAAGTGGTAACTGGTGCAACCCAGAACTGCTGCAGGCACTGACAAAGTTTCCATCCATTTCAGTAGGAGCTACACTGCTCCAATAATGCACAAATACCTTAAAGGGCAATTATGAAAATGACAGAAGCAGTCAAGCATTTATCAACCTGAACATTATGTATATTAATTTGCAATGAAAAATATTTTTCTAGGGCAGCTATGGAGACCTGTTATCTGCATTTCCACTATTAATAAGGACCTAAAGAAGAAACAGTTAAACACTTAGATAGCAGCATTTAAAGTTGCCAAATCAAGTGTTCAAAGATTATGGTTACAAATACATTTTTATTAATACCCTTTGTATAATAGCTTATATATGTTTTTGAATAAAAACTGAGGTCCACAAAAAACCCCACCTCCAAATTACCGTAAGCTAATGCTTTTGAGTCCTCAGCGTGAGTCACCTAAGACCTGACCTTACAGAGAACTGTCTGCTTCATGATAGTTCATGAAACACAAAACAGCACTCTCTCAGCTGCATGGCACTACAGTCAAGCCAATAGCTCTGCTAATTTATCCAGGCTGGATGCAGATGTGAATTTGAGAAAAAAAACCCAATAACCAAAAAACCACCACAGTCCAAAATCTGGTTCAAGAGATTAGCTTAGCACCACACATAAGGAATTCATGACAGAGGGAAGGATTCATTCACTGCTCTTGGACAGCACTCAGTGGTGACAGAAAGCAGTGCCTTTTGCTGGCCCTTGGCTCAGCACACAGCCTGGACTGGCTCCCTGCAGAATAGCACATACAGTGTGGCATGGGCCACCACATGAGGACGTGTTTCCATCCAGGTAATACTCCAGCTTCTGGGACAAGGCGACAAGTAAGGGGCTGAGGATGGAAGCAGATCAGCTCTGCCTCCAGTCCTGGGCATAACTCCTGCTACAAGAACATTTGGGCAAATTACTGAGGGTTTTAACCTTCAAATTCTGAAGGAAGCATCTTTCTTAGAGATAATGTGACTACAGAGCACCACCTAAATCTTTCTGACAGCATGGGCACAAGATACTTCAGTCAGAAGGGCAGAAAGCCACACAGAACAAGGAAGGGCTTGGTTTCATCTGTAGTCTTGATGTCCAACAGCAGATTCCTCTTGGCACCCATCATGGGAAAAATATGAAGGCAACATAGTCAAGATCACAAACACCATTTAAAACTCATGAAAACAGTAATAAGAAATTACTGAAGTATTGGATTAAAAAATGGAGCCTCTTTTATTCTTTAACACTTGAAAAGCTGCAAGTTGAATGACTTGTCTGTGCTTCCATATGATTATCTCACTATCTCTCTGTTCACACTACGTGTGCAGCTTGTCTTTCTTCCCATTAAAAGAAAAAACATCTTCGCGCTGCGTGCAAAGGCAGATTTTCTCAGAGTGCCTCTATTTTTTCGCTTAAGTTGATAATAGTAGATATCTTCCAATTCTAACCTGTACCTTCCAGGTCCTCCTTGGGCTTGAATCATCTGTCTACATAGGGAGTGACAGAGATCTCATGAAAAGGAGCTGTACAATTCCTTTGCAGCAAATGTGAACCTGAAAAGGAGCAAAATCATTCAAGAAGATGTTCCAGAGAGCTGGGAAGTCCTTATGTGAATGGACAACTGGAGATAGTTTTGACACCAAAAGAGAGTGAGTGATCTTTATCTCCCATTTGGAGTTTACTGTCACTCCTCCACTTGACTGCACCTGCGTTTTAGGATGAAGTCGTCCTACTGCTTGGTCACATAAGGTTGAAAATCTTGAGGTAAATAAAAGTACAGAAAACAAGCAACTGGAGACTTTAGGATCTCTGATATCTTGGGAGCTGTGCCTGGTGCTATACAGAATGTCACTTCTTCCCCTTCCACTAAACCTACCTGAGTGTTTTGTGTTCTAAGCATTTATTCTGACTTAGAATAAATGAGAAGGAGAAAAAAAATTTACAGGTTCTTTCTTGTTCCCTTGAGAAGTATCTGAGAATCTCTATTCTTTCGTAAGGAAGTAATTTGTACCTCCTTTGCTGCTTGAAGGACAAACTGTCTATCTGGCAGAAATCTTTCTGGACAGCCTGACATCCTGAAGCATTGCAGATACATAGCAGATTACCAAGGATATTGGATGGCGATGGGTTATTACATGTCATGCAGAAAAGGATTCCATATTTCCTATAAATGTTCCATTAGAGCTTAAATCAGCTAGCTTGTCTGGCATGAGAAAGCAGATTATCACTTGGCATGCAAAACAGTTAATTTTAGTTCTAAAATGAGAGACAGAGAGAGCTTTAACAATGATGGTGACAAACAGAGATGGTACTATTGGCTGGGGACTATTATGTGAATGCGTATTCTCCTCTTCCATCGACTTAAAAGGCCATCACAACTTCTTGTCTAAAAGCACCAAAACCAATTCCTGTGTTTTCATGACTACCAGCAACACCACGACCTTCATAAAGGCAAGAATGGTGTATCCAACAATGATAGTCTTAAGCTGATTTATCATCCTGTCCTGGTGCCATACACTTCCATCAGTTGCAAGGCATAACTAAAAATCCATTCAAGGTAAAGTCCAAAAATTATCTTGTGGTCTGATATCAATTTTATGTCTGTTCATATAATCACGTATTGCCAGAGGAACATCCATCCCCAGGATGGAGTGCAGGAGTTCCATTTACTGAGAGATTCTGGGCAGGCAGCTGTGAGATGGAGCTCTGAGAGCTCCCAAATCCCAGGCTGGCAGCCTGTCAGCCTGCAGCAGTTACTCTGTAAGGCATGTGTTTAACCAACACAGGCTTCCAGACCCTGAAGACGGGAGAAAGGACGTGAGACCAAGCTGGATTCACCAAATATAACATACTTGCTTACTTTCAGTAGGTTAATGGTAATGGCAGAAACCTGATGGATTCATGAGGCATCAGCATGAACTTTGGCTGAAGTCTAGCAATAAACTGAATATCCCAAATCACAAGAAAAGCCTCTCTCAGAGTTGTTTCCTGAAAGAGAAGGGCATATGCTATCCTTCAAAGGAGTCAATGAGTAATGTCAATCCAGTGCAAGAACTATTTTCTTTTAACATTTAAAAGTAACTCTATGGTTGAGGATGCTTACCCATTTCCTTCTGTTCCCTAGTAAATAATTCTTTACCTCCTACATAAATTCAGTAGCACTTCTGCCCCCTCATTCTCACAAAGACAATGAAATCCTTGATTGTGCAGAGACACATTGCTTTAGCTTCTCCACCACGAGACATAGTTGCCAGCTCTGGGACTGATCTTCTTTTAAATAAATTCAACGTAATGCAAGGAAGAAAAGAAATGCTGAAACTGGCTGAGACTTCACCCTGCTGAAGTTCATATGTATATTTTGTAAGCAGCTAAAGCAATGATGAGCACTGATATGCATGCTATGTACTGTCTGATACCACATTTTTGAGCCTGAGACCACTTTTTTTTTTTCCACAAAGTCAACAAGCGGGGGAAATTCAAAGTCTCTATCACCTCTGTGAAAGGCAGAACCTGGTTATGCAAACCATGTAAAGAACAGTAACACATGTATGACAGTAACAAGCCCAACAAGGCTTCAGTTGGGCTTGACAGCACTGTAGCAGTTTGATGACTGAAGGGCTTAATTACAGCTTTGCACTTTGTCAGACTTTCCTAAATAGAGTCAGCATACCATAGTTTTCAAGTCATTTGAGATGATTAACTGTGGGGTAACTCCAGATCTCAGACTTTGCATTTTAAGCTCTCTCTGATGACTCAGACTACTTTGGAGGAGATATGCAAGACAGGAGAGAATTAAGATACTCCTTCAGTAAGCGTGAATAGATAAAAAAACTTGAAAGCAAAACTTCCTCCAAATTCAGATATGGCAAATACTGTGGTCTGAAGAGCTCGCTGGACCTTTATAGAGAGTTACACCCTACCTTATCTAAGATAGATAACTGACCCTTCCTCACCAATTCAGCAGACAGGGGATCTCCAAGTGATCAAAAGGGCCTGCTCTAGGGGAAGACATTGAAGAGGCTTGGAAAGGGTTTGCTACTACAGGTAACTGACTGCTCATCACTTAATAAACTTGCTGGTGTGTAGATGGCAATGACAGCATTCGTGTTTTTTGGCTTCAGCCAATGTGATGAACACCACTAGCACGTGAAGGAAAAATGAGCACCAAATACTCTGTCAAAGATTACCAGAGGAGCTTTTGGAACCTTTTCCCTAAACTCTAAAGTTCTAATATTAATGCTATGTTTGTGTAGATTAAAGATCAGCATTTCTGCTCCACAGACATTTCCTATGACAACAACCAAGACAGGGAATTGAACCTGCCGAAGCCACTTAGCCTCTGGTGTAACTCCCAAAACTTTCACTGCACAGCAAACTCGGACAAAACACTGAATAAGATACATGATTTAACCTCCCTTTACCTAAGTTTACCTCTATAGGACTATTCCCCTACATAAGGGCATGTACTAAGTTCATGTTTGTATAGTGCCTATACCTTTGGATGGAAGTTTTTCCGGAGTTGCTAAACATTGTCTCTATTATTGAGCAATAAACAAGTCATTTGTGCCAGCACTCCAAATCCCACCTGGGCACTGTTTTGTACTGTGCTGTGAGAAAACAGTTTCTTTTCTTTTAAATGCCAGTACTTTTCCAAATTTCAAAAAGCATTCCAAGTAAAGTGCTTTTGATCTGAGTGCAAAACAATTCAAGCACAGAAAAAAGACTCTGCTTACAGAAAGCTTTCTGCATTGCAAGTGACCGTACAATATTTTAACACACCCACTCAGCAAAACTTTCCACTGTAATATAATGAACCAGGACACTGCATCTGCTTTGGAGCCTTCCCTAATGTCTCCTATCCTCCAAAGTCCTGTTAAAAAAATTAATTAAAGCTTTCCTATAGAGAGCATGTGAGCACAGAGCTCCACCTTCCCTCCCAGCCCTAATGAAAATCAGAGTTTCAGTACATGGACCTCTGCTGATCTCAGCTGTGCCTCAAGGTCAGGGGCAGCAAGGTGGGCAGCAAGCAGGCAGGCATCAAAATATTCACCAAGTGACACCATGCAGAAAAGCAGGAACTACCTGATTGTCCATAAAAGCACAGTCTTCTCAGCGAGTTCAATTGTACTGATCTTGTCTTAATCAATTCCACCTTTCAGACACTCTAAAGCTTCATCTAGGGCAGACAAAAACTACAACAACCAAACCCAGTAGTGACATGTTACTTCAGCACAGTGAAGACATGTATGAAGCAGATAGACATACATCCTTGGATGCATACCTGTAAAAAACCACCTCTCAAACACCGAGTAAGGGGGGTTTCCACCAAGCAAACTGATAAAAATCTCCACAGATGTCTTTTCACAGCCTGGTAGTACCAGAAGGCTTTGCTTCAGCTATTTTGCTTTGACCCAAGTGCCAGACTCCACCAGAAATCAAATAACGTGTCATTTTTCATGCAGAAACTCATGCAGAAACTCCAGCTAACAGGACTGAATCCCATTTCAGAGCATTACAAAACTGCTGTGCTTTGATTTCATCTATCCCTATTTTTGGTTTTGCATATAAAGAATTACTTGTGAAGTGTACTTGTGGTCTTACTCTGCCATTTTGTTTTGCCATAAGCAGACACAATTAGATTTCTGGTCTCATCCTCTTTAGCCTGAGTGAGTGGTAAAATGACAACAAGATCAGAGCCTGAGTGGACAAGGACATGTGAGCAATCTGGCCAAGTGATTATGCAATGAAATGATAGGTATGACAAGGAGTTTCCCTCAATTCTGAAATTAAAGTACAGCAGCTCTGATTCAAGGCAAACCAGATGATAATGTGCATACACTGGGCAAGACACACTGGAAGGGAGGCATTCTGTCCTCATCTTCCTACCTCTGAAACAATGTATGACATTCATTTCTAAGAAAGGTCCATTAACTCATACTACTAAATGCTTATTCTGTTTAAGGAGAAAGCACGAGTGGTGCTAACTGCTGAAACACTGGAGTTGAAATCCATGCTGACAGAACTCGGCTGTTGTAGTAATAAAACACCCACACCTCACATTACCTCTTCCATGCAAATTAACTCTGATTTTCCCGTGAAAACATAAATGGATGTGCATATGTAAGTATGCTTAGTCTGGACATTCCTACTAAACAGTTAACCTGATTTAAAGTAGATTGTATTTTTTTTTTAATTACTTAAACATAGCTATGGAATTGGACATATATAAATCCCAATACAAATAAACAGTATCCAGTACTAAGCTTTTAAAACCCAGATTTATGACAGAAATGTGGAGACAGACTCTTCAACAGGGGCAAGGCTTAGCAGCATTAAAACAGATCAGGACAAAGCACTGTTCAACATTATTTTCTTCCTTCTCGATGGCATATCCAGCTGTCTTGTAACACTGGTTACTAGAAGACTCTTTTCTTTGAAACAGCAGTTCCTGTTAATGTTGTCATTAAATCCTTAAAGAAAAAACACAAGCTCCTACTGTTGCACCCTTCCTATGAACCAAGCGAATAGAGACAAGTCAACACCTTATTAATAAGTACAGGCAAAGCTTTTAAGATACCTGCAGAAATAAATAGGATGTTTACAATGCACAGAGAGGTACTGTTAAGAACAAAGAAGAAATTTTGGTATGAAAAGCTTACCTTAGGAGAGGAGGAAAGCTCCCTCGATGCAGGAATTGCTGACATGTTCTCAACCATGCCCATCTCTGTCTTTGGCAAGAGGTTTGGGGGGTCAGGAGCCTTTCTTTTCATCTTCTTTTCCGGTTCTTGCAGAGCAACTTTAATTAAAGCAGGGCTTGATTTTGGTTCATAAAATGGATTTGATCTAATTAAAAGAAGGGAAACATATTTCTTTGCTATCTCCTTGGAAATACAACCAAAAATAAGACCTGTTTAGGAAAGCCAATGACTAAAATGCTTTTATTATCCCACATAAGAATATATTTTACCTTCATAAGCTTTTAAATACTACTTTTTCATACGATTGAAAAGTAGGTTACAACAGCTAGAGCAGCATTATTTGGTCATAATCTCCATAATTTTTATAAAGTCCTGTAAATTGCAGAAGTTTTACCAACTGCATAAAGCTAACTCTTCAATTATGCTTTGCTATCTATCAAAAAGGGATCTAATTTTATTACAAGATCAATACCAAAAAGTTTGAGTGAAGCTGCTGGGTGTTTTACACTCGAAGGAATGGAATAAAGAAAGCTTGATTACAACAATTAAGAATCAGGCCACTGGTACAGTCATGCTCCCACATGGCTTCAGAGGCCTCACTCTTGGCTGTCCAGGTTTGAAAATTTTGGCCTCCATGGGTACACAACCAACCTCGAGTGTATTTCAATCTCTACTTTACAGGCACCACACTATTTCCTCTTTGGATAAGAGAACAGTGTAAGAAAACCCCATGTGACTGCATATATCTCTCTGCAGACACCAGTAGGCATCACCTGTCTATTTTGAAAGTGCTTTTCATAACTAAACCCTATTTGAGAACGTTACAAAGCAAACATCTTCCACCAAGTATATGCAGCCCAAAGAATTATCCTTAACTCGGGTGTTCATGTTCCAACTCTGCATTTGTACCACCCTAAGTAAATACCTCCACAACCCAATTTTGCCAAATTTTATGTTAGCTTGAGACATCAAATATCAATCAATCAATAACACATCAAATAATGGCTTCTTCTACACACTTAGTAGAGCCAGCAGTTTTGTACCCTGCTAAGGATACTTACGGGAATCTCTTTTGCACTGAATTATTTCATTATTAACACTATTTGCTTCTCATATTTTGCAATCCAAAACAGGACAGTTAGTTACAAAATGGATACGTTAATTTATTCTTTTCTAGTCCCTCTTTCCCCTGCAAGATATATTTATCATATATCTCAAACTATGATTCCCAACAATCTATCTGCATCCAGTTATTATATGCAGTGTAACCACGCGCAACAAATAACCTCAGTCCCTTGAAGTCCATTAGAATTCAACTCTAGATGGAAACACTAATGCATTAGATAAGAGTCTACCTAGCTAGGTCCATTTACAAATCCCCTCTCAGGATAAGAGCCAGGAGCTAGTATACACTACTTTTTAAGAACTACAACAGCAGTGAAAACCCAACTATTCATCCAGTTGCCTTCCACACAATATCAAATCTCTCTCCTTTGTTTGTACTTTTAGTATGGAAATGTCTTTCAGTCTCATAGACAAACTTTAGTTTATTTTAATTCAATTTACAGCCATCCTATTTTCACTGAGAAAAAAGCAAGCAATTAATAACCCACACCACAGAAAAAAAGTCTACTTTTGAAAGACAAAGTTTACCAAAGCACTTAAGTGAAAATCAGGCATAAAATCTCCAGACCTTTCTAAGAATCTACTGCTTCTGCTCCTTACAGAAAAAGATATCCAGCTCCTGAAGCAAAAGGAAAGACTAACACTAAAATAACTCATTTGTTGACTGAAGGCAACTTTCAGTTGTTCCCACTTTGCTGCCCATCAAGTGCAAAGCCACCAGTGCAATCAAAACTAAAGGCAACCAAACAAACAAGTTAAATGGAAACAGAAGGGTGTTTTCCTTGAGAGGCAGTAGGAAAAGGAGATATTCAGGCTGGAATGGAGAATGCATCCAGCTGTCAGTAGCTCTAATTTAGCTGACAGCCCAGCTCAGCTGCCTTCAGACACCAGAGAGTTCAAAGGGAGGTGAAAATGAAGATAAAAGAGATAAAGGCTGAAGAACAATGCATTCTGTGGGACAGCACAAGGTTTTATTTAGTTCAACAAGTCAGCCTTCGGAACAGCCAACAGGCACAGCATGTTTGGCAGGAATTTACCTCTGAATTAGAAAGGCGTATTTGTAAGGTGTTAAAATTATTTTGGTGTGAGAAAAAACCCAACACCTTATCGAGAGTAAACAGGTTTGGAAGAACCATCTTTTGAATTTTTAAGCTCCAGAACTGCCTGCAATGCAGGCATCATCCTGAAGAACTGTACCCTCTGTACCCACTAGAAGGAAGCGATAAAAGGAGAGAAGCCACTGCTCTTTTTCTCTAGAGAAGAATGTGCTTGAAAGCCAGACTAAACCCTCACATTTTGGTCACAGAAACAGACACAAGTACACGCACAGAACAAATATGCACAAGTGCTGCCTTCTACCTTCCTCTCTGCACTACTTTTAATTGGTCTTACAAATATTGAGCATGATTTTTGAAAAATTAATGTTAATACAGAAAAAAACAACCAAAATGGTTCTTTCCTGAACAAACTATAAATTTTGACATCATGAGGATCTGATATACATAGCAGAGTTCGGTCCAACAGCTTCCACACGGCTCTACAAGAAATTAAGCATCTGAAAAGTCTGGTTGAAAAAAAGCCTTAGGTGGAAAATATTAAAGTACTTTTCTCTGAGGTCAGCCCCATACATACTGCTTCTGTGAAATTATTTAATTGATCCACATAAAATGATTTGTCTAAAGAGACACTAGACTGTCTTCAACAAAATTAAAAAATCCCAGACCTGACAAGCTACCTGGCATTAAACTGTCACTGACAATGTGGTGGCTTGTGGCTTCTTGTGCAACAGGCAACTTCAGCAGATGGCAACTCGATAGCCTTGCCAATTACACAGCATAATTCTAAGCCATACAATGATTAATGAGATAAGAAGCCACAGAGCCAAATGATACTGGAAAGCAAGTTTTATTCTAACCAATTTAAAAATTATTTCAATCAGTCTTACCAGTTAACTGAAAAAAAAAACCCCAAAACATTTTACTGAGGAGGAAACCCAAAGCTGTCAATGTAGCAGGGCTAAAAGGTCAGGCAATACTGCCAATAAGAAGTATTAAGGTCGAAATTAGTAAGGTTGAAAGCATTATGCATGAAGCAGTTGTGAGCTGTGCTATTTTCAAATAATTAACTTCACAAAGTGTGCTGTCCTTCACTGATGGGCGGATTTTAATGTATAAAATTCAAAAAGGCAAAAGCAGAATTTCCCACTAGCAGTGAAATGTCCAAACTAAGAAGAGGAAAATGTGCTCCTTAGCTAGGTATGAGAATTTAGCCAGAGGAAGTATGTTTTGAGAGCACAGTTTAGCAGCAGAGTAAATGTACTGGCTCATCTAAGCCCCTCTGTGCCATGCAGTGCCTCACAATGCTTATGGCTTGTGACTGTGCTTTGTGTGTGTTATGAAGTATTAGTTCTCTTCACAAACATTAGTCAAATACATTTCAACGAAGCAAATTACCCAAGGTAAATCCTTCACAGAGGTGCACTGAGGCCAAGTACCTTTTACAGGACTACAGTGAGAGTCTGTTACAAAACTGGAGTCAGAGTTCAGCTCTTGGGGCACTTCACGTAAGCTCCGAGTCCAGAATCAGAACTAGGGATCTGCCAGAGCAGAGTGGGACAAGGGTTCTGATGCTAACTGGTGTGTCCATGTTCTCAGGACACATCACTGCATTTCACACAAAATATAAGAGGAAAATGCCAAGCAGTACATCAAGTGAACTCCAATTAAACATTTAAGACATAGAGGTAAAAATACATTGTATTTCCTGATCGACAGTAAATCAGGAGCCTTATGTTTCTTCCGTTTCATGCCTTCCACCTATAGGTTCAAAAGGACACCTGGAGAAAGCCTTTGACCAGTGACAGTCAAAAATGAAACAGAATTTTTAAAAAATCAAAAGAAAAGATGTTATGAGAGAGGTTGAAAACAGCATGCGAAGTTTTCTATTCTCATGATATGACCCAGTTGTTCAGCCTTGTCTTGAATACACTGCTCAGGCCAAGTCAACACATCTTAAAATAGACACATAGCAGAAGAAATAACAGGATCCAGAGACGGGCAGTGGAAATGATTAGAGAGATGAAGAGACTTCTGTATGAAGAGAGATTGAAAAAGTTAGCACTCAGACAAGTGACAAGGAAAGGTGAACATGTTAGAGATAGACACGACAACAAATGTTTATGGCAGGTAAATCCAGTACTACTAATTGTTGTTTTGATAAGCCAGCAGAAGAGATAGTATGAGACTGGAAAGGGAATTTATTTACAATCAACAAAAGAAACACATTTCATTTAAGATCTTGTTTTCTTGTGGAACTCTCTGCCACAAACTGACACTGAAACCTAGACTTCGATAGGCTTGGAAGAAGATTACTCACTCATGTAGATAATAAAAGCATCAATATTCACAGTAGATAAAAAGCAATACACATCCGGACATAAACTCTCATGATTTAGGGCACCCAAAAACCACCAGCTGGCACTGCCTGTGAAAATTCTGCCTTTGGTGCTCACCAGACCATGCCTTAGCAGGAGCTTTCTACTTGAAAATTTGAAAATTAATGACAGGAGATAAGGCACAATAGTGTTTGTAGATGTGACCTAATATCACATCCTGTTTTATCATTACACTCATTCCTCCAGAGTGTTTCAGTATAAAGATTCAAAGGTTCTCCTCGCCACACTTCTACCCAATGCATTCAACCAGTGTCTCCAGGTCTTTTTGTATGATGTATTGCTCCTGTAATTTCAGAAGAAAACGTAGAGAGGAAGGTTACTTTGGGGGTCAGGACATAAAAAACTTATGTAAAAGATGTAAAAAATTGATTTTACAGTGTTTATTGACTCCTTATCCTTCCATCTTCCCATGGGACATTGCTTTATCACGAAAATACAGACCAGCTTTACGTTCAAGTAAAATCCACCTATGGGGAATTTATTTTTATCTTTGGGGAAAAACAATGAAGCAAATGGAGTCATTAAAACAAGAAGGAGGCTGTTGTAAACCAAGGGCTAAAGTCCAGTACACAGCAAAAGGAAGGGTTACAACCCTGCCACAAGACCCTTTGGCACAGATGTGCTTCGGGTGGAAATGGGAGTATAAACAGAAAACAGAGAAAATTCTTCACTTGCTCATCCATGCGGCTTTTTCTCAATCTTTGCTGTCCTCTATTACCTATATCTTGGTGGGTGTAAAATACACACAAATTATTCCCTACAGATTCTGGTGACCAGTGAATGACCAGGAATGCCTGATCAGTGTGATCAGACTGTGCTCTGAAGACACAGCAGCCAGTGCTGTTTGTTCAGGCACTGTGCTGGTAAATGGAGCTGGCAGAGGCATCATTCCCAATGCCCTTTATTTATTTGTTTCTTTTATTCTTCACAGACCAAACAACAGCATTGAATGCATGGCCACAGAGCTTTAAAAGGAAAAAAACTCTGCAGAGCCCTTCATATGTTTCTGTTAGAGTGCCTGGGAATCCTTCCATTTCCTAGACCACAGCTATAGACAGAGAAACAGAAAGATGATGATACCATACCTCTGTTAATACTGAAGTAATGCAAATGAAATGCCATGATAAATCTCATTAAATAATTTAAAATTAAATGTTAATTAGAAATGTTGTCCGTAAAATTGCTCAGATGTAATCACCATAAACTGTCTCATGAGTGGTGTGGTTGGTGACTAATGACTGCAAACATGGATTAAGGATACACCTTCCAACCTCCCAAGCTGTGCAGCAACTGCAAAAAGCTCTCCCTTCCTGATAGTTTCTATACTATAATATAAGGCAGTCAGTGTGAGTTGATAAAAGTTTTGTGGTCATGATGAAATAAACTACCTAAGTAAGTGCATATGGTGTTATCTCTCCCATATATTCAATTTATGAGATTCTCAAAAATGTGCTATGAAGATTGCAAAATGCTCTTCCTTTTTACATAGTGCATCAAGATACAACAAACTCCCTGTTATCATCATCATCAAAAAATTAATATTTTATGTAGTAAAAACAATGGCAAAAAGGAGAGGAAGGACCAAGCTCTGCTGCTCCTTAATTTCTGGCTCATTTGCAATTGTCAGGGCATGAAGTGCCAGAAAGGTCCACAGACCTGTTCCCTATCAAGTAATTTGCTATCAATCAGGCAAAGGAAAGTTTCCTCACTGATCATGTTCAGCTGAGTAGCATGACCTGGGGGTATGGTATTTCCTGCTGCTGAGCTGCCCAAGGATGAGTCTGTCCTAAGGAGGTGATTAAGGATCACCACGGTTCAACCCAATGCACCTTAAGATTAAGCCAGGGATCCCACTACTAATGCTTGCAAAGCTGCTGAAAGATGGAGAATCATACTTACTCATCCAGCTCTTCCTCCTCAGCTTTAGAGGTATCTGCATAGAGGTATTTGCTCATATCCACTGGCCTGACATTCTTCCTTTTTGCCGGCTGTGGAGGAGAATCTCTTACACTTCCAGGTGCTTCAGGAGCGTGATCTGGCTCATCAAATGGGTTTAAGTATTCTGGGGCATCTTCATCCTTGAAGGGATTGTAACTATCAGCATAGAAACTTTCTTCTGCCTTTGAAGACGAAGCTATTTCAGTGTGAAGTTCTACCAAATAACAAAAAACATTAAACAGATTTAATGAATTAAAAATTTGAAACCATTTTTATCAGATCTTTATACTTTAAAGGCATATGAAAAGGTCTGCCTCTTAACTCTCAATACATAAAGCCATAGCCTTAGGTGAATTTTCATGCTTGTTTATTCAAAAATAGGTCTTTCAAAAGGTCCTTTCATAGGCCATATTGAATAGGCTTCATTTTCTCACTTACTACAGCCCTTTCGACATTAGTTATTAGTTTTCTTATTTGTCATATAAATGGCATCACAACAGATATGAAAACATTTTCACAAACTATTAGCCAATTTGTGTCCTAACAAAATGTTCTTAAATATTTATTTGAGCTTTTAATAAAGACAAAAGACATCCTGTATTTTATAATATTACTGGATTTAAAAATGGTAACAGTAAGTAGGTGGCCTTTTCATTTCTTAAAATAACTGAACTAAAAATCAGCTATTAAGTATGAGCAGTAATTACATTTCAAAACACGTGTGCCCCTGGTAACAACACATAATCTCACAGTAAAAACGAATTTAAATTAACCCTAAACAGACCGATAATCAAATCACTCATCTTTTATTTGGGCTGCACAACAAAAAGTTATTGGCAAGCTGGAGCTGCATGCTGTTTTCTGTGTAATGTCCTTTCTGTGGTCTCTGTTACTCCACAGCAAATGGCTTCCGGATACTGAATAATGCAAATCCCCATACAGCAATACAACATCTATTACAAAGACACTTAGTAATGTTAATCTTACTCTTCTTGCAGCATCAAATAATCAGAAGTTCTGTTCAATACTGGATGTGATGTACTTTCAAATAGGAACTTCAATGCAGTGCCATTAAAACCTAACTTTCAATAACCATATCCATGTTATTCTCAATGAAAAGTGTGTGGTTTTCAGATGTATGGTTACTAAACTGGACTAAACATACCTTTAAGGTTTAACAGAGCAACTCTAAAAGTTATTTGTAACAAGAGTCTAAAAAATAAAAAGATGGAGTTCCAAGTGGATTTTTCACTGAAGAGATATTTGGGAAGACAAAATCTCTAGTGACACAACCAACAAAAGGAAGCACTGTGTTTACATGAGTTTGGACAGATGATGCACCAAAGCTGCTAATCCTGCTGAATTGCTAGAAAATGTGACTGTTCTCTACCCTGACACTAAACATCCAGCTCACCCTGAATCCAGCCATTAGCATAGTCAAGGTGAAAGAAAGCCCTACCCCGTGTAGTGTGACCAACTCTAACTTACAGTGTGAACCAGAGCCATTCCTAACTGGATAGGAACATGATCCCTAGCTGCAGGTAGCCATTTCACCTATCTATGCACTGGACCAGTCACTAGATCACAGCAAAGGCTCGGAGCAGGAAAGGCTTTAGCTCCTCTCAGGACAATATAGATCCATCTGCAGCCTGTGGAGGAGACCCATGCTGGAGCATGAACATACAGACAAACAGCTGCAGGAAAAAGTCAAGGTGTGTATTTGCAGGATGTCAGCTGTAGTGCATGTGTTCACTCCCACCCCACAGTAAATGCTCGTCCCTTAAGAAAAGGGAATAAACTACCGGGAACTTATCCTGGGAGAAAGCACAGTTACTGCACAGCAGGTGATGTGTATTAACCCTAGTTTATGTGATGATGTGATCATGAGCCCACATCCTTTTAAGAAAGCTGTTTCAGAGGAAGCCACAGTGAAATAATATTGAAGGCCTATAGTTTAAATGACAAGGGAAAGTAAAGCATTTAAGGCAGAAATTCTTAAAAACACAAATATGATCAAATCAAGCAAGAATCCTTTAGAGTACTATAGATTAAATATATCAGAGCAGAGCCCAATATTCAGAATCTATTTTTTCATTTATTTTAAGCTAAACTGGAATAGTAGTTCTATATAATCTTACTTAGATCATTCTAGTGTCCAGTGCAGGTGGTCATGGCAAGCAAAAGCTTTGCTCTGCTTGCCCTGAGATGTCCTCAGTGTGGGTATTTGCAGCTGAGCTGACTCCTTTACACTCAAAGCTTACAGGCATATGTCCAAAACTGTTTTTAAAGTGAGGGGAGTCAAAACCCACCCTTATTGTATATACAGTATATACTGGACATGCCATGCCTTGAAGCCCATGGTAGTCAGAATACTACCCAAATATTACCCACACATTTAGTGATTTGATGAACTAGACCAAGCAGAACTGCTTTGGAGATGTGTCCTCAGAAGACAGTTCCATACAAAAGCAAAAATAACCTAATGAAATGCAGAAAAAAAAGGACCAATACCTTGTTCAAATAGTGCTGCTTATTGACAAAGCTTTAACCAAACTTTTTACTACTTTAAACTTTGCTCAGGTATTAGAATATTTTATCAAGAGAGTAGACAACTACAAATAGCTGCTTCTGCAACTCCATATGATGGATCATTGTACCTGCACATGAATCTGTTGATAAGCAGGCATTATCATATCTGAGGGAAACTTTCTGATATCACGCAAGAAGGAAAGTCAGTACTAGATCCTGCAGTTAAAAGCATTCAGGGAAACAACCTCTTTAAACAATAGTGTAAGCTTTTATTTTTAATTTGCTTTAAAGTGTCTCCTGGAAACAATGAGTTAAATGCTTGTTTAAATCTGATAAATTTTAAGGGGCAATGCAAATGGTTTTTGCAATTCTTTCTATTTCGACACTGGATCAAGTGCTGTAACCCTAACTATGACAAAATTCTTTCTCTTTTTCATTGGCTCAACAGTAACTACATGTTTGGCCTTACACACACAGTGTTACGTATCAGTGTTCAGACACCTCTGGCTTGTTATTAACCAAAATATTTCACAAAATCCTACATGCAGGCTGAAATTTTAAAAGCTTCTAAAAATGTCATTCTCAAGACACTTTTATAGGCAGAATTTTGTAGAGGCTCAGCTAGAACCCACTTAACTTGGCTACTCATTCTCTCTACTCTTGCCATCCAGGATACTATCTTCCTCCCCCTTCTGCTTCTTTCAATGTCCCCACAGGGAGGGAGGGTTCCCACGAGGATCCCCACCTGAACCCAAACAGGTCTCTCCCATGGGGTCTCTGAAACCCTTTAGAACTAGCTTTGTGTCAAATGTTGGTCATCACAAGCCTCTCTATAACCAATTAAGTTGTTACCATGATGACTCAACAGCACTGCTCTTAAAGCCACACCCACTGTCACCTGTCACTTTTCTGTAACAGACTCATTTTCTCAAAGAGCTAATGATGCTGAGAAGTGCACTTTGGCAGGCCAAACATACAACAGCTTAGAAGGGGTCTATTTCCCTCTCGAAGCTGCTGTTACATTCAGAAGGCAACACAGATTCCCCTGCTCATCATTCATCACAGCTTCACATAGGACTTCAGTCTCTACACTGATATAAATTTTAAAAAAAAAAGAAAAAGATTCTTGCAGTTTGGCACTTCAAGGGTCAAACACAAAATAATTTTGCATGATTAAGTAATAAAGCCACAGGGGTAGGAGTGACAACAAGAGAGGTAGAAGTATTACTACAGCAGAAGCACCAGCTGCTCTTGTGCCAGATTCTGGAAACACTACTTGCCCTAACTCCACTGAGAAACCCTGTTTGTGATAATAATCATTCTGGCACTACCTATCTGCACAATCAGCCAGAGCATCTCCAGAAATCACCCTGCCCTTCAACCCACTTGCCTTTTGTAACACAAACATATTGTGACACATCCCTTAAAACCAAACAAAACCTCCACCAAAACATCGCACATACCACTTTCCCCTTGGCAGAAGATGAAAGAACAAGCCACATGTGAAAGATACTCGGTTACGCCACCGGCTGCCTGACTGGCAGGCAGGCACACAGGCACGATGGGACGTGAGCACCCTACAAACAGCACAGAGCAAAAATGGAACTGCCCAGTGCTTCTAGAAAGAGTAATGACTGGCATCCCCATAAACCACCGGTGATTTTCTGATCCTTTTATTCATACGCTCGCAACACACTGCTTTTCATGAAGAAATAGAAGGGACGGAGTCACCATTTTCCTCTCAAGGGGTTCCTGTGCTGTTCTGTGTGTAGGACCATCCCGAAACGATTTGGGGTTTGGTGGTGCATTGTAACACTGTTTTCATTTTCAGTGTAAAACATGCTGCAGCGAGCTCAGAAATCCACATGCAAGGTAATGAAATACACTGCTGAAGTAAATGGGGTTCCAAATGAGAGGGGATGCCAGCAAAGAGTTACCCTCATGTCTTGTGAGTGTTGTATACATCATATGCAACTTAAAAATTTGTATTCCCCACCTAATCAAAAAAAATATCTGGAGTGATGAAAGTGTGTTGTGGGTTTTCTACTTTCATTTGTTGTACATGTTGACTTCCCCAAGTAAATATTTTGCACAGAAATTAACTGATTTTACAATTCTGTTGCATTGTGACTAAAAATCCAAAAGGCAGTCCTCATTTGATCATGTAAAAGTTGTCTAGTATAAAGATGTAGCGATATACTGTTCAAAGAGATTATTTTTGATTTTACCAGATTTCTAATGTCTAGCTTACCTAGTAGATACAAAGGGAGTAAGCCTCAATTTGACACGTCAACCAAGAAACACATCTGAAGATTTTTTTGAGGTGAGTTGTTCATACGCACAATCACTCCGCTGTGCATGTAAGATCATTGACACTGAGGACTTTTTAAATCCCAGCAGCATCCAGAGCCAGCTTGCTGATGACCCTCTGCCATGCACCACACCTACAGTGCGCACACGGATGCTGGAAGCACTCATGCCTTTAGTTTCTCTCCACCCCACATTCCCAGGGTTAAGTGATTATGGGATTAGGAAGATAGAGGGAAAGTAGCTGGTTTGTGAACAGGCACAAGAAATATCTGTCTAGGAAACAAGTATCTACTGGCAAGTAATCCTCCTTTCTCTTTGAGTGACTGTCAATACATACATATTCATACTCCAGGTGACTCTGAGCACACACGTTACAGGCTTGATAGGAATATCCTTGGAATACCTCTGCCAAATGGCGCATCATGCCTCCTCACATCTGATGGCAAAGTACTCAGGAAAGAAGGCTCCAGCTGGCTGCTCTGCACGTCTTGGGGAAATTAAGTAACAAATTCTACAGAAGACTCTGAACTTTCGCAAAGTCTGAGTTCCAGATTATGCCTTGTCCAGATAAAAAGATAAAGAGACTAACATGTAAGAGAACAGAAAAATACTTCATCCCTGCACACATAAAAAGTTAATCTCTTGATTTAAGCAGATCACAAGACAAGTGAAACAGGTAATGTGACTCTTTAAGCCTGTAGAAGAAAGCCTGCCTTAAACTCCTGAACCTCTGTCATGCTCTCGAGCTTCTGGGGTGGCCACCAAAAAGCTTACATTCACTTCAGGATGCAAAAGCAAACAAGCAGGCACAGTCTCAAAGAGCTTCCTAGAAAGAGATGGCAGTAATAAGAGTTCCACTGAGGTCTCAGAATAGAAGAACCATGAATGAACAATGGGACACAAACAGGGCAGCCTTCAGCACTTGGGCAACAGGATGAGAACAGCTATGATATTGCCTAGCTTCAAAATGCACTTCAAAACAAAGAGAAATCTCCCCAAAATGGTCTAGGTGCTCCCGATGTACAGACACTGATCCAATTAGCCATAGAAATACACAGCAGATTCCTGCTGTTGCTGAAGACCAAAATCATCTTTTCTAATTTGTCTCAGCATCATTTTTTCCCCCCTTCAACTCTCTGTGAAGGAAGAGGACTGGAGGAAAGGCACATGTCAAGAAGGCCAAGCAAGGTAATGGGAACACAACCAGTTCCCACTATAGGGACAAGACAGGTCTGGAGTGGAAGAGCCAGTGCTTCTCAGAAGTGTCTGAGGTAAAAAGAAGAATCCCTCAGGAGCCACTCATCATAACATAAAAGCTTTTTAAATGCCACACCAGATGTCCCACTCTTTGTTTGATAGCCTGGAACCCTTTAGATCTTTCAATCTGGTTTAATGCTCCAGGAAGACACTGTCACATGAATCTCACAGAAGGTCCCTCCCTCCCAGATAAAAAACACCTTATGACACAGTAGGAAGAATCCAGTGACACTGTGTTTATCCCAATCACTGTCCTGTTATGGTATGTTGACTGCTGCATGACAGTGACTGTGCGTGGGAGGAATACTTGGTATTCACACACCCAAAAACTCAGCATTGCTGCCCACAGCTGTAGATGGGATCCAAGAGTCTGATCACAGAGACTGTCCCAAGTACACAGAACAGACCCAGAAAATTGGAAAAGTGTCCACAACTATGACTGAAGATGACAGTAAATGCAGATGTCACCAAAAGAACCAGAATCAACTGAAAAAAACCATGCAACCACGCCCCTGATACTCTGAGAGTTCTCTAGGAACACAAGCAGGCTGATGTCTTGGATGCAGGCTGCTCATAGCAAACTTGCCATGAGGTACCAAGCTATTCCAGTACTAAGAAACAACACCAGCTGTTTCTCCCTATTCCCAAGATGAGAAAGAGTCCCTGTATTTTGCAGACAGAACACCCACTGCTTTCTTCCAGAATGGGTTCTTGCTGGAAAGGAAAGAAAAGCTGGGTTTGGAAGAAGCAGTTTGGGTAGGATGGGACTCGTACAGCTTTCTCCATGGAGAAGGGAGCTCTTCTTTCTAGAGCAGAGAAGGAAGAAAGGGATGTAGGCTGAGTCTCTTAGAGCAGGTTATTTATGGACTACTAGAGGGATTTACATTCCTACTTATTCTGCTTCCTTCCATGATCCTAAGGGAATTCACTGTCAAGGAACAGATAGGAAACAAAGCCAAAGATGAGGACACCAGAACCTAATCCACATATATTGGTATCTACAAAGCTGAAACAACTCACTTCTGCAGCTCTAGAAAAACCTGACAATTTTATAGGAGGGAGAAGGTGCCCAGGATAGTGGCTTTATGGCTTCAGTTGCCAAATACAGAAGATGGTGCAATGTCCCTGTTTCAGAAACACAAGCTGGGAGCCACACCACAGCCCAAGTATGACAGGACTCGATCCCCACCCACATCGTTCTCTATGGATTCCAAAGGCAGAAAAACTGTGTTGTGAGTAAACATTCAGCTGGTCCAAAGAAAGTGAGTGACCACAGGAGGAAACTGCAGCTTGGGAATCCATTCTCTTTGACCTGGCCTTAGAAATCCCCTGGCTGCACCCTGGGCTGCTCCTGCTCAGTGTGGTTCTTCTCCATTGTCATTACAGAGCAACTTGGTGTTTTCTGTAGGAAGAAAAGTCTTGGAGCTTTGAACAGGAAAGGTTGAGTACAGCTTCAAACTTGGGAATTAACTATGAATATAACATAATCTGAGCAGCTGCAAGCTAAAAGTGATATGTCCAGCAGATGGGAGCCTGCATATCTGGGCACGGAGTTGAGGACAGCAGAGATGCTTGCTGTCCCGGTGCTCCTTTCTGGCCTTATGGCCGAAATCTTATCAGATTAAAAATTTACAGGGGTTGTACATCTCACCCAAATGGAACAAGAATGGGCATGTCAGTCTGGAAAGGGGATTAACACCTAGCATGTGGTGCAAGGCACGATGCCAGAAGGCTTAACTGAGGAAGCCATAAAAGCAAAAAAAAAGGAAGAATAAAAGAGAGAAAATTAAATTGTAATAATGAAGATTAGCACTAACCAAGAATAGCTGTAATGCAGTTAAGATTGCAGTGAAGGAAATTATGATATAAACCATCACCCACGTGGAGCAGGGTTGTTTGACAGTATGTGTTGCTCATTCATACCACATGAGGTGAGTACTAGTAACACCTGATAGGTCTAAAAGTCTCTGCTTCAGCTGGTGGCCCCCAGTGGCAAATACACAGAATATGCCTCAACACAAAGGATTTGACTCAAGGGATGAATCAATTTTTTAGTGGCAACTGGATCACTGCTATTGCTACCACAGTGCTGCATGAAATAATCGTATTTAATCAAAATAAAACTTTTCATTTGTAGCCCTACAGAAATAAAAATCATGTCTCACTAAGCATTTGCAATTAGCAATGAATTATGTAAAACAAATTCATTACCTTCTACATCAGGGTCTCCAAATGGATTTAATTCTGCTGTGTCAGGATCACCAAAAGGGTTCGTGCTAGAGTTGGCCAGGTCTTGCTCCCCTTCATCCAGAAAATTAAGCTTATTGATAAGCTCTACAAACAAATTGGAATATTGTTTTAAAATAGATAAACACTGTTCATCCAACATATCTGAAGCTCAAAAAGCCCCATGTCAACAGTCCCTCGAAACACTGCACCATGAACTGCACGACTAAGTTAACACAATCCAGTAAGTACATCAACAAAGGGGAAAAAAAAGTGAAATGAATGAAACTTCTATTTGCTGATCAGAACATTATGTAACAGAAATGACTACTAAGAAAGCCTTCTCTTTTCTTGATTAAATAAATGTTGCAGAACATCTAACAAGCTAAATACGGTGATTTCGGTTGTTCGCCTACACTTTAACTATCGGCAGGAAATTTTAATTTTTGGATGTAACGTGCACATAAAAGCAGAGAGGGGACATTTTGTCACTTTAGAAAGGTCAAGTATTACTGACTACACAACTAATGTTTTAAGCTTAGGGTCTGATGGTNATTTTTGTTTTTGGGTTGCGTTGTGTTTTTTTTTTTTTTTTTTTTTTTTGTAATTTTTTTTCTTTCTTGTTCATTATCAGATGACAACGGAGCTGTAGCGGAGACAGGCTCTTTCTCTATCATGTTGTTACCTGTTGGATGCACTACAAATTACTGAGAGTCATGCTGGGTGGAAGCACAGAGATAAAACTGACAGCTGAATACAGGCAGGAGTCAAAAGGTAATGGGTCACAGTAAATACAATCAGAAACAGAAAGAAAGGATGAAAGCTCATAGACCTTCAGAGGAACTGGCTGATTTAGCTGAAGGCATATTTGCTCGCTTTATGCAGTCATCTTGATCTTCATCTAAGCTGCTCAGAGCATTCAACTGGTTTACAATTTCTGTAAATAGAAGCCAGTCAAGACAAACGTAAGGCAAGGGCATTTAATGAAACAGAAGTGGAACGAACACTGTTACCAGAAAGAGAGAGAGAGCGAGGGAGAGAGGGTAAAAGAATAGATTTAGAACGAGTCCTTACAATTATATAACTACAGCAAAGTACCTGTGTAGGTAAACCCAGTTAACAAGACGTAAACAAAACCTAGCCAGATTAATGGTGTCAGCAACAGCAGTTAGTTTTATGAGGACGAGTATGTGCATCTGTTGAAAATTTAGATAGACATACTAGATATAATTTAAAGACTTTTCTGCCTCATGAAGAAAACCTGAATAGTAAAATGTTGTCAATCAACACAAAACAGCCCCAGAACAATTTAACTCCCTCCCAAACTCTTAAGGCTACAGAAAACTAACCTATAGAACATGCATTTTTTGTATTTATTTTATTTATATACACACTCTGTTTAACACTTACAGTTAGTCACCATTACATTCTGATCCATGACAAGCTGAATTTATCTAAACAGTTCTAACACACATGATCAGCATTGTGCCAGGAGAGTGCAAACTGAATGTATATATGACTTGAATTTTCATTGTCACGCTATGTAAGTGACACCTTGCCGTTTGTTAAAATCCTATTTCACCTTCTGTCCATAGTGGAGAGCTCTGAATTGCCATGAACTAGTAATTTTTAAAATGCATTAATGTTTAATTCTAGTCAAGATGGGGATGCCTCCATAATTCTAGAAGGAGAGAAACAAAAAACAACTCGGTCTTAGTGGCTTCTGGCCCAAGGGGGAAAATTCCTCTCTGCTCCCCCCTAACACAGTCTCATCCACAGCATCTGACAAATGGAGCTTCTGTAGTAATGGGGATTGAGCCTGGGGCATCTCTGAGAGACCTCAGCATACGTTTCTGTGGAGAGGGAACAGCCTTCCTCATCCTTCCAGACAACAAACAGGCAAGAGAAACCTGTGCAGGAGAGATGATCCTGCTTGTTGAATATCACTGCCCCACTGACAGCCTTTTTCGACTCCTGTCTTTTCTCAATGAAATAAATGGATGATGTCTTCTGGTGTCATCAATGAAGTTAAAGCTTCATGCCAGTCAATCCTGTATTTCCTTTAAACGTCAATTTCTTGTGTACACATGAAGTTACCTCTCAGTAACACTTTTAGTTTACTGCTGTTTTGAACTTGACTTTTTCTCATCCAGCTTTTGTTCGGGAAAACAGAAGTTTGTCTTTACTCAATGAACTAGTTTTAGGGAGCAAGATATCAAACTGAGGTAAAAATTGAGTAGTATCCTGACTGTCCCAACTCATGCTGCTGCTCATGGTCACCCAGAACTTCCTAGTCAGGGGGGCTTTTTCATAGCTGACACACTGACACCACTCCTAATTTCATGCCTTCACAGACAGCACAAAGAACCTGAAGCCCAAAGCAGACCAGAACCTGGTGATATTTCTGTCATATGGACAAAAACTTCCTTGCCAAATTTAAACTCCTTTGCAAAGACAGGCCAATCTGCAAATTACCAGGTAAAATGACCTACTCTGCCAATATCTATTGGACATTCTAAATGCTGACAGTAATAAACCCCCAGCAGAATTCCTCTGTAATGCACCTCCCAACTGATCCTGACCTTAAAGCAGAAATCTGCTTACATGGGATTATACTTTTATCTGTTAACTTAACCAGCCTCACTTCCTTATTTTTAGCTCCAACAAATAAGACTATTATCCTAAAAAATAACACCAAAACTGCCCCAAAATTTAGCTTTCTCAGTATAAAACCACCCATACACCTGAGAAATTTGCATAATCTAATACTATCTTCTGGGAATTTTTAAGACTCAAGATAGACAATGGAACATACCTTCCTGTACTCAAATAAAACAGAGCTGACCTCATAAAACAGCAGTACTAACGAATTAGTAGTTTAAAACAGGCTCAGATGCTGACATGATTTACAATGTATTATGTCAGCATGTGAAAAAAAAACCCCAAAACAATTACAATCCAGTTTTTATTGTCAGAAAATAACAAATTAAGTTCAGAGCTTTAAAAAGAGGGAGTTCTTTGATGTGGTCTGAATCACCTGGTCCTATCTGCCAACCTAAACACCCATATGCACTACAATGTTTCTCATTACAATATTAAATGGTTTATGTCATATTTTGGAGTATGGAAATGGTAGGTTGGAGATTTATATCCTATATTATCTTTTATAAATCTCATTATCTACAAACACACATTAGCTTGTTCTACAAGTATGTCACATAAATCACTGGTTTGGGTTTTGGGGTTTTTTTCATTCTCCTCTCTTTCTCTTTTTTTTTTTTTTTTCCCAAGCACCTTGGTGATCCTGACAAAAAAAGACTAAATGTACCAGAAGTTTTCAGGAGAGGTACGGTTTTGCAGATTGCAAAAAAGGGTTACACATATTGTTATCCAGAAGCCTGCTCTTGAAATATGCTGGGATTCAGACTCCTGCAATAGGCAGCACATGGGCACATTGCTGATTCCATGTGGTGTCCCAGGACAGCCACTGTGCTCCTGGGCAGATGGAGCAGGAGGCAGCTATTAACTTCAGCATGAGGCTCGAAGTAGCAATTAAAACATTAAGAGAAACAACATATTTATTACTGCCCTGTTTGTGAGTTATGAGGCACATTTTCTTCAAGTATGTTGGGATACCTTGTGTTCCACTGAAGGCTAAGGACAGGATCATTCTGGGAGGTTTAAATCCATGTATATTAACAGGGTAGAAACCAAGTATTCGAAACTTAATTCATGGCAACAAACAATTTTCAACTTCACACAGAACAGTCAGGGGAGATACAGCTTTTACACATGAAAAATTTCAGCAAGAAGTACTGGGAAGGAAGAGGGGGAAAGCCTGAGATGGAGAGAGATTTCTTTAAGTGAAAGCAGTGCTTGGAATGGAAAACATCTTTCAGTCTGGTCAGTTGTATGGCAACAGTTCCATGTTGACCACCCCAAATTCCACAGTGCTTTTGAGGTCAGTCAGTATTGCACCACCTATTTCAGATCTGAAGAAACAGAGGCACAGATACCTACTCAAAGTTAGGCAACACACCAAGGAAGAGAAGCAGCATTTCCTAACTCACCTGCACCATCTAGAGCCCCACACAGCAGACCTCCCTTGCTCTCCCAGCAGTGGATACAGATGTTCATCTATGAAACTCTAACTTCGGCCACAATGAAAAAAACCCCCACAAACAAAACCAACAAAAATGGCTGTACACTGCAAAAAGGAACAGTGTCTGATAAAAGACTTGCAGCACCTCTTGCAGCTGTGCCTAGGGAATGGTAATTTTTCAGCCATCAAGCCATCCCTCGCTTCTGTGAGAAAACCTTGAGTCAAAGGTAGGAGAAGAATCTCTCCTTCTTTGCTCCTTGCACTTTATTTTTTTCCAAGCCCAATTACAAACATGAACTGTGTAATGCTCCCATCGTTCCCGTGAGGTGTTACAGGCAGTATCCCCGTTTTACAGTTGGGAAAACAGGCACACCGAGGTGAGGGATTTGCCACGGGGCACTGAGTCAGTGAAGCATTCCAGCTCCTCAGCTGCCAACACCCAACACGGCATAAGAGGAGAAAATGTTGGTAGCAGCAAGCTTTCAAAAGGGTTATGTAACTTTCTCAATTAACTTTATGGTATTCTGTGAACACTATTTTTGAAAGCGTTCTTCACTACAGCAGTTTTGTTACATTTCCTTCTTTCTAAATTTTTTCCTGCTTTTCTACAGTGATTCCTACCTCTTTCTCCCTTGCTACCTCAGCTCTTCTCCTAGCTTTTCCCATTCATTATATTTATTACAGGAGTCACTGCAACTGGCAATGAAATCAATCTTGAAATGTTGAAATAGATACTTTACATCTTTCTTATTAATGTTTACTTACTGCCCTATGTTTTATGTTCTCCCATTTGCTTGGGAAACTGCATGCACTCATTCCATCCCTCTCCTCAAAGGTGGGAAAAGCTGGCCAGGCTCACAAAGCAACTCAGCTGTTGTAGCCAACATAAGAAGAAAAAGTCCAAGGCTGACCTTCCCCACATCATGATTCATCTACAAAAAACCCAACCCAATGCTCTCATCTTGTATCATTAGAAAACAGTATCAGAGCAGGCTGAGCAACGCACAGAAATTGTGCATTCCAGAAGTATTCATTACTTTTGTCTTTCCAGGAGGTATTGTTAGCTTTGAACAGATAATTTTGGCCTTCGCAATAGCAGATGGAAAAGCTGAAATGATTCTAAAACACCTTGAGCGGGGATCTTGTGTTGCACATCAGCCAGCTCACCCTTCCCATCCATCTCCAGGCATGTTCACTCCATACCCAAAGGATAGTAGACAGCCTAGGCTAACCTACAGCAGATTTTTGCTTGTTTAGGAACCATCTGTAGCCTTGTTGAACGCTGCAAAATCAATGGAGTCGAGAAGCAAGATCTGATGCTTTTTCAACTGCTGCCCTCCTGCAGATGGGTTTTCTGTAGTCCTCAGTGCAGTACCTGGCAGATTTTAATAAAACCCTTGTGCACATGAGTTTCTATAGACTGTACATTACCTCTCCTTAATTTGGCCTTCTCTGTGATTATTCAATGGCCTGGTGAACATGTCAGGTTTTGTTTGATGTTGTGATCTGATTTATTCTGGTTCCACTGGGAAAGAAGTCGACCTTGCAGAATGATTTCAGTGTGACCAGACTGGTATATCTCTGCTCCCTGACCAAGAATACATTATCTTGGTTCCTCGGATATTTCATTCCAGACCTTCCAATACGTTCTGTGCCAGACACATACAGCATAAGTAGAGATTTGGCCAGGGTAAAAAATGTTTAATTGAATATGTAAAGCATACAAAAAACATATTTGCATCCTTTCACAACACTAAATGTAACTAAGCAATAACTGCTTCAGGCTGAACCTTTTGATTGCAACGAAAGCTCAAAAAGAAGTGATGAAAGTAATGTTTCATAACACTGAACCAATGTTCCTCTGAATTTTCAAGAACAGATTTGACAATTCACTTCTCCGCTTGGGATGCTCTTCCCCCACTTTGGAGAAGGATCCCTTTATTTCAGACATTTTAAAAGAGCACTGGAAGTTATGAAGTCTGGCACAGAAGTTAATTTTCTTTTCCTGATTCTTTACACAAAGAGTTCCTACAGAACTCATCTGGAGCAGTATTACATACTGATCTCTACCAACAATTTAACATCATCTCATCCTGATCTGACTTGCCTCGATTAGTTCAGCTATCCTGGACACACTAAGCATTTTCATCAGCAATTCAAATGTGGTTACACTATCTCACTTCAAACAACTTCACTATCAAATTCGTTAAAGTCCTTTAACAGCCTCCCGATTTCTTTTCCATGAGACACCCCCACCCAAAAGGCAGCAATATGCTGCCTGGAATTGCCATGTTATTGAGCAGAACCTCAGCATCTGTCCATGGCACAACTCATTTCGCAGTTATTCTCACAAACTGCCTTCATTATTTCACCCGAGTCTCTTCTCTTGTCTCCTCGCTCACTGACCCTCTCCCTCTGCTTTTTCTGCTCCTCTGTTCACACTGGTTCTTTGCTTCCCTAAAATGCTACCTACTTAGTGCATTCTCTCCTAAAAACAGGACACACAGACACAAATCAATGCTCTTGAATTAATGAATATTAAATTTTGTTGAGTTATGGACGGGTTCCTCTTCAATCGAGCTATCCTAAATATTGTTTTGGTTGTTAAGATTTTTTTTGAAGTGCAATAAAAATACAGCAAAAGGATAAAAGACATGGGGCAATTAGCAAAGGAAACTATATTTTACCATGCCTGTGGCAAAACCAACCTGTAATTTTTGCAGCCTTTTCCTCTTGATTCACTCTGTTTTCTTCATCTTCTTCATTGTCTTCCTCAAAATCATCTAGGTTACCAATATCAGCTTGTTTCATACTCATCAAACTAGCCAGGCTTTGCATGTCTTCATCCCTAAATAACCATCATACCAGGCATTAAAATGCAGCTTGTTAATACCACATCTGATATTACTGCATTCTTAAAAATTCTTTTAATATTTTGATGTTTTCTTCAGGAAGGTCTATGAGCTCAGATCTGATCTTGAATATAGTGAAAGAACAAAACAAATATTCATAAATATATATCAACTTCTGAAGGGCAAGTTTTCAATTTACAAAATTGTAAAGGGTAAAAAAAATACTACTTTGCATCAAGAGTTAACAACTGCTTCCTAAAATTTTAAACCAGCCCAGAAAGGCTGGTAAATGCTTGCCTGGTCTGTTTTGGTTAAAGTGAAAATGCTTGACCAGACCTACTGCCCATATGTTGCATGCAATACCTATCACTACATTAACTTATAACTCCTGATGCTGTTACAGAAATTAAAATCCCTTTTTTAAATATCTGAAATCATTAACAAGATAAAAAAAAAGGTAAGCAAGACAGTGTCTATTTCCATGTACCGGAAACCAATGCTTTCACAAAGAGCATTGGTTTCTTCAGATCCCTTGCTGAGGGCTGTGAAAGCCCTGTCAATAACTTATAATCTAGCTGACTTACAGTCTTCAGTCTGAAACCTATCAATTTCAAGGGGAAGAAAGTACATGCAGATCTAAATGGATCAGTTTTTACAAATTATGGCCTAGACCAGCATAATATAGCTATTTACTGTATAGTTCATGGATGCTGGTTGTTCCAAAAGAGTTAAATAGCTTATCTGCTACTGGCTTTTTCCATTCTCATTTTCAGCTGCATTTTAACCACGTTAAATCCCAGCTAAATACTTCAAAATATCATTCTTATACGGTATGCCACGATGTGGTTCACAACAGGTTAATCAGCGAGGGGAAACAGTAATAGTAATTAATAGTAATGAATGCATCTGTGGCTTTCAAAGCATGCAGATAAAAAACTTTTTTGTGTCAAAATGTTTTAACGTGACAGCCTGGAAAGCTGTTCATGCAACATTTTTGGGCACTTGTATTGCAGTCTACAAATTGTCTACAAATGCACTCAGAATACTGAAAGCTAGAAGTAAACTGTTAGCATTTCGAAAAGAAAAAGAAATTTAAGCAGAAGTAGAAGAACCATTAGAGTAGTAGTTTCCCCATCTACCTCTTTTTGTTCTGCCATTCTCACCCTGCCATATTCTAGAGACAGAAAGAAAAAACAAAACTACCCTAGCTGAAACCAGGACTGTGACAAACAATCCATTCTCCAGCCACATGAATATCCAACATCTGGAATCTGACAGAAATTGCAAGAGAGGTTACAGCATCTGCAAAAATTATCTGTATCCTCTGCCCTGCAAGGACAGAACCAAGTGAGTGAGTCAAGGGAGTGGTAATCAGTGCCCAAGAGAACTCCTTCCACAGGATGTTCTTGTGCTCCACCCAAAATCTTAACTCTGACTCCACCCTCCCCCACCTTACAACTGGCTTTGTCCTTACTGCATTCTTTGTGAAGTATCAGTGGGCTCCCTTGAAGCCTGCCAAGGGTATTGTGGGATGAACACACACATGCACATAAATACACACTCCTGCTGATTTCAGACCTGTAGATACCTTTAAGCTATTGTTATTTAAAATGTTTGTAAGAGTAGAGCACAAGCCATTTGTGTCTGAAGAGCACAAGGCTGAAATCAGAGTAAGAAAGCACTTTTACTCAGTTAAGAAACCAAGTATGGCAGGAATGATAGGTATGCTGAAGGATACTCTCAAATTCCACCATTCTATACAGAAAGAGCTCTTTATCCAAAGGATTCTTTGAAAAGCAACACAAAGCAGGCTATCTGGTTTAAAAAAAAATCCAACAAACAACAACTTACGTGGCTTTTCCTTCCCTCAGGAAAATACAAGACAAGGAGAACTGTAGTGTGGCAGATACCACTTTCTTAGACAAAGGCTTGAATTTTAACCTGACATCTGTCTGTGTAGGCATGGGGCTGGCATACTGCTTCATGTTGATGCTGCTGGTGGCAAGCGCTTTTCTACGTCCAGAAGGAGATTCCTGAAAGCAAAAGAAAAACAAAGCTAATGTAAAAGGTGTCGTTACACTAAAACCTGCATGTGCACAAAACAAAAAATGCACTTATTAAATCTGTAGTGGGGGGGGGGTTGGGTTTTGGTTTTTTTCAAAAAATAACTATGGCCCTGTCAAGCTACAGAAAACCATTTCTTAAACTGCATCAGTCACTAATGGTGGTGGAGCTCTGAACACCTTCTTAGTGCAATTGAAAAAAAAAAAAGGTTGGCCATTGTGATCAGTGGTGTTCCATGGACATCTTTAAAGGCTGGAGCTTCCCCAGCACACATCCAGTTAAACTGCTGGGAATATATTTCCATTTCTTTTCACAGCAAACTGGACTCGCTCTGTCCAAACTTGGATAGTTCTGGACTACAACTTCAAGCCTATGGAAGACATGGGTTTCAACTACGCATGTATTTCTTTACATAATGGTTTGAGGTCATGTAGTTTGTGTTCCATGCTCAAATATAATACCTGAATATTTCTCAGAGCAGTGGTTCTTCTCATTAGTGTTGTACATGCACTATCAAGAGTGAAAGGTTTCTGAAACGGAAGTTGACAATACTTCCAAAAATACTGACAAAATTTTGCAAGGAAAAAATAAAGAGCAAAACAGAGAAAGATAAAAGCCAAAATTTTATTTGAAAAGTCTAAGTCGTATTTCAATATAAAAGTGCTGCTCATGGTTTAACAATTCAGACTAATTAATCTAAAATGCATCTAAGAATCTACTGTCTTGTTCTATCTAATCTCAGCATCAGCAGGACAGGAATGATTATATGTAATAAAGCTCCTGTAACAAAAAAATAAAACAAAAAAGCCCTGCTATTAATTCTTCGGAAGAATGTTCTCACAATAAGGCTACATTTTAGTGCAGTTGACAATTTGTGTTGAATAAAGAATACTAATTCAATCAAAACATTCAAGCATCCTTTTTCAAAGTACTTGACATTTCTGCCCAGTAGAATAAGTCAGAATGTAATATGTCATCCCCAAAGAATACCTTGTTTAAAAAACTAGCCTTATCTGACAGATTATGCACAGCAATATTATACAGAACTATTAGTGCATGTAGATACCTTATGAATGAATTTCATAAATGCATCAAACACTTGAGAAGGATTTAGGCCCTCTCAGAAGAAATACTTAAGAATATGCAAATACTCTCAGCTGAATCAAGTTGAACAGATGTGACTCTCACAAACAATAGGAGTGCTCTTTCCCCAGCTGCAGTTGTCAATCAAAGAGCAAGATTAAGGTCCAAGGTTCTGACAATGTGTAAAATGGAAAGTACGACCTGGGAGTTTCCATTACTACACAGATATGAACAACAATAATCTGTTATTATAGCATACCTTTAGAATAACTAACATTACTCCTTATACCAAATGCAAGGTTTACTGCAGCGCCTGTTCAGGCATCTATACCCAACAGGATCTTAGACAACTCATCTTGGAAGATTCTGAATAGTTGATGTTGACAGTAAGATGTTGATCTTAGCAAGATCAACAGACCTTAGACAGAACAAATCATCAACGTGGGTACTTGCTTGCAGCCTTCCAGATGAATCACTGATCAGCCACACCATGCCTGTATTCTGATGTGCTCCCCTCAGTCTCACTATGAAAATCACTTCTCAGCAGCTGTGAATATCCCCAGTTCAATAAAGACCTGGATTTATTTCCTTGTGTCGGTACAAATACCTTCTCAGTGCTGGCTCACCTGTTATATGCACCCATGAGAGCAACACACAGACCTCCCACGAGGTCCCTTGGGGGGAAGCAGCATAGGGAACACCACTATGCTTCAGTGACTCTGAAAAACAGGGGTACTTGGGGGCAGAGCGACTTTCTCTTGTTACAAACACACCATCTTATCTGGTAAGTCAAATGCATGTTGTCTTTATCAAGGTGATTTTACTAAAAAAGTCAAAGTAAACAAGATAAGCCAACCCAATTTCCAATTCAGTAAGGGTTCTGAAGTGAAGAGAAAGAACAACATTAAACTTGCAAGCATGCAAAAGCTGGACACAGATATCAAGGCAGAAGAATTTTGAAGTGATGTGAAATTACTTTTTCACTTAGTATCTACTTATTGTACAAATGATCATCTTGTCATTTGCACCTTCAGATTATCTGGATCAGAGAGTGAATAAGAGACATGAATAAGGAAGAGGCAAAGTTCTCCCAGTGAAGATGATCATCAGCAATTCCTAATGAAATCTTCTGGGGTTAGCTGATGTAGAGGAAAAGAGAGACAAGAATGCAAGCAGCTGTGTGCCAGGACGAAGGGAAGAAGCCAGCTATGAGCAAGAAGATTTTCCTATCACTGCATATCCTGATGTGCTGTGAAGAATGAGATACACTTGGCAATCGAGTTCGGTCTTCCTAAGAAATGAACTAATCTCAGAACATTTTTGTGGGCCAAAGACGGAAGTTGACTTTCCACGTTCCAATTACCTACAAAAATCCGAATTTATAAGTTTATCATACAAAAAAAACCCCAACCAAAACCCAAACAAAAATAAACAGTGTCTGTTCTTTCAAGTTTTATTTTGCTTCACATGCAGGTTTAAGTATATCCTCCTACTCTCCCAGAAAGTGAAGTGCGTTACAAGTGTTGCAATGATTTCTCCTTTTAAGCTTTACAGGTTTGGCCTTATGTGGTTTTAGCTACATAAGTAGAGGGCAAAAAAATTTTTGCACCTTAAAAGAATATTCTCAAGGTGCTTAGGTCCATGCTCGATTTCACAACAGATTGTGTCGTCTACTCTGACACACAACCAACTTCTAAAAAATTGTCCTTGGATGCCAGAACATGATAATAACCACTTCTTACAAAGGTTATAACATTTTCTTAAAAAAACCGTATATGCTTCATATAATACAATCTGAGTTACTCCAGAAACACATTTTCTTGCAGAAGGATAAATAATTCTTAGATTAGCAGAGACAAAATAACCCAAGAATGGAGTAGACAGCAAACCTACAAGCAGAGCAGAGAGAAACAGCTGAGCAGTAGGCCGGAATGAGTTATTTCAAAGAGAAGCACACTTTGGTAGGATACTGAATACATAACATCCATTTAATAGTAAAAGTCTGCTCTGATGTTACTTTTGTCTCATATGAGTATGTGGAGTTTTGTGGAAAGTCAAGCAGGAATCGCAACGCAAATGTTTTAATTGCTCAACTTCTCTGCTTTTGCCTATATAATCAAAGTTTAAAATGTGTAAGGCTCTGTTATGCCTCCAGGTGCTTTACACACATGTGACTGCCAGGGTTGCCACATCCTGTTTTGTGAAACAGTGGCATGAAAAGTCAATTTTGAAGTCACAAGAGGGAAACAATCCAATGTAATAATAAAGAGAGGTGACAAAATACACTTAACTGTGAAGATGGAGCACATTCTGTAAGAAAACAGGAATTTGGAAGCCCTTACTTCTAAGAAAGGTAGTGCATTATGCAAATAAAATCAGCTATCATAGCTGAATGTCACAGAAAGACAGAAGATAACATACAATGCCAGTAAAATACAAATACCTCTGTGTTATCTTCCAGCTCAAACATCCTACTGAGACTGAGAATGGGCACTGCTGGACTCATAAAAGAATACATAGAGCACAGGTTAACAACCATTTTTTGTTGTTTCATGTTTATTACTGTATAGTTCTAGCAAGTGAAGCAGCACGCTAGAAAAAAAAGAGCCATTCTCCTAGAAAGCATTAATAAATGATTAAAAATATAACTACTTGGTATTTCAGCAGAAACTACAGCAGCCTGTCTTCTTCCATAACAGAATAATGGCTGTGCTGAGTCAACTAAAGGCTCTGAGAAACCTGTACGTTATTTTAAAAGCACATTGTTTGCAAAACTGATCATTATAATTCACTTAAGAGGAGTAAAACCTGAACATAAACACACAGCAATACTTCATTATTTTATCCTATGTTGGGGAATTTCTGCTTCTGTATTCTACACTTTTCTCTCACAAGCAGCTTCACTCCCCTTGACAGTCTCCTCCTCCTACTCCCTACAGTCCCTGAAATGCCTCAAATATAAACCATTATTTTGGGTGAAATAACCCTATCTGGGCAGTACATCAAGTTGTATCAGCTGTTCCCAGCTGGCAAAACAGCAGGATGAAGCACGTGGCTGGCTCTGCATTGTGCCCACTGAGTAGCCGATACTTGTGCATCCTGGTACTTTAGGAAAAATTTGAGCTAATTATTAAAAATCTGGAATAACAAGATGAGCTTGAAGCTAGCAAAACAAAATACAGAAAACAGAAAGACTTCCTAATACCCTGGAGTGCTTTGATTTCTGAATTCAGACAAAGAAATACGTAGAGCAAGCAATACTCAGTAAATCAATAGAAGTTGCATTCCTTTTTTGTACAGAAGAATATTAGTAATAATGAACTCAGGTGGAACCCAATTTCTAAGCACACTGTTTGCATTTGCACAGACTTTAAAAACATTGTCGCCTCAGACACCACCAGAAGTGCAATTCACTGGTGCCATGAGAAAGACAAATTCCAGTCAATCTGAAGCCACAAGAATCACAAGCTGCGAGTGCAGGGCCAGGCTCAGACGAGCTCTCACCTTGCACTGGGCTCTGCCAAAGCTTGGGGACCTACAGCACACACAGACACAAACTGCAAACAGGGTTTCAAAAAGCTGTGGATGGTTTTTCACAGAGCAGTCCCCAACACTATCCCTCGCCAACATTTTAAGTTACTTCCACAAACCTGCAAATGGCCATCATATTACAAAGTTTGGGGCTAGAGAAGGAAAAATTAACATTGGCCAAACTGCAGTCAGTTCAAATGAAGCCAGTGAAGATGCATTTACTGTCTCAGATACAGGGCCAGACCCATTTATCACACAAATTCCTTTTCAGTAATGCAGCCATGCATTATTCCCTGCCACAACATTCCTGACTCTGAGCAGTGTCGGGCATCCCAAAACTCAGTACACAGAAAGTTCCACCCTTCTATAAATATCTGCCTGGCATAAGGGATTCCCACAGCCTGATCTCTTCCTACAGCGAGAACAACATGAAGCAATGCTATGTACCACAAGCCTTGTCTAGGAATCATCTCCATCTTTCCCTACTAAAGCGGTCCTTTCACAGCAAACAGGACTAAAATACCCTTAAGGAACTAAGAGCAGAGAGCTTGGCCCACAGCTGTAAAAGAAACAGCTCATTTTTACTTGGAAGATGATGATCACAGATGACAGACACGTCACACTATTAAACAGTGCCCAACTCTGTTCCAAAGGAAGCAAGCCAAAAGACTTACACCTTCCCATGAAAGGTCTCTACTCAGATTCTTAATTTACAGGAGAGACAAATAATACTGTAATGTGAATTTCATGCAGTCTTCTTTCCTTAAAAATGTATTTTTAATGATCTTGTATCCTGTACTTACCAGCTGACTGGCAAGTCTTCTTCAAGGTTAATATAAGAGGTGCAAATAAGTAAGAAACAGCTTTGCATTTTCTGTTAAACTGCCTCCAAGCTTCTAGAGTTACACAGAATCAAAATATTGGCTGGGTTTTGTTCATGGGGTATATTCCTCTGGGTTATTTGGGCTGGGGAAAGAGTCCCCCACAAGAGAAATCAGCAGGATGTGTTTTACCTCTGCACACCTGAACTCAGCTTGCCCACACAGAGCTGTGACCCCACTGTGCTGTCTGTAACCCCTGAGGCTCCAGTGCCCTCCTTTCCACACACACATCTCGAGAAATAACAGGAAAACACTTCCATTCAGCAGAAACCAGATCAAAAAGTACTGAAGTTCTTAATTAATTAGATAGCAAATGGTCCCTCTTTAACAGAAATACATTAAGTAATTCATAATCACTGTACAAACATTATCCAAAAAATACCTAACTAGGGAAGACAACAAGTTTCCTTACTGGATATTATTTTGTCAAAAGGAACAATCATTTTTATTGTCTTTCTCACAGACAAGGAAAATGTACAGCATACTATTTTCAGGGGCTGCCTTCTCATCTTTTACAAAAGCAAATGCTAAAAAGCCCACAAAGATATGCAGATTTCAAGGAGGAGCAACCTTTGGCAGAAAATAATTGACAAAGCAATTTGTCTAGCCCTAAAAACTCATTGAGAGAAACAACGGGTTTCCCTCTCCTTTGGCTTCAGAATTAAAGGAGACTGTTTTGGAGGAAAGCTGACCCCTGACACAAAGCCCACTGCCCCTGCAGCCCCCACCCAGCCCCAGAGAGGAGCTGGAAGGTTCTCCCTCTCCCGGCGTGGGATGCCAGCCCCGCGCCTGAGCCGCACGCACCATCTTGCTCAGATGAAAAGATCACTGCTTCACCAGCAGAGCAAGATGGATCACTACAGAATTTAATTTGGGAGAGTATACAGCAATTAAATGCTAAAATAGACAAGCTACAGGGAGCTCTCTCAACTGGAGAGAGTAAATTAGAAACTATGTCAGTTAAAATAATTTAGACAGGCGGATGGGAGATTTGGAGGGCCGAATGAAGGCAGCACGATCTCTGCTGAAAACTTGTTTAGAGGAAAATAATGGTTCAAGGTATCCAGAACATTATTAAGAATTATGATGCATTTGAATGGAGAATTTAATGTTTAAAAAATTCTGCACATACCAGAAAGGTTGGAGCCCTAGACATGAGGGCTCAGAATGAAACAAAACATTTTTAAACGTTTAAACAGCTACCCTTAATTATATATATTTGTTATCCTCACAGAGTGACCTTTGTCCTTATCAGAAGCAAAGCCCTTGTACCAAACTATTTACCATACTGGTCATATCTTAGGTTTAAGCTCAAAGGCTCCTTAAAAAACACCAACAGGTTTTAAAAGCACATGTACATTGATGAATCATTATATTGGAAGCACCACACATTGTTTCTTATGCATCATAAGCAGAGACAATAATTTCAATAAGCAAAGAGAAAACACTATATGCTACTTCAGCTTCTGTCTTCTTACAGCCCCATGGGATTTCACAGGCACCCCGAGAGACTGAGGTATGTAGTGAAAGGCTCTTTCTGACTAAAATCATACCCGTGGGTGTGCTCAGCTGACCTGCTGTAGGTAACAACAAACCATTCATCTCCACAGCCTAATCCTCTGCATTCACAGACGCTGGAAATCTCCAATGATTAGCATCAGACAGGAAGTTTAGAAAGAGAAACGATACCTAATAAATTGAGACAATTCATCTACACCGTGCAGAATAACACCAAGAAAATTCAGAGGTCCTGTTTTTCTCGCAAAAAATACTATCAAGCTTCTTAGACAACTACTGGACAGATGGCAAAATAGGTGCATGATTAAAATTTTAGTTGAGCAATTTATTAATAGACCATGTGTATGAGACAGGCATCCCCTTTCTAAAGTGGGCTAGCTGCTTGCAAAGGACAACTGAGAAAAAATTTACAGGTGAGCTGGGTAATTTTAATAAGTAGCAGATAACTACTGAACCTCGAAATACTGAACCTTGCATAGGATATGGGTAACTGCTTTATGTGTCCATTTATAACATCATCAACTGCTTTCTCCTTTGGACTGCTTCGTAATGCAGGAACAATTCCTGAACACTCTCCCACAGAAGGATACAGGAGATTGATAACTGACCTGAGAAACATTCACTTTAGTATTTGTAGCTTTTTTGCTCTTTCAGATCACTTCCTCTAGAGATGCTGTGCAAGTTTCTCTTTTTCTATACTGACAGGTTTAAATTTACTGTTAGATGCCTTTCATCAGCTAAACTCAGACTGCCCTTGCACTCGATGCAAACATTACTGTATCTTTGCAAAGTACATGAATTTTTGCTTGTGTTTGCAGAGCTACAGCTTGTGCTGTATGACTCAGGAGCCCTGGAATACTTGACCATCCTGTTTCCCCTAGCAGCAGCAAAAGGATATCCTTTCGTGCAAAGTCTAGATCTCAACATGCTGAGCTCTCTAATGCCCTAATGGTTCTGCTTCCCTTTCACGGCCATGCACTATCTCCTGTTAGGATCCACTTTAGGACTGTCTGTTCCTTTCCTTTCCCCAAATGCCACAGCAGCCAGGGATGTGCCCATCTTCCCCAGGTCTCCTAAGGCACAGGGTCCAGCTCTGTGCAAGCCTGTGTGAACTACTACATGGTAATCATTAGCAAGCAAAAGCCATCAAGACAAAATCATTTTTATATAACAAAAGCTATAAGAGTCATTCCTACTGTAAACTCCTGTACACTTTTAGTTTGCCACGGATGTGGGCCACAAGCTCATGGGAAGTTCAGCTGAAGTTGGTAGAGAAACTTACTATGACCAACTGGCTGTTGAAATCCTCTCAAAGGAGCAGATTTAAGGAAGTCTAGGCTTGAGCTGCTGTTGACACACGGCAGGTGAGGCTGTTGGGAAAAGCGCTGCATTCAGGGCTGGCAGTTTGGAAAAACACAACAATCCCTCATTTCCTGGGAGCTGTGTCCTGCTGGATCCCTCACAGTGTGCCCTCTGCCTCCGGGAGCAGCTCCCGTGCTCTGCCTCAGCTGAGGCACTTCCAGACAGCATTCCCCTAGGCTGGGTTCATGTTCCTCCCTGCTTTTGAAGAGTTTGTTGTATAACTGTGTACTATTTCTGTACAGTTAGCTTCAACACAAAGTAGAAATAAAGACAATTTACCTAATGTTAGAGAAGGAGAAACAGCAGATGATGAAGTTAGCTTCTAAACTTTGACAGAAACTGGAGTAAGAAACACATTTATTTTGTGTGACCTCCTCTTTCCAGGGGGAGGACAGGGGAGCTGACTTGATAACCATGACTTTATTTACTGCTTAGCAGCTCATAACTCCACACGTTTTCATGTATTGACTAAAGGGACTCACAGGCTGTTCTCTGGTTTTTGTTTTAAAATAATAGGAAATACCTGTTACAAAACTGACATTTAAGCTCACCTACCAATGCCTGGCACTTCAGCTCTACTTTGCCTGACAGGAAGCCTCCACTGTTATGATTCACTCCTCTGCTATGTGCAGAAGTCACCCGTGAATGGTGCTGCTGCACCTTCAAATAGCTACACAAGAGAGATGTCCAGCTAGAGTCCTCTAACAGAAGTCAGTCTTTAAAGGAAAAATATTTTTTTTAAAAAGGGTAAACTAGTTAGCTATTTATTGTTGGTTTCAGATGTGAAAAGCTCTTCTGCTGATTACAGCTTCTTTTCTCTTTCCATTCCAGTCTCTAAATTTCCTTACTCTGCCTTGATGTCACCTCAAGACAAATACCCAGAATCCTTAACATTTAAAAGGTGGCATTGAAATAATACCTCAAGCTCAGGAGTGAATATTTAATGTGAATTCAATATAATATTAAGAACAGTTATTGAAACATCTAAAGTTCTGTACCTCAGGCCATGCCTACCTGCAAACACTGTCCTGAGGAAACAAATACCATGCAGGAAGGCACATGTGATACAGACCCCAGAATTAACTCTTGATTATTTAAACAAATTTGCAAATACAAGCACATTATTCAGCTTCTTTGTAATCTCCAACAAGGAAGCAAGTTTGAGGTAAAACTCCTTGAAGAAGAAACAAGGTGAAAAGATTAACTGCTTCAACAACCTTACATACTTTCATTCATCTTCCCAGAGAAAGACTTAGTTATTTAGCACAGATAAAACCTGTTAAAATAGGATTTGTAAAATACCAGTGTGTCATCAACCAGTTGATATCATCTGAGGATAACTTCCATAGAGTGAATGCACAATGTTAAATGACAAAGTTTGCAAGGCTTACAACAGAGAAAAACTTGCAAGAGTGTCAATGGAAGATATTATGACTCTTAAATTATATTTGTTCTGTACTGGAAGTTGAACCTTAACTGCAAAAGCCCAGAGCAAGTGGCTGAATAGTCTGTAATGCCTGATGGCTGTGTGCTGAGCAATAATGCTCACACCACAAACATTCTCCTGGGCAGAACCAAAAACTCCAGGTCAAATTACTGATCACTTTGGGAATATCTGAGAGTTAGGCTAAAAGGCTACTTCAAAAAAGACAGCACAATGTTATTCAGAGTGAACATGTCAGCAATATTATTGCAGCATGAATGTATCTCCATTATTAAATTCATTTCTGTGCTTTTTTTTTATTCTCTTGCATCTTGCTCACAAGCTTCACAGCATGTGCCAAAATCACCAGAATATACCTAACAACAGCAGCATACAACACAGTTGGAAAAGTGCCTCAAAATACAGAGAAATTGCTGGACCTGCTGTTGCTCTTCCCTCTCCCTGTATCTCCCACTGCCACCAAGGGGATGCACTGCAAGGCCACCACTGCCCTCAGCTCCATGGCTGTGATCCTCATCACAACACCCACTCTGGAAGAGTTGGCTTTTCAAGGAAATATCTCCATTCCAACAGACAGTTCTCTTGCCCGTGCCACTTTTATTACTATTTCTATAATCCAAACCCGCAGCTCACTATCAGGGGCAAAACCCCAGGGATACAGCTTTAATATGCAAGTCTCCTCCCAGCTGTTATGTCAGAGCAGTGTGGCTGGCAGGGGATGGTTCCTGAGTGCAGCACACCACTGTGCAGGGTTCAGGAGAGAGAAAAAAAATGGGATCCGTGGATCTCACCAGTGTCATCCTGCCGATGGGTGGGTTGGGTCTGACGTAGGCAGGAAGAAGCAGGGGGCAAAGGGTGGGAATACAACCAGGGCAAAAGGGAGGCAGCTGAAAATTCACATCTGTGTGAAGCTGGAATGGGGACGTGCTCACACATGTCAGACATCTCCGCTGTCACACCCTGTGCACACACAGCAGTGGGAATAGTGTGTGGTGCAGGTGCAGTTATTTATTTATATCTATGTTTATAAACAACACAGTGTACATTTTAACAGCAAGGATAAACACAAAGCATTCCAAAATGCATCTCAGCAATAAACATAAACCTCAAGTTATTGAAAGCCCATCCATCCCTCCCTCCCCTCCCTCCAAATTTGTTTCAATCAGGGAAATAGCTAAATGGATTCCTTCTAACTTTGTACTTAAAATAAAATTCACCTCAAGGCTGACAAGCATAGAAAATTTCAGTCAAATGGGTGAATTTTTTTTTTTGTTAAAGCTGCAATAGCCTGAAAACAGGGGCTTGTAATGAAGCTGCCCCATCAACCATAACCACACTGTCACTAGAGCAACACAATCATATTGCCTGTGCAAAGAAGCAATGCATTTAACATTTTCTTCACTGTGTATTATCTATTAGCTGAGTTTGTCACAGAGATATGTGGCAGTTCCCTGCAATATTTATGAATATATGGCAAGACATGCAAGAATCCATCTGTCTGCTTCAGCACAGGTTTGTCTTATTACATTTTGGCAAACAACTTAAAACCCCACCCTTCTCTTATCTTAGGTTTCTGTTAAATACTGTTACTATCAAGAAATAGAAGTCGTCTGAGGCAAACATCTCAGATCTTCCCATTGCTATTCTCTATTACTAATGCACTTTACACGTTCAATTCTCCCTTGCTGTTCCTATGAAAAAAGGTCTTGTCAAAAACAGATTTCATTTTTTCTGTGTATGCACAAATTAGTTATGGATGATTAACAAAGCATTCATTCTTTTATTTGCTTTGGCTGAGACTTGATCTGTGTTACATTCATGTGAGGGAAGCACTCAATTTTACGTTGATTAAATATGAAACACTGCACTCTTGATAAAAAGAGTTGTATTCAGAGCTGTATATTATATTGACAAAAGATGCATGTTCTTGGGCTAATAGTTTCTTAAACAAGTTTTTCCAGATTTTTAATTGCAAAAAACTTGATACAGCTTTTTTTTTTCCTTCTCAGCAAGAACGGGGCAGTGAGAGCTTTGTGTCCCAAAGCAATCTGGTGCAGTCTTAACAAACAACAATAGTTATTTCAAATTGAATATAATAAAAAGGAATTTTCGAGTTCTGCCCCACAATTTGATTTCTTGAACTTGAATTATAAAACTTTTTTTAAAAAAAGACTGCAAAACTAAGTAGGACAGACAACAAATCATAATTATAGAATTTGTCTTTTACTATATCAAAATTTCAACAAAAATAAAGAGGTATTGGAGAAGTCTTATGGAAACTTACAGCCAGTCATAACTGAGAACTTAGTCCTGATCTGCTGTCACCTACTCCAGTTATCACAGGATAACATGTGCATAAGTGCTCCTCAGTAAGGCCCATAAATTCTCCATGTCCATTAAACACAGTGACAGAGTGACACCAAAAAGGATGCACCTCGGTTCAGGAAGGTATTTAAGTGCAAGCCTAACTTTAAGTACACGATCTACTTGTAATTAAATCAAGTTAAAGAAAGCCATATGATTAAGCAGCTTGTTAAATTTGGGAACAAATTATTAGCCCTTATAAACTAGGAGATTCTATCTTGGGGTTTACAGCACATGAAAACAAACATGAGCACACAGAAACATGCACGCATACAGGGCATTATGATACTGTTGCAAGAGGGGATTTATTTTTAGTGTAACTATACAGAGTAAGGGCAGCTCTTACTCAGGTTAGGAGGAGGTCTGGCCACATTTTCATTCTTTTCTAAACTTCGAGCAACAATCGATGGTCTTTTAAAACCTTTGCTAATGTTCCTATGCCACAAAAATAAGTCTATTCAGTATCTTTCTTACACATCACCAAAATGAAAGCATGAACTTAGAGTTTGCATTTCACTGCCAAGGAGAGAGTCCACAGCATGAGGACAGAAACAGCCCAAAGCAAGGGAAACTTGATGCAAGTTGGGCTTAGAAAGGACAGCTAGTGCTCCACATGGAAGAAGGTGATTCCTTGGGGTGCCCCTGAAATACCACAGTGCTGGATGAGAGGACAGCAGGAGAGAACAGATGGAAATTTGACCAAAGCAGGTTACTGCATGGTCCCTGAGCAAAAGGTCTCTGCTCCCCACGAAGGGAGATGTTCACTAGCTGGCAGCTATCTGAAGAGCCCAATAACCCATCTGGACCAAGGTCCCTCCAGCTCTACTATGGTGTAGGGAGTGGACAAGAAATGGCCAGCGAAGGCAGCCAGGCCCCTGTGGAGCAGCAGCACAGGGGGTGAGCCCCTGCAGGGCATGAGAAGCATGAGGGGTCCCAGGAACACCCATCCCTCCTCATGGGCCTCACCCAGAGCAGAGGCACAACTGAACGACCTCTACCTGACCCTGCAGCCCATCAGACAGCGCCTGTCTCCAAACACATCTCCCACCTGCATCCCACTTTTCCAGCCACAGGCTCCTGCCTTGCACCAGCCATGGCACTTCATTGGCTCTTCTTTCACTGCCCAGTTCTTCTCACTAAACCAGCAGAAAACTCACCCCGAAAAAACCCAACGGTGGGTCAGACTGAGCTCTCCAAAGGCCAGGTGAGCACCAGCATGGACACATGGAGGGGCTGCTGCACACAAAGTGGGGAGCAGGGAGGACAGAGCAAGAAACCACCTGCTTTGACAGCAGCATCCTGAGAATGGTTCAGCCATCACATGGGGTTGCATTTTTATCCAGTATTGTGTGGAGATTTACTCTTCCTGTTCCAGCCTGTGTGAACTCAGCTCCCTGTCCTTGCAGACAGAGGATGGTTGAACTGAGATAAAGATTTTTTTTTTTCTTTAAGGAACTCCAAAAAGATTTTTTTTTTCCTTTGCTTCAGGTCACATAAGAACACACAAAAGGACAAAGCAATAAATGCTCACATGCACTTTCTTGTCTTTATTTCCATTCTCTGGAATGAGGCCAGAGACATCTAAGTAGTGCACTCTGTACTCTTCCACTCCCTCACAGAAATTATGGACTCTCTTTTGCAGCCAATTTCCTCCTCCTTCTCTGTCTGGGCCCAAGCTTCAACCACTACAAAACAATGTTCCCCTGTTTCTCTCCAGGGCCCATTCTCCATGCATCTACCCCAGGCTCTCTGAGGCCTCCCAGACCTTTACGGCTTTATTTTTACAGATGCAGGAAGAAAACCTGTTCTTTCTGCTTCGATTCTGGGAAAATTCCACTCTCTCCCCACTTTGCATATGAACTCGGATGCACTCATTTCCTTCAGGTTCAGCCCCTCCACGGTGCTGAGGGGCTGCCACTCCTGAGGGCATCGGTGCCTCAGCAGCCCTGCTCAAACGTACCTTGAGAAATACAGAAATGTTTCATGGCACAGGTTGTCCCCAGCCTAAGCCTGAAACTTTAAACTGGGCATTGGCAAGTCAAACAGCAGGTATGTCACATATTACACCACTTCCCACTTTTAAAAAAAAATCTAAATTCATTGGCATTAGACTTGCACAACTCATAATTCATAAAACTAAGTGCTACAAAGTAAATACCAGTTTCGAATAATCAGTTTTTACACATTCATTTAAAAAGATGTTATTCTCCACATTCCAGCTACCCCCTGAACATTCCTGAAGTGTTACAGGCACAAGCACTGTCGACATTTCTAAAGCTCCCCTAGAAACAAGTTCACATGTGTACAAAAGGCAGAGATGTTCCTGATGGCTTGTTTATTAATACATCATGTTGCCATCTAAAACAAATACAAGAGTAAATTAAGAAATTCAGAATATTTTGAATGAAAGTATTTTCTTCTCTATTTCTTGGCTGTGAAGTTAACTTATGGATTTGAAAAAACTCTCAGTGTTAATTAACTTAATATTTGATCCATCCATACTTAAAAATATTCCACAATAAAAGCAAATAAAAAACAAAACTAAAAAACCCCACAAACATAAGCACACCTAATCTCATAATTATTGTCACATGGAAGCACTTACAAGACATATGTATTAATCAATTATCAGAAAGTAGTGCTTCAGTCCCTGGTAGTCAGCAACAGCACTTGTATAATTTTACAGGGAGCCTGATGTTTTGGCAAAACTAGATCAGGAAAAAATGAAACTAAAAGGCATATTGTACATGTGACCTACAGGACTGGGATTATTACCTCTAAGCTTATTAAGAGTAAAAGCTGTCAGTCGGACCACCCCACAACCAGGGAGGAAAACTGAGATTACTCAGCAACAAAAGGCATAAAAAGGAGACGTGTCTTCTCGGAATGGACAGAGGCAGAGAGTGAACCACAGCCCTGCTTCAGCTATCTGAGCAGTAATTGGCTCACAGGAGCGACTGCCACGTTAAGGCATTATCATTATCTAGCTCACATAACTGGAAATTCACGCTCTGTTCTTTAAATTGGCTTAACCAGCAGCATCTGCAGCACTTTAATTAATTACAGCAATTGGCGTACCTTAAAAGTAGATGCACAGATCTGAAATGATAATGCCCCGTGAGTAATAATTGTAAACTAGCATTAAACCAGACCTATCCTAAACAAAAACTAGGGTATACTGTTGGGCTTCAACAGAAAACAAGCTTCAACCTAGTAATTATTATTGTCTGCCCAGGTTCACCAACAGATACTACAATTCTACGTGACACTTTACATCCAATTAGCTCAGGAATGCAGAAGCTCACAACATGTACAGCAAAAATCTGTTTGGATTTGATGCTATCCAGTCAAAATTTGCTCAGGCACCTAAATTTGGGGTTCCTTTGACAGACAAACTTTGAGTTAAAATCATAACAGAGACTGATTACCACTATTTGTATTTAGTACACTCCTTATAAAGAAAGATAGAAGCCAGACATCACAATAAGCTCAGAAAGAAGTTTGGTTGACAGCCATTAGCTTTGCTTCAGTAAAAAAATCCACAGGCACTGTACATAAATGTGGATTTATTTTCTTTCCTGGTATCTGCAGCTTTAAAATACAGAAGAATTACTCAGAAAAAAATTTGGAGACAAGGAATTTAAAAACTCTTTTGTTCCTTTTACGTACAGCGATTTGAAATCTTTACTTAGAAGAAAATAATTTTTAAACCCTGACAGTGAAATCTATGTACACATCCTGGAAAAATCTAAAAGCTGTTCTTCATACCATTTCCAGCCAGAACACAAAACACTATCAAGATTTGTTGTGACTTGCTTCTGTACAATTTCTGGTTTAAAGACAGATTTTACGTTTAATTAGCACCATGCTGCAAAATGGGACACAAGAATTTTAATCAGGCATCTTGAATGTAATGGAAATTTAAACATTCAAGTAGCTTGGTGTTACTAAATTAATCAAATCTGATCCTCAAATTCATAGGTAATTTAGGGGTCAGAATATCTGGTATAAAGGCCACTACCAAATCAAATTTGAACTCCACATTTATCAAACACAAGTCTTACCTTTCACAGCCACGTGAAAGAATGAAGTACAGCTTTCTTGATTCTAGTAAAGATATAAAGTTTTGAACATATTTTTAACCCAAAGAAACCCAAAACCATAGACTCAACTAAGGGATGACTAGTTTTAAGTGGCAAAAATTTTAACCATCTAATAAAAATAGATGCTGCAGCACAAAATATGCCTTTGTGCAATGTTGTCCCATGCCCATTTCTGAAAGCTTGACTGTTCTCGTTACTCACAAAACTCACACGGAGGCACAACCTCAGCAAGGCAGTGAGTGCAAGCCCGAACAGCTAAAATACCAAGGCTGATGCAGCAGCAAAAACCAAAACCAGCAATCTTATGTAGCACCTCACACCACAGAGACATGCAAAAGGCAGACAGAGGAGAAAAATACCTTTTCTAAAGCAGCAAAACTCCAGTGACTGTGTTTATATACTCTGTGCCTACTGTGTCTGGGCTGTGCAGACAGCAGTGAAGCTTCACTGGTATGTGTAATTTTAAGACACGAATATCCGTGCTCAGAAATACTCTGATAACATGTTTATCTTGGGTATACAGAAAACAACTGCATGCACAAATAAACAGCTACAGTCAATGTAATCACATTCATCTCCTGAGTACCCATTTATAAATCCCAATCTAGAAACAGTGTGTGCTACTAAAGCACCAGCCTCTGAGGAAAAATGGCCACAGTGCAGGAAAAATAAAAAAAGAAAAAATAGTAATTCTTATCTGAGACTGATACTTATTCCACACAGTCACCCAATTTCTGATGGAGAGGGATCACAAGTGCACAATACAAGTTATTCGTTGACTAAATATCATCCCGAAATGCTCGGATATAAAGGTTGGAAGGATTAACACAAAAGGTCCCACTCCAAGACAAATGTCTCCTTCATAGTTCAGTTCACAGCCATCACGACTGCTCAGTCAGGCCTGTGATCCCAGAACACCAGGCATATACCTGCTAACCAAACACGCCAAGGACTTGGAAAATCTCTTGTTGATACTGGCATATTTTTAGAGGAGATTTATAATTACCACCACAGAAAAACAAGAGTTTTTTAAACATGCGAAGATCCCAAATAGTTTCCACTTCAAATCTGAGCACGTTCTGAAACAACTTCCACAGAGGAATTACAAATTTGCCAGGCTGGCATGATTCACATGCCGCTTCCTCCCTTCTCCTTGTTCAGTCTCTCACCTTTTCCAAGCAAAAAAATGGGCGATAAGGAACAGCTCCCCCCCAATTTTAAGCTGTTTGCAGAAGCCTTACACAATTTAATTACACATTTATATAGAGGCCATTTTCCAAAATAAATGCAGAGAAATTAATTAATTAGCATGTACTAAAACATGCTGGAGTCTGGTGTAACAATAAAATGACTTTGTGATTTTCCAACAAACCGTAACTATTAGGGGGGAAAAAATTGCAATTGCAATTCAAATTTCTAAATATATATTTAGATTTGAACATTCTTCTCTAATAATTATGCCCTTTCACATGGCCTTACATTTCAGAAACTATCTAAGCTGTGCTTATCTTCTTTCACTTTCAGTAACGGACTACAGTATGAAAAACTAAGATTTCTAAAGGAGAAAGGGCTGAATTTTAGTGCTGAATATTTTATCCTTACTGGATGGTAATTTTTCTACTCCCTCTACTGGCATACTTTAAAAGCAAGTAAAGAAAAACCTGAAGGGCATTCTAGCTTGTAGAACATAATGAGAAAATATTTTTTGTAACCTCCAAATAATTGTTTGCACAACTTGGCAAAACATTATTCTTAAATCTTGGGGATTTTTAAGCTATCAACAAATTTTTGGCAGATTTCTTCATTGTAAGAATTAACTGAGCACATCAAAAAAAAACATCCTGGCCACTTTGTGTTAGAATTACTATCAAGTAGTCCCATCACCTGTCACTGCTCTGATCAAAACAGGTCACTCCCTCAAACATACTCCATGGCTAAAAGACCCGAAGAGTGATCCATGGAATAGAAATCTACATGATTACCACAAGTCTACATAAATAAGCAAAAATATCCTGAGCTTAACGAGTTGCTACTTAAATGTTAGACAGTGCTCCGTGAACCATTTTATATTAAAATTGGATAGTTCTAAACATCACACATACAAGAAGTATTGTTTGACACAGTGCCATTTTGATGATAAATTGCAATCTGCAGCTCAAATAATTCTAGCCAGGGATTAACATTTCAGAGGCTGAGCCAGAGATTATGTGTGTGGATCTTGAATTTCATCATCTCCCTTCGGCACAATACCTCATTCTTCCTTTTTTCATCTATTCTCTCATGAAGGGTCAGGAAAGCTTAGCCTTGCTGTTTCATTCATTTCATCTCTACATTAACCAGATACCTTGCAGTCTTTAGGTCTTACGTGTTATTCCATTACAAACACTACAGCCACACTGCACTGTGCTCCGGCTAATGAGGCATGTACCAAATCAAAGGCTGCCATCAAGTGGTTGTAGCACACTGCCAGCACTATGCAAAGTTAGTGTTCTGCAAGGGCTTTCACCAGGACACACTGTTCAGGCTGGATTAAACTCTGCCCTGATTTAAACCTTTGGGGGAAATCCAGATGCTAAGAGATGGTGGTCCCACACCATTTCATTTCCTTCCTTTTAAATTCTAAGGTCCAGCCTAATAGCTGGCACCACCACGCAGATGATGTTCCTGTTTCTCGCCATTCTGGATCAGCAGGCTCCAGAATTGTTTCTGCCATCACGTTGCTCATCACTGTGCACCAGTGGAGACCAAGTTTAATAATCACTCAAAAGCTTCCCAGCTAGTGGTGGGACAAGACGGGTGTCATAGGGTGGGGCTTTCACAGAAGATGGGGAGAATAAACACAGTTTCTTGTGCCACCATACCCAGTTTCAAATCAAACTGAGTTAAAGATTGTTAATCTATACTCATACTGAACTTGAAGACAACGTGAGAGCTCTTCCTTGCAGTGATAGTGAGGAGTATCTTCAGCATTACTCAGTGATTCGAAGCAACCATGCCCTGATAGATCATTCTTCAGCACAAGCATTCAATCCCACCCACACAATTGGCCTTTCCATATAGATACTGTATCACCACATACCATCAGCTCTAAACCACAGCCTGTTACTCCAACTCATCTTTGCCTGACAGGTAGAAAAACAACCAAGCAAAACCAAAGTAAAACCCACTTTCAAAGAATCACACAGATTCACCAAATGGGCAAGGTGGGAAGGGACCATAGTTGGGATCATCCAGTCCAACCTGGCTGTTCAAGCAGGCTCCCCTAGAGCATGCTACTTAGAATGTTGTCCAGATGGATGTCCACCTCCAGTGAGGGAGACTCCACCACCTCTCTGGGCAACCTTTCTACTGCTCAGTGACCATCACAGTAAAGTTTTTCCTCCTCATGTTCAGGTAGGGCTTCCTTTGTTCCAGCTCCTGTTTGTTGCTTCTCATCCTATTGCTTGACACCACCAAGAGGAGCCTGGCTCCAGCCTCTTGCCAACCTCCTTCAAATACTGACACACATTGATAAGAACCCCTCACAGTCTTCCTCAGCCTGTCCTCATAACTGAGGTGCTCCAGTCCACGCATCTTCTCCATAGCCCTCCTGTGGATTTACTCCAGGAGCTCCATGTCTCTCTTGTACAGAGGGACCCAAAACTGGACACAGCACTCCAGATGAGGCCTCTCCAGGACTGAGAAGAGGGGCAGAATTCCCTCCCTCAACTTCCGTCTCACTTTTCAGTGCACCAAGAAAGACTTTTTTCCCAGTGAAAAAGAATGGTGTCTTTCTAAAACTTGTGGCAATTTTGCTGCTACAGGAAGAAAGTTATGCACGTGCCATGGGACACAGAGAAGTTTTGCATGGTAGGGATGAGACTAAAGATCACCCAGATGTGTCTTCCCAGATCATGTCCATCCACGGCATGACTTCCAGAAATTCAGTTGTCACTTAACACCTTCCACCTTGTAGTTGCAATGAAAATATCAAGAAAATATTATTTGAATGTAATTGATGAAGACAGACACAGTTCTCTTAATTTCTGAAAGGGTTTGGCTCCGAAGTATAAAACAGTGAAGAGCCATGTTCTCCCTGCTGCCCACAGTGCCTGACCCTCCAGTCTCCCTCGGTATCCCCTTGCCATTGTCATTAGCCATGTCTTGCATCTCAGGCTTCTCATTTTCACATAAAGATATAAAAAAGAAAAGCAAATACTGGAATAGTAACACTGGGGAAAAAAACCCCAAACAACCTGGGAGTGGGGAAGAGAAGTGAGAAGGTATAGGGTTTTGTCAGATACAGATTTTGATGGTAGCTGATTTCTATGTTCTTTTTGTATTCTTTTATGAATTTATTTAGCACTCAAACGTGGAAAGCACTACCAAATTTCACATTCCAAATAAGTTCTCACTCTTCAACAGGAAAAAAAAATGCAAATATAATTTATTTTCATTTCAGGGACCTACTTTACAGATAAAAATAGGAGACACAATTCTTCACACAATTTTCAACATCGCTTCTGGTTTGGTAAATATTGTATGTGTTCTTTGAATTTTGTGCTGTGCTTTCCTGTGACTGGAGACTGTTTCATGGAGTTGTTTTGCTTTAGGGAGCAAAGATTTAAGAGTTTCTTTAATCTTATCCCTTGCTGAGCAGAATACTCTTATAGTATAAATCATTAAAACTATATATAAAAACTGAGTCTTTAAAGAAAATCTCTGAAAACTAGTAAGTGTATTTATTTTTAGCAGGTGAATTCCTCAGAGTCAGACACAGCTGTTTCCTATCTCAGGCTAAGCTGCACTTGGTATTAAACTTGGAAAACTTGGCATCCATCCTGCTCAGTCTGCCATTCTGCCACACTGCCAGGAAGGGCAGGTTGGTTTGTTCTCAGTTCTAGTCTACAGAAAACCCTCCAGAAGCAGAAATACTGCTATTTAACAGTGCAATGTAACACACAATGGTACCATCTTCAGGCTTTACATGAATCATGCTTGAGATATATATCTATATAAAAATTTTCAGGCCACTGGAGAAACATTGCTGAAGTATAGTGCTGTGGTTTAGGAACGGTAGTGCCCAAATTTAATGTTCCCACTGAGACTCTCCAAACCACGCTCCACTCGCTCCCTGCCTCTTCCCTCCTGTCTGAGGACTTGCCCACTGGAAACTGGAGTGGCATTTACCCTTGAACAATTTCTTGTGGTGGTCATTCTCCCTCTCAACTCACATACCCATGCGAGCAGAGGTGGGTTTTCCACCCCACTTCCTCCTGTCCTCCACATGGTCATGCAGGTAAAACCCCAGGGTATCTCATGGTGTGAACCCTCTCGAGCAGGGGGGTGCTTGCTCCCAATAGCAGAGACTTTGGTCTGCACTGGCAGGACATGGGATGTTTCCTCTCTAATTTGCTCGAGTCTTTCCAGTCTCTCCACAGTATTGGACAGTCTTTCCCCAGCCAAGGTGCAGGTCGGTAGGGAGGCAAAGAGATGGTTTTCATATTGCTGGAGTCGGGCAGCCACCTGAAGCACTGTTTGCTCTCCTTTCATTGACATCAATGCCAGTGACTTGGCACACGACACTGGCACACTCCATACAAACTTCCACCACATGGATTGTGGCCAATGGACCTCATCTGGATCTACAGGGGACTCTTGTAATTTGAACCCCTATGGATTACCTCCAGCACAGCTGATTGTCTCAGGTACAGGATATCTTTCTCCGTGGCATTCCACCTGCCTGTGTGCACTACTAGATTGTCCACGGGATTTCCCTCACACTTGGCAGGAGTCACCTCCAGAGACTCAGTGTTTCTGTCCTCTTCCCAATCCCCTTGTCAATGCCCACATCTCAGGACAGGGATCCCAGGTGCTTGGCTTCCATACCACAAGCCATGATATCCCAGCATTGGAGCAGGCAGGTCACCAGGGGCTCACTGGACTGGTGGTAGAAATCTTAATCTCACAGCTCAGTCCGGGATAGGGATCAGGTGATTATCTCTGGCCCTGCCTCTTCCTCCTGTTGTGAGGGCCCTGCTTCCTCTTCATCCCTCACTATGCAAACTGATTTTGTCTTGGATTTCTCCTTCTGTATAAGACCAGCTGCTACCAACTTTCCCTCCGGTTCAGCTCAGTTTGAGTGGCCATGGTGCCTGTAGGTCTGATTTCCTCCTCCTCCGTCCCCTGAGGGTGCTGTCCAGTATTGAACTGTGTCTGGTGAAGAGCAGCCAGGACCCAGCACACAGCAATAAGTTGCTCCTCTCTGGAGTTGCCACAGCATTCTCCTTGCAAATATGCGGTCACTTTACCTGTAGTTGTTCAGGGGTAAACTTCCGAACCATCAGAGCAGAGAATTTCCCTAAATACGGACCCATTTTCTCCAACATTCCATGCCACTCATGACTATCCACCCTTGGGGCAGATCTTTGAATGACCCCAGAAATCTCTGTCCCGGCTCTAAGCAGGTGTGGACTGCACTGAGGAATCACAGCAGAAACAGAAACAAGAAAGTGCTTTTCTTAGCATCCAAGGGAAATTCAAAATTCTCAAAAGCTGTTGTAACAGGCCTGAAGGAGGAAAAAGGAGTGAGAAGCTGGGGAAAATCATCCTCCTCTGTTTCTGTCCTAGACTGCAAAAATTAACCCTGTCCTGGCCAGAACCAGGACAGATAGCCCACTGTGCTCAGAACAGCAACCTTTGAGTTCAGGGATGCAACTCTGTATGGGTCACGAATCCGGCAAAAATTCAGTTTAATCTTTTATTTATGCTAGTACATGGAAACAGAGAAAATACTGATAAGCTACGAAATGCCATTTATGGCACCTTATTCAATACCATTTTATTCAGGCAATCTTTCCAGCCAAGACTCAGGCTGCCACCACACCTAAGCTAAACCAGAAAAAGCTTGTTTCTACTGCCTGTCAAGATTCAAAAAGCAATTTGGCTCAGATATAGATAAAGCAAAACAATAAGAAAGGAGAAACTTCACACGAAAAACACAATATGATGGTGCAGCATCAATTCAGAATGAAGAATATGCTGGGAGGGAAATGAATGAATTGGCATCAATTAAGCTATGGAGGTCAATTAATTTCTATTATATTAAACTCTATTAAGACAGCTAACAACCAAAGATAAGAGGCTGAAAGAAATAACACTCAGAGCTATTACACTGCCAGATGGTTTTCCCTAATAACAAGGGTTTTCAGGAGGCCAGAACTCTTATTTTCCTGTCAGCTGGCTATAGTTCTGCTGGTGGCCACTATTTTTAAATAATATGCTCTCGGTTAAATTACAACTGCTTGCATGTACAATCCTATCCAGTTACTTAATGCAGAGCTACATTTTACACAATAATGCCTATTTTAATTCTTTTTTTTGACATGTATTTCCATACCTTGAGCACATGCAATTGCAAGGTATTATCTCAAATCAACCAAAATATTCAATTTGACTCCCAGATTATCTGCCTTTGAAGGTGACTTATGTCAAAAATATTTTTCATTAAATGCATTGCCATTTTTTCCATTTTCCACACTGAATATTTTGTACTACATGGCAGCAGCATATGCTGCTGTCTTAACACCGTACAGCTACCGGGTCAAAAATGAAATTTATCCATCATAATGCTGCCCCAGACAGTGGTATTTTACATAATGATATTCTGAACCGCATCAAGAGCAAACACACAGCCATGACTGTATGGAGATGTAAAAGCACACTCAGACACAAAAAAACCAGAAAAAATGTGGCAAGCTGAACAAGCTTAAAAGCAAATACTTTTCTATTAAAAGGCAAGTTGCTTGGCTCAGCTTATGCCTGGAGTATGATTAGAACCCCACTGTAAAACAATTACCAAGACACTCTTGTGTATTTGATGTCTGAAAGAGAAACGACCTCATGCAGACTCCGGCTCTTGCATGTGCTGGCAAGTGTATTTTACTGCTGATTTTCTATGAATAAACATATGCTAAGAGTGGCTGAAAGACACTGCTGGTTTTAAACATGCCTAATGTAGTATTAAAGGTTTGTTTCCAAAGCTGTCTGCCTTGTTTATCAGCTTCCCCCCTTCCAGCTGGCAAAAGACACCACTGATAGCAACTCCAATCAGCTGTCTTGTACAACTCGGCTATAGGAGACAGATTCTTCTAGCAGGAAACAGCCTCCCCTCAAAAACCCAAACAAAATGGTTCTAAGCAATTTAGAAAACAGTTGTACTTTACTGCTGTGAATCAATAATAACTGTATAAATTAAATGTTGCCATGTATGTTATTGTACCACACTTTGTGAGCTACAAAGCCAGAGCCTCACACCCAGGATGCCCCGCCTGGAGCCCAGGGGCCTTCTCTTTCCAGCCACCACTTGCAAGACCTCCCCATGCAACTGTAGAATAAATATCAGAAAATGAGATGTTTCCTTCACCAGAAAATGTTATGCCAAAATGCTGTAATACAGTTTTCAAAACTGCCATATCATCTGCCACATTATCTTTGATATAGATGCACTTAGTGCAGCTATTAACACAGCATCAGAAACAACGCTGTTTAAAGGACAGTTTGGGCACTGCATTTCATTGAAGAGATGAAGATCAAATAACAAAAGAAAATTTTCATAACTATTTTTGAAAAAACACAGTAGAATTGGATGGACTCACATTTCACACTCATTCAAGATAAAAAATGCTATTAAAAGTGTAAAAAGTTAATTAGATATTAGAAGTTATTTTAAAAATTTTTCTAAAATTCTAATTGAAATAAGATTTCTGTCATCTCTCAGCTCTGCTTTAATAGGTTATTACATATTAATGACAGAAAGGATTCACAGTGGCCCTAATTCCAGGTGATCTGGGTACAGTCTTGTTTTGGTCAGAAGGAAAATGACATTGCAGACAGCAAATGTTACGTCCTGATTGAACACTAACGGGCTTTGCTTTGGGACATCAGGGTGGCTGCAGGTCAAAATATCAATTAATTGACAATGCTGTTCAGAAAAGTTCATGGAGCTCTCGCCCTCACAATGCCTACCAGGAACCAGGGCTGCTGGTGCCCTCCCCTTTGTGCTGGGCCATATAGAAGGGGAAATACCCACAGTCTTTCAGGCCTTCCTCGTGTAACACTTGCCCTAAATACAGGTGGTCATCTACTTGTCCTGCAGCACTTGGTGTGAAATTTCTTCGGCAGAACTCGAGTGTGCAATCCACTTCCATTATCTTCTGTACTTCTAAGAGAAGATGCTGAATCCAAGTGGATTGTTTAAGTAAGAGACTCCCATAGGGTCAGTGTGGACACACAGGGGAATCACCCACTCTCAGACACCCCAAACCAGGCTGATCCACTCTGTGCAGAAGTCTCTCTCCTGCTCCCTTCTGGAGTCAGAGCCTTGACCCTGATCATATCCCTATTTTAGATAAAATTTCCCAGAACTGCCATCATGGAGCACAGAAGGAACAACAACATATTACTGGAAAAGCACAGGATTGGGCCTCCGAGAAAGATTTCCTACCCTGGCTCCCTTACAGCCAGAGCAGCCAATCAAGACAACAATTTCTGCAAGTTTTGCTCCAAAGGCCTAATCTCGGAGATTTCTCAACTAGAACAAAGTGCTAAATATTTAATGTAAGCAAAAAACCAAAAGTAAAACAAGTTTTCTGAATCTCTATTACATTTAAAGCAGAACAAGAGTGAGACAGCTGACAAAGCAGCATTTAATTCCTAGCTATATCTAGACCAGAATACTCAGCCTAATTTACACAGGCAGCCAGTCACAGTTCACATAATCACACACAGCAGAATATGACAGGGGAATTAAAGGACCAGGAAAGCATGTCTGAACTATGAGCTATTCTAAATATATTAAATGCAGACATTTAATTCAGAAAAAAGCTAACCTGATCAATTATTATTTTAAGCAAAAAATTACTTCAAGCAAAAAATACAAAATGAATGGATAGAGAGGTTCTTACTTCTTTTTCTTAAATAACGGAAATAGCCAATTTAAACTTAAGCTCCCACATGCTATAAAGATGCACTAGATGAGATAGCCAAGATTTTATAAATTCTGGTATAGCAACTGATCAGCAACGAAGGAATCATCCCATTCTTATGTCAGTCCTTTTCCCCAGGTTCTTCCAGCAAACGGCATCAACAGTATTCAGAACTTCAATTCCCTGAGCTATGCTGGCATTTGCTTCCCAACATCTATTTCCAGAAACAGGTGGGAAGATTAGAATTGGGCTTTCTTTCAGATATAAAGTAAAACTTGCTCTTGCAGAGTTAGTGTTGCAGCAGTACTGTAGTAAAAGATATTCAACCACCCAGTAAAAAAGCATGATTTTACCAAAATTCTGGGCTAATTACTGTTCCTATTCAAATGAGTTATTTCTCAAAAAGCTTCATCTGGAAAACAACATATTCAGAGCTGTATCTGATGAAAACTTAACTTTTTGTTAATACCTCATTTTATTGTATCACATTTAAAATTGGTCTCTTTAAGACTGGAAACAAATTCATTTCTATGTTCCACCACCTGCCCTCTCTTTTCCCATTACTTTCACCTTATTTATCACCTTTATTTGTGGTGTCATGTCAGGCATTTTGAGAGAGAGAAATAATCTCCCCAAACCTGTGAGTGATAAAACATGCTCCGGGGCATTCAAAATGAGAAATCATCATAAGCAACCATGACCCAGAATTTCAGAGGCAACGGGGGGAAGGGTGGACTGGGGAATGACAACCACAAAAGAACACACACGTACCAATAAAATGAAGCTGGATTATGTCAAATGCTCTGTAATGTTTTCTAATGTTTCTTTCATTTCAAGGCTTTGCTGATATTTGAGTGGAGGCCAATTCAGAACACTTCCTAGGTTAGGGTTCCCGAGGTTACACAAGAGCGACAGGCAGAAGGAAAAGTCAAATCTCTTTTTTTCTGCTTAAACTTGTTACTCTTTGTAACTCTTCCCTGTAGGCCAGCATGAACAGCAAACTCTAGACGCTTTTTTTCTCTCATTCCAGAAGTTTCAGTGGGCATATTCAAAAAGGCACCATTAGAAAACAGTGTCTAAAAAGGCATCAAAGCATTTTGGAAGACTCTCTAGAAAGGACAGATGCAGAAGTCAGTTCAGTTTCCTAGATCTCAGTACAAGAACAGCCTGGAAATCGTGCCTGGAATGCTTCCCCAGGGAGGTGACAGAGTACAAGCAGAACTGGGCACTGCTAGTCCCTGACAGCCATGGGCAGCAGGAGCAGGGCAGGACAAGTGAGCACTCACTCACATAAATGAACCCGTGGAAAGAGAACGCTAATGATCTGCTAATGCAATCATGGGAAGTGAAATCCCACATGTAACCACTGTCACATTATTGGGGTTGATTAGTCAGATGCCAGAAGGAGGGAGCCTCCAGCCACACGGAAAGCAGAATCTGTTCTCCAGAGCTGTAATTGCTAAGAAAACAAAGAGCAGACTTAAAGTCTATCAACAAAGATCTGGGCGAGAATGACTCCCAACAAGGACAATGGAGCTTCGGAAGAGGCTGACCGGCAATGTTGCAGAGAGCCCACCTTAAATTTTTTTTTTAAACTGTTTAAGCAAGTGTTTCTCTGGAATTACGCTGCCTTGAGGCAGCAGTGCAGGTCAGGTGAGGCTGCCTCCAGCCCCAGCTTACAGGAATCTATGAGCAAAGCTTCAACAACAGGTGGGGCATTTTTCTCCATTCATCTGCCAAATCAGTAGGTCTGGAATGTCCTCTTCTGTTGTTAGCAAAGATTGAGTTTTAATAGGCCTGCCACATAAAAAGAAGACTACAGTTCGTGTCAGGAATAAGAGCAATTATTGTCAGAGGAATTTCCTGCTGGAAAGGACTCGCTCACCACAGCCCTGAGCCCTGGGAATGACCTACGGACAAAGGAGAAACACAGGCACAGGTGGGAAGATGGAGAAGCCTATTACAAACTTTGGAATACATTACTGTGCTATTTATTAGCTATTAGAGACACAAACATGGGCTCAAAAAAATATTTTTGACAAAGAGCTGGAAAGTTTGTTTCATAGTCCGTGCATTTTCAAGTCTGAAAACATTCCATGAATCTTTCCGTTTCATTAAGAATGTAGGAAGTAACCGTCTACAAAACTGCCAGCAAACAAGTAAACATTATGGTTTGTTCTCAGTGGATGTTCTCGTGTATTTTTCCATGCTCTGAGCATGCTAGGAAGCAAAATGACATTTTTCCATCGCTTCAGATACCTTTATTTGAGACAAAGTTCTTATATATGGAGCCAGTGAAAGCTTCCACATCTTTGGACCAATTTAAACCTCCTCTCTTCCCTCCTATCCCTTTCTCAATCCATTAGCTAAACAATCTGCAGAGACCAAGAAACACAGCCCAAACTTCAGAGAGAAGAGCTGAACACTTCTCAGAGGTGCAGTCTTTGTTTCAAGTTGACAAAAGCTGCCCTCCCCTCCTGGCACCTCGGAGGGGACACTCGATGAGCTCAGACAGTGAAAGGAACCAAGTGTGGAAACAGCATATATTCAAGTTACACATAGAAGCAATGAGAGAGAAAAATCACTCACTAGAGCAAGGGGCTTGTAAAATGGAAGGCAACTAGTCCTTGTTCTTTAAACGGAATAGGCAAAGTAAACTAACACCAGTCTGTAAGATGTTGAAAGCCTATTACCACTCCACACATGGGAAAGTCTTATTCTCAGTTATGAATTTCTTGCTCTCCTACTTGCAACAGCCAACCTGAACATCCAATGTTATTATTCAGAAAAACATAAAAAACCCCAAGAGAATTCCAAGAACTGCCTCATGAAGTAAAAGCAGATAATCAATTGCACAGAGTGTGGTTAAAGAGAGATGAAATTAGAGACAAGAAAGTTATCAGTAAATATACAAAGAACACAGCTGTGAAGGAGATAAAGACATGGAAAAGGCTGATGGAAAATGAATACCAAGATACAAACAGTAAGAAACTGCTCTACGATCAAACTATTTATGGATTATACATACAGTGGATGACAAAGTTCACCTACTAGAATACAAATACAGAGTGACTAGGGCAATAAAAACACAGCTAGAAAAATAATCTACAATAATCAAGCTAATGGATCATGAAGTAATGTACATATACTCCAAACAAGAAAATAACCAAAAGAAACAAGTATCTTGTTTCATTCTTATTTACAGCATGGCTTTCTTGCACAAATTGCCTCATCACTACTTAAGAATCCCTCTGAAAGTACAGTGTAAACTTGTTTAGAATTTGGTAGCATCTGCCAGCAGAGGCATCAAACTCTAGTTGAATATCTTTTACCTGGTCTTTGCTCAGCCATACTGAAGCATTACGAAATTATTTTCAAGACTGACTTTTAATACTAATTAAAAAAAGAAACAAACTCAAAATTTTTAGCAGAATTCAGATAGCTTCACAATTAAAGCACATCCCCAAGCTCTTCAGACTTCAGTATTTTGTGTTCTGAGTGCTGCTGACCAAAGACAAAGGGAAACCCTGCAGCCTCTCAGGGCAGAGAACATCCTCAGACAAAAAGGAAAAGGTCCCAAAGGACTGTAAATGTCCCTGTGCTTCCCAAAGGTGACCTGGTCTTGTCAGATTGATGATAAATACACCATTGCAAAACCAGGCAAATCATACATTAGGCCCAAAGAGGGTAAGTGCCTTTAATTTAAGGAGTGAAGAGATCAACCTTCTGCCTCTTTGGCTCCCTTATTTCTAACAGGCAGGTGCTCCACGCTCTGGAATGTCAGCCAGCCATAGGAACATTTGTCACTTGCTCGAACCGATGAACATGTTTTCATCCACCACTAAGTGGCGCTGTTACCCTGGGAAAAGAGTTTCTCCATCTCTTCCAGTATTCAAAAAAACAGGGGAGAAAGAGGTGATTGAAAGCAGCCAGGTTCATAGTTGCTTTAGCTCTCACTAATTTTTGCAGCAGAACTATTTATTAAATTTACTATTCTGAGGATACTATTTCTAAATCCTCCAATCAAAGAACGAACATCTACCCACCAGTGACTATTTAGCAGTTCTTGTGAGATGAACTTACGGCACAACTGAGGTTGTAAAGAAGTTCCCACATAACAAAAGACTGCCCTGCACAGCTCAGCGAAGGTGTGAGGCAGGGAGCAAGACCAGCATGCAGCAGATGCACTGCTGCCCCCTCTACATGGAATACACTGACATGTAAAGAAAGCAGGACACAAAGTCAGTCTACATGCTCCATATAAAATCATGAAAAAAATCATCTGTAACGTCACAGGAAATCCAGCTATACCCAGAGGGGCTGGCTGAGAAATACACTCACATTGTTTTATCCTGAGCTACTTGTATGGTGACAATTGGGGATGGAGACTTTCCTGATTAAAATAAACTACGTGAGAAAGAAAAGGAAACTCCAGGAAACAGTAACTAAACTGTGTTTTGTGTTAACAAGTGTTGTAAGTGAAAATAGAAACTTGACATTTAAAACAAAAGTATAAATAAAGCACTTTGCTTTCAGCCCTTTTAAATGTTCAGTTACTGGTGATAGGAATAAACCTTAGCTTTAGACATTCAAATCATTTTCCAATACTGACAAGAAAAAGAAGCACTTTTAGGTAAAAAAAGATACTGTGCAAAATCCATTGCTTCCCCACACTTCAGTGCTATGTGGTACTACTTGGTAGAGAGGAATTTCTTTTTTGCTTAAAAGCAACATAAAAATTAAATCCTGTTACTGAGAAACAGTCCATAATGAAACTATATTAATGAGCAATAACACTCTGTCTTGATACCACAATCCTTTAAAATGTATTTCAAAACAAAGTTTCTTCTTCAAGAAAACCCCAGGTAAAGCAGCTTCCCCTTTTTTCGGCCCAGGCAGCCCCAGAGTGGAAGCTGCTGCCCAGCACAGAGAAGGGAAAGGAAAAAAGTAGTTGATGAAGCACTTGCTCTATGCAATGTCAAGCACTGCAGTTTGGCAAAGCCTGTTGTTTATACAGCCCTCAGGAACTCAGCTCTCCATGAAGTTCTGGGTGCTCCTGACTTGGAGGAGTCGGAGATTCACAGGAGCAGCTTTTGGGTTTTCACTCGGCGCACAGCACATGCAGAGGGCGAGACTGGATCCCAGGGAGCAGCTCGTGACTCACACTCCTCACTGCGTGACCACAGCTGGTCCCATCCTGCCCCAAATTGCCTATCAAAGGCAAGCAATGAACCTCTGCTGTTCCCTAAAGAGTGGCATTCAACCCCAAAAGGGTGCACTGCCATCTGGGAGGCACAGATGTCATAACCCAGCTCTGACTTGTTCACTGCCCTGCTCATATACAAATAATGTGTCACAGCCCATAAAACAGTGACTCATAACCCAGCTCCAACTTGTTTACTCCATTGCTCACAGCAAACTAATGCAAGGCAGACTGATGCTTACAGGGAAGGAATTCAAGCAGTGAATAGCACTCCCCTCTCCTGTACTTTAATTGTAACATAACAATAGGTATTTTAATAAGCCCTCATTACCACAGAGCTAGGATTTACTGTGATTCAGCTGCTCAAATTTTATCCAAGACTTTTTCAGCATCTGGACACCTTTTAATCTTTTTAAATGATTAAGTCTGATACGTATAAAAAAACCATAACAACATTCCAGCTTACATTCTCTATGACAAACATCCATTCCTTGTCTTCAAACTCTTCAGCGTGGGGATCCTAGAAAAACAAACCAGAGAATTTGAGTCTAAAAATAATCCAGGATGCAAGATATTGCAACACAGCCAAGATTTTCATATACTCTGAATTATTTCTACCCACAGAAGATACCAGAGGGAAATATTTTAGCTAGGATATAGGCTTTATTGGATGTCCACTATATGATGAACAAGTTGGGGTAAAACTGCCAGTGAGGATTTAATAGAGACTCCCACAGATACAAACATGAGGTTGATGCTGATAAAGGCCTGTAATTCTGTTTCTTTTCATCCAGTGGAAAAAAAAAAAGATAAATCTCTCTTTAATTCTTGAGCTCCACCTCCCAAATAAACACAACAAATCTAAATCTTGCAGATAAAAGTGCAGAGAGCCCCTTGCTTCCACCTGGAGCGAGAGGATGCACACCCCACTCTCCTTATGCTCAGACTCTACGAGCACAAGCAGAGATCCAGTCAGTTTCAGCACAGCACCTCCTTCCACTGCAGATTTCTTAAATACTTATCCTGAGTTCACAACATTTCTATCGTATCACATGTGAGGATCAGAAAACATTTTCACTAACGGGAAGAAAAATAACAATGAAGTTCATATATTTGGCACTTTCTTTTTAATTTAATGAGCTTTCAGTCTGCTGGAGTGGTCTGTATTGTTGCTGTCTGAAAGTAAAATAACAGTGGAGAAGACACTAAGTCATTCCTCTCATGCCTCTATCAAGGATCCTACTTTAAACAAAATACTTTTTAAAAAAAAAAAAATTAATCATCCAGTCCTACTTCTGAGCAACTGCAACAAAACTTCTCTAGCAAAATAGATTCTCACACTAAGAGAATGTGTCTTGAGTCCTTCTTTTGACATGAAACCCGCTTTTGCTGTACCTCAATTCTATCCTACTATTTCTAGTTACACAAAAACACTCAATTACTCCTTTGCCTCCCATGCTTGCACACTGTAAGTACTTGCAGTTAAATGCCACTTCCACATCATCAGCATTTCCTAACATCATATGAGACCCCTTAGCATCTGCAGTTTTCTTGCTATTACTTGGCAACTCGTCCTGACACTACAGCAAGCATGGCAATTCCATCTTGCTGCTCTAAATTACCAAAATGAATCAAGATACCTTGCTCCTACCTTATATCCATTAGTTCCATCTTTCCTCTCTATCCGGAATGCTACAAGCCTCACATTTAATCTTCTTGACTCACCTTATCTTAGTCTTTGCTTTAACCCTTGTTTCACTTCAGTTTGGCTTTGAAGTCAGACAGTGGGGAGAGGTACTGCACCACTTTTTAACTAGTTCTCTTCAAATACACAAAATAAAATAGTTCATAAGTAACAGGCTTAGAGCACCAACAAACAGAGAAAAGAATTTTTTTTTTTTATTTTTCCAGCACACAAAACACTTGGGAAATGTGCTCTTAAATAAACCTCCTCTTTCAATGAACTACAATAACACTTGAAGGAGGATATCATCCCATCTCCTCCTGCACATCCTTCCTCCAAAACCCAGCCAAGTGAGTTCCCTGTGCAGCTCCCCCGTAAAACACTTTCAGTGAAAGAATGTAAGATGTCGCTAAAAACTTATGTCAAAACTGATGGTCCATTTTTATATATGAATACATTTTTTAAGACATTTTTTAAAAAAGAGAATAATTTAAATACTACCAATGAGTGTCAAAACATGCTGTACCAGTAATCATGAGGACAGAAGGGCAAGTAGATACATAAAAAGTTATACTGAGGTATCTCCATATTCCAATTAATGTCTTGTAAATACCAGATTATGTAATTATATCTCCATCACATTAATCAGGTTTGTGGAATTCTGCATTATGTAAATAACGTACACGATACCTGCGGGTTTGGTGTATACTATATAAATTCTAAAGATGTAACTTTCTGTAATCCAGCTATTAAATACTTAAAATTTTTAAGAGTTAACCTGGGGCAATTACCTTTCTGTTTAATTGCTTCCTTTGATACAGCATGAAATGACATAATGAGATTTAATGGGATCATTAACCACTTTATGTTTTAATAAGCTACTCCATAATAAGTGACTCAACTCTTAAATATTTCATCCTGCTCAATTTTTTTTCCCCTAACTCCCCCAAAAGCTATTAGTACGAGTTTGCAGGCTGACCTAGAACAGTTTCTAAAGTCAGGGTCCAATATTTCATCCCATGTAACAAACAAAAGACTCCTTGTTTTGTTTGTGCAAGGCAATAATCTATAAAGACAAACCAAGCTGCCAGCAGCAATAAAACTCACACCTCTGAGGGCTACAGAACCAGGTGCTCTGCTGAGTATTTCTGATCATCTGACAGAGCAAAATAACACTGTATAATGCAAAGACTTCATAATGTTCAACATTTTAGCACACACTTGAAAGCAAGTTGTGAACACTTTAGGAAGATAAATGCAGTGTATTGCCCCAAAACAGCCCTTAAAAGCTTCAAGGACTTCTCAAATGAACAGCCTTACCAAGGGTTCAGAGAGTATGAAATACACTGAGATATGAACACTTTGCATATGTGTAGGATACTTCAGATTTAAAGGCAAATCCATATTTAAAAAAAAAAAAAAAAAAGCCAGGTTTCTTGTTAGCTTTAAAATGTCACTAGAAACAGAAAACCGTGATTAATTTTATATACATAAGCCTCAGCATTTCCTCGCAACAGACACATAAGTGTCTTCACTCTTCCACTAAAATGCTTTTATCAGAAGCCCAAGAAGCAGAATAGAGAGTCTTATTTCTAACTAACTTACAACTCTATTACGTGGTCATGTAACCAGATACTTGTATGATTATAGTTATAACACAGTTTCTTGTATGATTAGAGTCATAACATAGTTTCTACTGCAAACAGTATGTCACATTTTGGGCTAACATTTCCACATGTGGTCTCCGTAACAGGTGATGTTTCTATAAATCTGCCTAATCTTTCATCTTACTTTGGATTTGAAGAGAGTAAATACCAGTAAAAAAAGCCACACCACCACATATTTCCCTCACTGGCTAATCCATATTCTCCATTCATTTCCCACATAAAACTCATGGGATTTACCTAGCAAACTATTATTCGAGGACTATACAGCTGACTATGCTTTAGGGAAAAAAATGCTATTCCAAAGAAGAGTAACTCCAGGAGTAATGGTTATAGCAGCCTTTGGAACGCTCACTGTATGACAGCACTCTCTGGTAACCGGGCACACAAAACCTCACCTCACCTCCAAGCCAGATACAAGCTGGAAACACCTAAAGACAAGAGTTATAAACAGACCTCATTCCCATTTCCTAAAAGCAAACAATAATGAAAATTACCTAAAAAGATCAAGGAACAAATTGCCTCACATCTTGCTGTAATGTGAAGGGTGTTGGCAAGACAAGTTTTTGATAATGTGTATTTGCTTCACCAATACACCACAGATACAGAACTACCCTCCATCCAATACTCATTGTGGTTTCACCATGAACTGAAAACTCTAAGCATTAGGGCAAATGGACTGGACAGCTTGTTGCTCCTCCTCTTTTTACTATGTGGAAAAAGAATCATCATTTTTAATACCAAGACACGGGTCCCAATTTCCTGTCTCAGTCTGATGTTCCTTTCCGTACCTTCAACCAAGTTTTAGAGCCTTTTTTCTCTACCCTTTTTTCTTCTTTTTTTTCCTTTGGTAAGATGACCTTGGTGTTCAAAAGTAACACTCAGGTGAGAAGCAAATAGTAGTTAACTGTGCAAGGGACAGGACATCAGCTTTTCTCTGCAATCCCACCCTTTACCTTCTTTCTGGGATACCATTCTGCCCATCCACAGGCCAACTACCCAAAAAGTCAACTCTTCTGGGCTTGGGAAGAGCAAAGGACATGTCAGTCATATTCTTCTGTTCTCTGTTGATCAGTCCATCATGAACCCATTCTTGTCAGGGACTAGATCCTTTCTACAGAGTACAAGGTGGTTTCAGAAGACTGAAGAAAGGTAGACCTTCTCCAATAATTCAGGTTATATTCAGACCTATTTTTGTATCTCTTGTAATAGGAATGAAGGACATATCAGGAAACAAGGGACTGCTGCATTTCCTAATCAGCAGCCAGAGTGGGTAGGGAAGATCTTCAGACTGTTAGTCCCTTCCTCCCTTCCTTCCCCATGTCTCCTCCCTAAGCGTTCCTGGTTTTTGAAGCTTGTCTTTCAATTAGATCACTTCATACCAGCCTTAATCTTCAGTCTTTCTTCTTGGGGAATAACTACTTAAGGACTGTCATACTGAATCACATCAAATGCTGACAGGGTGTGTGATCTCCCTCTACCAGTGACCTGCAGCAGATGCTCTGGGTACTCCAGCATCTGTCCTCAGCTTTTGTACTTGCCTGCTTGAAACTGCACAAGACTCAAAATTTGACCCAATTCTTGTTGCTTTCAATGCTGATTACAGAGGTCTGATTAGTCTGGAAAAGCACACACAACTGTGATCAGCTTTAATTGGAGCTGCCAGAAAGCAGGGAGCTCTGAGCAGATCGGCAGAAACATCCCTGTGCATCACCACACCAAGCTCACGCTTTCCTGTAAAGCCTCTGGGCTAGACAGGTGACAAGCACTGAATGCCCGTTTTTTAAAAAAAAAATAATTTTTTTTACAATTAGTCCCCCACTAATCCTTTACATTTTTAACCATTTAATTTTTTGATGTGCGAATCTGCTCACTTCCCCGAGCTTATGATTTTTATATCTGACACACAACACCTTGCCTATGGAATTGGTTTTGCCTCCTATAGAGTATTCTCCACAGTATCTGGTCAAGTCCCTGGTCCCTCCTAAACTGAAACAAGTATGTTCTGAACCTGAACTTGGTCTTACTTATGAGAAATAGCTTTATGAAGAGGTTTTGGGCTGATCTGGGGTCTTTTCTTTCCTCCTCTGAGATAATGCATTGGCTTTGCTGCAGTGTTCCGGCTCCAGCATGGCCAGTTACTGCTCTATAAAATCAAAGCACGATTGACTTGGGCTTTCAAGAACAATGATATGGATTTTTTCTGAGTAATATGTGGGAACAGGAATACTTTCAACTATACAAGTATGCCTTGATCATCTATTTCATTCTTATTTTACTCATAAATATTTTTTGTGTGCTTGGAAAGTTATGCCTTTAAAAACGTCTTTTTCAAACCTCAGAATTAAGAGTTGGTAATGGTCCCTGTTGTTGCAATGGTACATTGGCGTGATAAACCATGTACATTACTGACAAAACAAGTGTTTTGTGTAATCCAATGAACCAAAGTCCACACTTACTCCAGAAGAACAAACATTTTTGCTTGGGAAGTCACTTTGCTTTTAAGCTAGAAAATAATGACGTTGCCATTAAAATCCTCATAGTACAATTGATGTTCATTTAGCTTTACTAAAAGCATTGGGCTTGCTTGGCATTGAAAATTTCTGGTTTAAAAATCTCTCTCAGCTGATAAAGATCTGTGTTTGTATATAAACCCACAGAAAAGTATACAAGTTTTCATATGTGGTAGTTAAACTTTGCAGGTACTCTAAAAAATTAACTTCTGGAGCACAACCACGGTAACAAAAAAAAAGTGGGAATTCAGCCCTGGCTTTTCTGGCATTTGTGAATCTTTCCATGAAAACACTACAAATTATGGATATTAAATGCACAATAGGCTTATTGTTTCACAGTGTTTCTTTCTCCCCAGTTTGGCTGAAAAACCCAATGCATAACTAAACATCAGTGTGGAGCTCAGCAAAGGAAGAAGTTAAACTTTCAGAACAGATGGAATTTTTTATGTAATTAGCACTTCAGTGGCTGGATGGGCAGGAGCTACTGCTAGTTGAGGGAAGCTGAATCAATATATCCATATGATGCTTTTCCCCACATGACTCCGGGGCATTATGAAATTTTACCAGCAGCCTGGAATTAATTGGAAAAAACAAACAAAAAAAGCTTACATTTACTTGAAATTAAAGTTTTCTAAATGAAGGTTGTAATCTCTCCAGTACTTTGCTTGTGTAAGAATTACAACTATGTTGTTGTAAACAAGCTAACACCCAAAGTAGGGCTGTGCAGATAACGCAGAATATCTCATCTGTTGACTGATCACAGGCACTTTGCTTAGCCAGCTCTCAAGTGTCCACGGCTGACTAGTGGAGAGGAGACTCTCAACATTCTCATCAGCACTTGAAACCTTGACTTATCTCCTAATCCTACCAGCAACACATTTCAACAGCCACTTACGAATGCACTGCCACTACTGCGTGAATCATTTCCCATAACACATAGCTGTCTGTCTGGAGCCCACTCCTTCCCTTCCCTGCACTGCCATTCCCAACAGCACCACTACACTCATTTGTTATCTGCGATTGCTACACAGCTCTGTCAGAGCAGCCAGCTCCCAGCTGTGGGCTCTGCCAGGGTGGACACAGAGGCAGCAGCTCCCCGAGCTTCTCAGGTGGTGGGGAAAGCGAATAACTCCTGTTTGTTAAATGAGGCCAGGTTGAGTGCACGTACTGCAAAGTGCCAAACCTTCAATAATCACCCTCCTTTGCAGGGGATTGGCTCCAAAAAAGGATTTTTACAGAACTGCAAGATGAGCAGCCTCTTTTTCTGAGCTTTGCTGTTTTCAGTCTTTTTGTCCCCTTTCTTCTAGAGGAAGGAACAATACAAATACCCGACTTCCAAGTCAGCTCCCAGAACGGCGGCTGCAGTGTGCCATCACATACTTCCCTTCCCACTGCTCCAGTGCTGCCCAGACAATGCATCAGCTATGTGAGAAACAGCCAGTTCTTTTTGACTGCCTTTGCCCAGAACCACCAGCTACAGAAATGCGAGCTTTGTGGGTGTTAGGACATGTCCTGTGCTCCAGCTGAAGCACCACAGAGCCAACAAAGCCATCAGGGGACCGGGCACAGCCTGAACTGGGCTAACACCATCTTCTGCCTGCAATCCCCTGCCCCTCCCAGCTCACTCAGGCAGGCTGCTGGTCTCACACAGGTACAGCGCTCCTGGGGCATCGCACAGCTCGCTCAGCAAGCTGCTCTGTGCCACACTTGCATTCCCTTACAGAGAACAAAGGGCATTTGGCCACTTACAGGCATTCTTGTTAGAAGAGCCAGAGGATCAATTAGAGCAGATTTTACAGTCAGAGCTGCCCGACAGTGTGATGGTTCTCAATATCTTGATTATAAATCCAGTGCTCGTTCCACCAGAGACCAGTGGTACCATTTACAGAAGACACAGCTGCTGGGGTTATTCACGCTCCTACCTCTCCTCCCAGACCAATTCTTGTGGCAGGCAGGCTCATTCTGGGGGGAGAGGAAGGCCAGTGAACAGATCTGCCTGCAGAACTAGTGCTGCGTAAAATTAAGCTTTTGTAACACCTAACACTGGCTCCAGAGGCCCTTCTGTCCCTCACTAGATGGTCCTACCCTCATTCTTAGTTACACAACTAACAAAGCTGCTGTGCTGTTCTACATAAGAGAACCTTGAAGCACTGCAAGTGTAAATAAAAAGATGGGAAGGCAAGAGAAGGCTGGGAGACATCTTCACTCTAAAGCTACAGTATCACATAGCTGCATCCAAAAGAAACTATTTCTCATTCTTCATGTAACATTGTAATCACAATCAAGATCCGTGTACATTTCTGCTTCACTTTAAATGTTGAAAATATCAAGCAACATTTACAGTGTTGCATAACCATGTTCAGATTGTACAGACACATAGCATTGCCACATAACGCTGACAAGTTTCTCAGTCCAAGTACAGGCCCTTGAAGCAAACAATTTTTGGTAATGAACTTTTGAGGCTCAGTTGAAGACTATGTGCTTGCTAAGAACAGAGAGAAGTTTATGATAGTTAGCATCACTGCCAGCCTAAGAAGTTCGTGTTCATCAGTAATCCCAAAGGCAGGAAGAAAAAAAAAGGGGGAAAAAAATACAACCCTCTTTTTTTAGGTTTAATGAACCAAGTAATAAATTCCGGTACTAAGGCTAATCAAAAGCCACATCCAAGCAGTTACTCAGGAGAGTCCCCAAAACAAAGAAATACAAATATTACTAATTAGAAAGAAGTATGTTACTGTTGCCCTAAGCTGCAAAGGGAGCAGTTAAAAATAAGAACAGCTAGAATGTAGACGAAGGCACCAGAGTAAAGAATGAGGAAAAACAATGGAATGAAAATCCCAGAAATCTTCAGCCTCCTACACTGTCACCCATGCAAAGCTGCATTGTTTATCTTTATGCAGAAAGGGCCTTGCCCAACGATATGTGGGAAATAAGTTCTAGCATAACTATTACTTCCTCCTCCTGCTTCACAGCCACACAAATAAGCTTCTTTTTTAGTACAACAAATGCAGTTTAAAAAAAATTTTCCTGTAAAATCTTATAATTCTCTATAGTACTCCAATACTCCACATCCACTCTTACAGCTGCAATCACATCAGTGCTGTGATGTTTGTGTAGCGTTCTAAATAATAGGAAGATTCCTGCAATAGAATCCAGGAGCTGGATTCTGTTGCAGCCAATAGTGTGCACTGCAACTGAACAAGGAAGTCCAGAAATTACTGTTGTGACAACTTCTGCCTTCCAGTATTTAAAGAAAACCTACCAGGCTGTAACCCATGCCAAGTCCTTCCTTACACATGTACTACGTGCACAGTTACACATGTGCTGAACTCTGTGCCAATGCCTCACCATAATCAGCTCAGTGGGTATTTCAGTGTGTTAACTAAACTACAGAAGTCAGCTCTGGCAGGGAACAGACCATCCCTCTCTCCCAAATTTGAACTGAGGACACAAGGTTGTGCAGTTAACGACTTAAAACCAGCAAGATTAGACCTTGTGACTATAATCTGGCATTTTCAGATAGAATTTTTCATGTATTGTCTAGGAAATAGTAAAGATTATGCTTAAAAAATAAAAACCATACCTTGAAGAGAGTCACAGTAATTTCAACATTTTCAGGTACAGGCCACACCACCACCCCACGGTATGGGTTCTTGATTCCAGGCTGCCAGCTGTGTGCCTAAAGGAAGAAAAAAAACCCAGTTGTTCAAAGCCATTATAAAAGTGCTGACTTGACTCCCAGAGGACCCAGGGCATATAGGTAAAAGTAACATATCACTGACTCCAAAAAGGTCACATTCTTAAACCCATGCCTCTACTGAACATTTCAAAGGACATAATTAAGAATGACAGTAAGGAAACTCAGACAACTAGCAGACTTTTCCATTGAACTAAAGCTGTTTCTCACAAGGTCCTAAGCTCTGCTTTTTCATTATATAGCACAGGTCAGGATACTCAGGCCTTGTAAAAATTAAGGCTGTAGGGTCAGAACTTGTGTAGCAAGCTGAGCTTTATTTTGTGTACAACACATAGTGCAGGTTTAATCACATTTACACCTCAATAGAGCAAGAAGTTTTACTTCAGGAAAGAAAAGTGGAAGCAACGATTTATAATGCTACTAAAACATTTAAGTTTATAAGAATTAATATGCTGTGGTACCTACACCTAGAAAAGATAAGAAAAAACCCAACCGTTAAATAGACTGAGAACTTGTTTGCCTTTGAGCATCAGTTTGGATTGGTGTAGGGCCTGTATTTACATTTTAACAGCTAGTCCTTCAAAAACATTATGTGTGAGCATTTCTGCTCTGGTTTGGAATAAGTTTTTTTCAAGCTCAACCTAATCTATTTTGTGATGCTGTAAGACAAACGAGGGAAGGATGCTGCTGCAGAAGTCACAGCTACAGAACCAGGGTATTATTAGAAACCTGTGGAAGTTTTATCAGGAAAGACTGTACAAACTATTTACTGTTAGCTGGAGCCAATTAACTTGGCTTTTTTTTCTTTTTTTTAATTCTAGAGCATCACTCATTGCAATTTTAAACTCCTTCCAACACTCCAAACTTCAGATTCAGGCTGTCTATTAGAACATATTTTTGCTTTAGTAAGGTTAGCAGGACTTGTGACTCGGGTTCTCAAGGTACCCTAAGGCAACCCGGGCAACTTTAAGGATGACTTTGCTGTACCAAAGTGGGAAAGACAAAGCTGGAGAAGCAGTCCCATCCCTGTAGAGGCAGCAGCTCTCTGCTGCCATGTACAGTAGGGAGTGCCAAACATTTCCATCTTTCCTGTGGTTTTATCACAAATTTTTTTTATCTTTGGTGCTCTCCTTGAAACTGCAGCTCCCAAATATGCCTAATTAGATCAGATTTTTTAGTGAGTGTCTATGCTTTGTGCTTGCAGAGTAGCAACTTGGAGCACTGAAAAAAAAAGGAATTTTAAAATAAGAGAACTTTAAAGAACTCAATTTCTACTATTTTTATTCCACAAATTTCAGTATAATCTCATAATTCTAAAGAAGGCCTGGATGTATTTTCTGAATAACTGAGCAAACAATACCAAAGAACATAAACAAAACCTATATGTTTTACAAGAAAAAGGTATTTTGTGAGCAGCAAAACACTCCACAGTAGATGTCATTACTGCCACAGCCACTGGAGCTGCAGTTTGTGTGTCTCTGTCCCACAGAACCCGCAGCCCCCTGCCTCACTCCCAGCTTGCCCACGGAGATCTTCAGCAAACATGAGGCAGTGATCCAGAGCCAGGCACAAGCTCATCTGCCACGTCCTCTGGTAGCATCTTGTAAGATAAATAACTTCTCCTCCACAGGGGCAGCCCATCCTCTTTCCAGGTACCAGTTTGCACAAAACTAATCAGAGCTCACGGTGTGCCTGAAACCTGCACCTTCCTGCTGGGTTTGGCCAATACTGACAATTATGTCAAACTTTTGCTTTCCAAGGTCCAGGCACTGCTCAGCTGAGGATCACTTGTTCCATCTATTAAACAAACCTAGAAAATGAGCATTCACTGGTGCAGTCAACGCTTCACTTCAAGCCCTTTATCAGCATTTCCTCCCACCAGGAAAGTCAGTGAGCCACAATAAACACACAGGGATATATATGTTTTTCTGTCACTAAAAGCAACAACCTGGAGACAAGCTCTAACTAATGAGCTTTTAAAGCAAAGCTGTTCTGTGATCATGAATGTTATTAAGTCCTCCTCTGGCTTTGAAAAATAAACACTGTATCACACAAACAGCATGACAGAAAAAGATAACATCAAAAGGACTGTCTGGGTTGTTGGGAAGGAGAAAGGGAAAGGGGAAAGCAAAGCAGGAGAAACACAAAGGACCAGCAAATGACAGTAATTTAAAATTAAGATGCAGAGTGTTATTCTAATGCAACATTTCTCATGCCAGGCATCTCTATGCTGCAGTTTCTTCAAGTTACATCTGGCCTATATCAAAAAACCTTTTCAACTCCCAAATTATAAGCCTTGACTTGGATCAGACCACCTCTGCAGGTGACAAGGAGTTGCTGTGAGGGCTCAGCCAAGGCGAGGTGCTGCATCTGCACAGTACATTTCCACCCTAACCCCTCCCTCTAACTCCATTTTCCATCAAGCGGTTGTGCCTTTAGACCCAATTTTTCCTCATTTGCCACTGGTCTTCACCAGCCATCTCCCACTCTCTTGAAGTCAAGGCAAGGGCAGCTAAGCAGAAGAGACTGCCAGCAGCAGGTGCCTCACCCGCAGCCCTGCCCTTGCCTGACTTGTCTCCAAATCTCAGGGATGGGAGCCATGGTCTGGAAAGGGAAGCAGAAGCGCTCTGTTGCATTTCAAAGCAAAAGGCAACTCTTCCCTTTTCCTGCCAGTAGAAAATGAGTGAAGATAATGTAGTATGAAAGTTCTTTTAAATCAGGAAACAGGAGCGACAGGAGGGGCTGCTGAAATACCCCATAAATAGAGCGGGGCTGTGAATGACATTGTCCAACCTACGGCATTGCTCTGGCACAACACTGATGACTGGGAGACGAGGAAATCTCATAAAGAAAGGTCATGGAGATGAGCCTACAGACTTGCATGGGCACTTCAGGCTATCTGGTTTTGAGATTCATTTTTCTTTTTAAAACAACAGTTCCAGTCCAGGCAGGCAGCTTTGCAATCCACCATCTGTGATGTGAACATCACTGCTTCTTTTGCTGTGCTTGAACTGGAAAGACAGACTTGATACTACATTATTTCAGGAACCTACCCTTTCAGACACTTCATCTCCTTTCTTCACTACCACCTTGCCTCATCCTGCCTCTGTTGTGCAAAATAATTTCATGTTATTTTTCTGCAAGATCCTAGAGCTGACCATAATATTTTGAGCCTGCTGCAAATTATGGAACAGTTTATATTTATGAATAAAAAATGCGTTCTTATTGCCAAGCTGTCAATATTGGGTTTTAAAAGCTAAACTCATCAGAAACAGACCTATGATTATTCCTCACCTGCAGCCATGAAAGTGGCTTTATTGTGAGCCACCAAACTGCTGATTTTCTTTTCCTTATAAAATTTTTGCCAGCTGCCTGTGATCAGGCCAGCTCTGCTACTTGTCTGTGTGACAGGCTGTTCAGGGCACAAGAAGCAAGCAGGAGCTCAACTGGCTCCAGTAGTGCTTATAGGGCAGCTCAGCTTGTAAGGATAATCCCTCTCCTTCAGTGTTATCCAGGCAGAACACTTAGACAGAAAAGGAAAAAAAAAAAACCTCAAGAGGAAGAGCTGACATTAAGCAGCCAGATCCTTCATCTGGTGCCTCCACGCCAGCAGTGCAGCTTTGGAACACCAAGGATTTGCTCTGTGTGACGCGTCCCACCAAAGCCATTCACCATCCAGGACACCCAGAGCTGTATCTGGCTGTTAATGGACCTACTGAAAGAAGAATGGACTGGGAAAAGCTGCCAATCCCCTCACACCAGAGGAAACCAGCAGTTTGTGAATGGCTTCTTCTTCTTCTTCTGTACCACAGTTCAGTGTCACAAAGGGAGACAAATTAAAGACCATACTCCAGACTACAGCTTGCATCCCCCCTATGATCATCTTGAAATCACTGTGCTTGGCCTACCAGTTAAAGAGGCTGGGCACCAGAACAACACTCCACTCACACTCCTGCCCTGGGATGCAGTCCAAAAAACCCAGCACGTGCCAAAGAAGGAAGTTCAAAGCCCTGGAAACTCCAGGCAGCCTTTGATCAACAGATTGCTGTCAGTGCCCCTTTAGAGCAGACAAGGAAAGCAGCAGATTCCCACAGGTCTTCCCGTGAATGTCTTCAATTCATCGGCGTGCCCATGTGTTACAACTGTCATTATGTGCATGTGTATTACTGCTAAAAAGCTACAGAAAGACTGCTAAGCTTGGGAAATGAGCAAAAACTCATCTCCACCACAGGTTCTCTACCACTGGGCTACCTCTTCAAGCTTTATTTCACACACACATTCATGACATATTCCTTAAATATATGATTCATGCTATTTTGTTCACCAAATCTTGCCTTATTCACTGTCTACAATAGATGATGCTCAGATAAAGAGCCTCTTCCCCTTCTCTTGAATTGGCTTCCCACATCATCTGTAGGGTTTCTTATTAGAAAAAAAACCAACCAAACAAACAAAAAAATCAAAACCCAAACAAACAAAAAAACCGGAACCCACAGTTATTTTTCTCATCCTTTTCTGGGACAGCTATCACTGCACCTCAGAATGCCACCACAAGTCAACTTTATGGGACTCCGGGAAAAAAGAAGGGTATTAATGACCCCCAGTTTACAATCAAGGATTACAATCACAGTATGATCTTGTAACTTTACTAAAAAACTGAGAAGCCCCAGGAGTGGCATTATTGAACTGTGCTGGTCCCAGACAGCCATCAGCATGTCAGGGTCACAGCATGCCTTTGGAACTCCAGCCTGGCAGGGACAGGCAGGGCTGGCACTGGGCAAAAAAGTAGCCAGAAAAGGCAACAGATTGCCAAGGACAGCAAAACAGGTGACCCAACTGTTGCTTTACTGATGGCAGAACCTTGAAAAAATGCTGGCTAGGCTGCTGTTGTGTACAAGGGATTCTTCTTGCTCCCTGCCCCTTTGCCTCTCTTGGCTCTTACTTCTCACTGCTCAAGTTCTTTCCCTGTTCTCAGCATTGCTCCTTCTCCTTTGTGCTTAAACAGTTTTTGATAAACCTGCAAGAGAAGTGCTGAAATCACAGGCAAGGCACCTTCTTTCAGCTTGGATACAAAAAAGAATCTTTGAAGAATAATTCTGTCAGGCTCTCAGAAGCAAGTGCAAATTTGATTCTTCAGAGGTGTATAATTCAACCATAAGCCTGTGTATGTTCACAGGAATAGTAGAAAGTACCTCCTTGACATCATGGCAACATCTATTTTCAAATTGAAATTTCTTAGTTCAAAGCCTGGAAATTTGAGAGCATCTCAGCGAAACAAAGGTAAACATATTTTCAACACATTTTTCTCTTGCTTTACACTAGAACAAAGATATTCTTCCACCACTCAAAAGAAAAAAAAACAGGTCCAAAATCCCAGGGCCTGAAAACCTGGACAGACAACTTGCCAATGTGCCAGGGTACAGAAGAAGAAGAGCAAGTCCACTGCTACAAGCTGCACCTTCTGTAAACTACAGATGCTGAACAGCATCTAAATGAAGCTTGAAGAGTCTACCTGATTTTGCAAACTGACAACTTTTGCACCAAAGAGCAGGTGACTCCCACCCTCCCCAAGCTGAAAGTTCACTTTCATTCTAGGACTGCACAGTAATTCTGCCAAGTACAGCAAGACTGCAAATCATCATTTTATGTAAACTCCTGGCACACATAGTGGAGATGCCCAACCACACAGAGCCACCTTGTCTTGACACACCTCATGAAATACATTGAAATTAGACTTGCCCATGGAGAGCAGGTCCCAAAATAGAACTGTAAGTAACTTAAATCTGCATTAAGGTCAGTAACTGCTGGATATATTTATGGTCCTGTATCCATCCCCCCATCAGACTGCTATTTACATGCTCTTTCAAAATGAGTATTTGCTTTTCATTTGCAACACTTTGAAACTTACTGTAATTTAACATATCTACAGCTCCTCTTCTCTGTTTCCCACAATAACAAGTAAAATACTCAGACTCCTGCACATGATATCTCTCATTATTTCTTTTAATAAAGGGACGACTGTAGTTTACTTGGAAAGAGAGTATGTGGGCCAGGAGGCATATCAAAATCATGGAAACCCACAAAAAACAAGGGCTTCAAAGGACATCAAGAACTAAGCTTTCAGCTCAATGGCATCTTAAGATTATAGCAGAGCAGGCAACCCAGTGTACATCCATAGCTCCATCTGCCATTTGCATGACATTTTTGCTTAATACATCTCTTGTACTTTCCCAGTACAAAAGAGACACAGAACTACTGGAGAGCATCCAAAGGGCCCTGTTTGTGAGTTTGTGAACTATCTGCTGGTGATATCCCTCATTAACCCTAATGATCTGAAAAGTCCAGAAAACATAACCTCCAAAAAAATCTTCACATCTTTACAGTAAGTTAAAACCTCATCCCTCCCTTCCTCCCTCTCAAGAAGCCGAAAAACAGACAATTATTAATGCTTTGTACTCACCGAACCCAGTGTCCATCAAAAATAAAATAAGAGGAAATACTAATTTGACTTGCTTCCAATAAAGCAATTAGATGAAACAAGTATGTTGAATAAAGTATTTTACTGGCAGGATGACTAAGAGATCAAGAACATTTATTGATCTACAGTTTTTGACCCAAACAGCTCAAGTCACATCAACTACCTAAGCCTTAAAATTAACTCTATGCTCTGCCCAGGTTTTAAGGCCACTCAGCCTCTTCCAAAGTACCTTTGTGGGATCTTACTAAACATGACTTAGTCAGCCAAAGACTTTTCTGAGTCTCAGGTTTAAATCTGCCAGTTTATCCAAGAGTTGCTTCTATTGCCTGGTCACCAAAAGTGAGGACATATCATGGAACTTTATGGCCCAGCTGAAAAAAACTTCAAGCCGAAAAGGCTGAGCTAATGCCAGAAAATCCTGTTGCCTCAGGGAAATGCTGCCATTGGACCCTATAAAATGACATGCAGAAACCCATCATTTCACAAAGCCCTGCTGGACTTTTGTTAGGGCTTCTGTTTCTGAACATATTCTGAACCTCAACAAAGCAGTCATTTATGGACAAAAACCTTGTTTTTCACCAAGCTTTTCAGAGATATAATGCTTGTGTAAGCACTGCACTTACTGTTTGTATAACTCTCATCTCTCTGTGCAACAGAAATTAAATGAAACTAATACAGAGAAGTTACCATAGGGTGAGCCACATCAGACACCAGTTACTGACAACAGCAGTTACTGCCTGGATACACACTGTGCTATAAATTCAAAGGAACTTGAGCCAGTTGATCCTTCAGTGAAACAGGAATAGTGTGACTGGCTTTGCTGAAGAGTATGGAACATGGAACAGGAACAGGTACCAGACCAAATTCACACCCTTGTTTACTCATCAGGTAGCACCTTTGGGTTTTCATGACCTGAAGCAGAATTTTGGATGCACAACATTTAGTTGTGCAGTCAGGAACCAGTCTTTATCTAAAACAGCTTAGAACAGCTTATACCTCAAGTAAGAAGACAAAATACAACAAATATGCATGACAATCAGAAAAAGAAGCCAGAAAAAGAGGAGCACCAATAAAAAACAAACCCAAAGTTCCTCCTGAGCAGGGTAGAAAATTGTGTGTCACATTTTCTAAATATTTAAGTTCTTCAGCACAATTATTCCAAGATATCTTCTCTATGGAGGATGCCCTCTCTCCACTATCACACAGTTCTTCGAAACATCATTTTGTGTTACATGAATACACACACAAAAAAAAGAAGCTTAGACCATCTCTTTTTTAAACTGAAGTGTCAAAGACTTATTATAACTTCCAAAATTTCCTCTCTGACAAGACCATTTGCGATAAACCCAACAGGGCTAAGAGGCCACAGCATGGGGAAAGGGAACGAGCAAAACTAAATCATCTCAAAGAGGAGATGGTCCTGGGAAGGGAGGAAAAGAGCATGCACTCCTGCCCCCATGCAAGACAAACTTCATCAATGTCCAGACACAGGAAACACAAATTCACAGGTTTGCCCACAGCATTTGTAGAAGTAAAATGTAAAAATTCACTTCAAAGATACACTGAAAGACCCTGCTTTTATTCTTTTTTATTTGTAGCATTTCAAGTTGTGAAATAGCCTCTTATTCAGGGTTTATCTGCCTATAGCAGGGATGTCAGATTCCTTATTATTTTTTTAAATGAATTACTTTTTTAATACACTTCTAGTAAAGAAATCAATTCTCCTTTCTAATTAGGTCTAGCAATTAATAACTGAATTGAACTGATGGTGATATAGTTCTGCTAAACAAATAACCAACGCTGAAATCAGAGTTAAGAGTTCCCATAACTTAGCACTGACATCAACAGCAGTTTATTCTGAACTTTATGGATAAACTGAGTTAAAAAGAAAAGTCAGCAATTAAAATATTTCTCATTTATTTATTTGGCTGCTCCCCACATTCAAAAAAACACTCCCTCAAACCACTGACCCTGCTTGTCACTGAAGTTGGGACTTATTAAGGAATCAACTAACCTTAGAGGATTTTCTTCTGCTTCTTCTTGTCCAAACCACCACTAGTTTATCTGGCTGCCTGTTGAAGATAAGGAAGAAACAGCTTAATATACAACAAGATCAATATGTAAACAGTTTCTACTAAAACTCTTGCAACACATAATGACATCCTTAGTGGCTAACACACTCTCTTAAAAATAGCTCATCTAAAAACCACTCTCAGCATCAGTCATTTAACAGGAAAAATAACGTGTATTTATAGAGAAAGGTTGTCCTCCAGTCCACACAGTAATGTCATCATTGTCCTCCTGCTCTCCTTGCCTGTGGACATTTCCCCAGAGCCAGCAGCACACCTGAGCAGAAACTCTTCTGTGGGGCAGAGAACAGGATCCAGACTCTAAAAAGACACTTTTGGCTACTGGAAACGCTCCAGTAGCCAAAAGGAACATCAATGCAAATTCTAGCTTGAATTTCTACGCAGAGATATTGAAAAGTTACTGCTAAGTAGCAAAGAAAGCAAGTAATTTCACTTTTTCTTACACAAAGGATTATTTTTCTACTCGAAAAACTCAAAGAACAGGAGAATCACGTTCTGTGTTACTCCTCAAAATCTCCTTGGATGACCAGACAGGTAAATCAGCACTTCCTGAACTTATACTCCAAAGGACAAACATACTGAAAATCAGTGTGGTTTCCCAAGCAATTGTTTATTTGGTATTTGCAATGAATGTAGATGGAAACCTCAATAAACGACACTTCCAGTAGAAATTATTTTCTCTTTAAATTTCTTAGGAGTTATTTCTTGGTTAATAGTTTACCCTTATTATATCTACCTTATTAGTTTCACAGTTGTGTCTGAGTGATTTTTGATACTGACTTAACTTCCAGACTTCCCACCCTCCCCCCATGATACACTTCCCATTGCATGATGACCACACTTCTGGTCCCACTTCCAGACCCACAACCCTCCTGTGGAGACTCCTGACTCCATTCCAGCTTTGTTTTCTGGCTGATGACCTGAATTCCATCATGAAGCCCAGCTGCAAACCCACCCACAAATGATTTTCAATCGAGTTCACATCTCCACTTGAAAGTACTAAACCTACATGCAACTCTGCCTGGAAAAAAACTGCTACTCAGATTTTTGAGGCACCAGTGTAAGAATCCTTGCATTTCTAAAGGCAACAGCAAATCATGGGGGAAAAATAGGTGTAACCAAGAAAAAGTCAAGCTACAATACATTCAGATCAAGATTAAAAGATGCACCCAAAATCCCCCACATAAATATTGTGAGTAAAGGCAGTGTTCCCACTGGTGTTTCATCACAGGGAGACTACCTAACTTAATAACTAACTTTTGAAATGAAACCCCAACTGGTTTAATAATCATTTTAGGCACTGAAGTGCTGGCCATATTTCCTTTCGTACATACTTTTCCATTGAGCTGTTGATCATTTCTGCACATTACAGTAAAAACAATACCTCACCCATGATTCACATTTAAACCCCACCAGAACTAAAGCTCGCCCAAAAAACTGAGCTAAAGGCAGATCCTGCAAATGAAATGAGGACACGAGGTTTTTTTTTTATTTTGATAAATTGAAAGTGAAATCATCTGCTGTGTTTTAAACTATAAATTCACCCTTGTGGCTTGCTTAGGTGACTTATATTGCAGGCTGACTCTGCTCACAGCTTCTGCAAAATCTTTCTTGGTAATGAGGTCATCCTCTTGTACTTCAGAACTCTTTGCTCACTTGGTGTTGGGTTCTCATCTTTGGCTTACACCAGCATCAGCCCATTCACTTTGATGGGAACTGTATCTGTGCCACCAGGAAAAAACAACACACCCCCAAGCAAAGCAAACCAAACCCATGCCAGCAACATTTCCCAGTTCTGAAGAACTCCCTCTGCCAGGAATATCAAGAAATACACCAACGTGAAGCAACCAATTAAAGTTTTAATTCAGACTGAGAGGACAAAGCCACGCTGATGGGAGAGCAGGAGCAGCATTTGCTCCCCTCATTTCTCTCACCAGTGTATTTATTTTGTTAAGTACTGAGCACAATTTGCTCAGTCAGCTTCAAGTAATGAGAGAAATCCACATCCAGAGGTACTTTACCAAAACAAAAACCAAGGAAGGTCATCACAACATGGGGACAGAAAATTTAGCAAAATGGAATGGGAAGGGAAGAAAATACCCCAAAGAATGAGTGTCCCCACTCTCCATACCACATTCTTCACTGTAACCACAGAGAAAGCACAGCAGCTTTTCTAAGGGATTTTCTTCCAGAAAGTCACAAATTCAACAATTCTAAAATATCTTCATAGAATTGTTTGACTAACAAAACCAAGAGCAACCTTTCCTTCCACAATCTGTTCATTGCTCTCCTATGCCAATATACTTCTGGAAGAAAAAGCTCAGCTCATATTTTAATCAGCAAATTCGCATTCAAGGTTATTAATGATATCTCAGTGCTAGGAAATGGCCAATATCACATAATGTACGTTGCTCATTGAAAGTATTAGGTTGTATTTCCTACTTCAGACTTCTCCCCTCCTTTAATACCATAAACCTCAGCTGCTCATTAGTCAATACTCAAAGCAAATAAAATCATCTCTGAAGAATCAGGCTGGAGACCAGTTTTAGTATCCTTTATAAGTTTACTTATTAAACTTGGATATCATTCCAAATACAAAATCCACAATGATGCAAGCTGAACAAATGCTAATGGTCAGCAACAAAAAAAAAAAAATTAAAAATTAATTTCCTGTGCTGCACAAATGACATTTCGTATTTCTTTAAACCCACCAGCTTTTAGTCAGTCACTTATTCAGCAAAGCCAGTATGCCTAAAGCAAGGAATAACACGCTGCTAACCTTAAGACAATGGATCTGGAGCAGGGAAAAAGAACTGGGTTTTAGCTGGACACTACATTTCCCCACTAAGTAATTGCATCAATCTATCAATTCAACACCATTGACCTTTCAGCAGGAGTATTTAATACTGTGCTGGAACCTACCACAATTGCCTTGGGGCTGCTGTGCATTTCCCACCAGGGCAGCACTGCCAAAACAGCAGCACTTCCCTGGGAGGAGGAGCCAAAGGAAGCCATCAGCTTCACTGAAAACATCAGGCACTGCCACCGGGAAGAGCATGGATCCAGCGGCAGGGGTTGAAGGATCTAGCTCAGATCCAAAAGATCGTATTTTATAAACCTTGCCATTAACCTATATCTGATATTTACTCATTATTATGTGGTTCACAAGAAACTATTCCTGAAGAAAGGCAATTCATAGCAGTAAACTTATTTTATTATTTACAAGTGAAACTTAGCAAGGAGGCAAGGAAGATTATGATTTCAAAGTTTGTGGCTCAGAAAAGGAGATTCACCTCTGCCCTGCATACTAAGCAATTAAAATGGGATTCAAAATACAGATTTACAAAACACCTATAATTCAAAACCATGTCTGCTTTTCCTATCAGACGGAAGCCATGATTCTGGTACCTTCCATTTTCCCATTGAAACAACCAATTAAAAAAAAAAAAAGGTAAATACTGGAATCAAACTTTGCCATATCTACAACTATTAAATAAACTAACAAAAACATTCCACATACTGGAAAAAACTGTCATCTGATCATCACCTCATATGCTACAAATTTTACCGATTGAAAGGAGGTCATGCAAGATTCAAGGTCTTCTGCGGGTTGGTTTGACCATTCTAGGAAGTTTTTGGCACAATGTTTTGATTACAGAACTCTCCAAACATCACTTGTAAAAGAAGGACATGAAAGGTATCAGTCTCCTGTTAACTCTTGTTTTGTAAACCTTTTAGCAGAAGCTGATAACATTACCCAGGACATATTTCTCCACTAAACTGACTGTTCTGTAACAAAAAGCTGTAGAAGACTTGGGGTTAGAATCTGTTGTTGGAAAGAATCGCAAATGCACTTAACTTTAATTCAGACCACTGAAGCCAATAGCGAGACCAGTGATTAACAAGCTTTTGGAGAAGGGTGGGAAAGCAGGAAACAGGATTTCTTAGTAGCAAGGTACCATTACATTTAATACCACTCAGTAATTGTTAAATGGCTGAAATGTAGAAGATACCGTTTCTGTGTGCACCCCACACGGTACAGCCTTGCATGTTTGTTTTGGCATCAAACTACCGAAGTGTTGGCTTTTGCCTTCCTCTCTCCTTTTCTTTTTCAGCTGAGCTGTTTTATTTTTACTATGTTTGATTTGAACTGCATTAATTAGTCCAGGCTGCTAGATTACTCTCGTGAAGCAAGCTTAAAAGAGTATAATTAATAAGAGAAGCAGCAGTGTTAGCACAATAGCATGCAGATGCACCTATTGAAGGATAAAAATAATTACTTGAGAACTAATGTCAAAGTACTTCTGATAGGAATTTTTTTTTAATAACCTTTTGTCCCTTCTGCATTGTGCATCCCAGCATGCCATGCAAGATTTCCATTAGGAACCAATCCTCCCGCCCCACCAGCACACAGCTTTCTACATGACTGCTGAAAAGCCAGCAAGGCTCTCTAATGGTCTCTTAAAAATAAACGTGGTTGGTTCTATACGACCATTCATTTGGGATGAACGTTGCTTTTCCTCATTTTACAGCTAATTACTTTGAAAAGCACTCTTTGCAGTGCACTCTTCTGCACTAGGTCCTGAACTATTGTCGTGTATTACCATTAGCCAAGGAACTAATCAGGCCATGGCCCTTCGTGAGCCTTGTACTAAGGTTTTTTTCCTTCAGAATTTCCTGTTGGTCACAATCTATGAAATTTCACAGCTGCCTACAACTGCAGGAAGTGCAGTCAAATACTGCCAATGCTTTAAACAGGCCTAGAGACACTGTAGGAATGATGTCATGCATTGATGCATTTGCCAAATGAGCCCTCTTGCTGAGTGCAGGTACAGCACTGATTGCAAAAGCCAGAGACATTAAGAGGAGAACAAAACGCAGTGCAGGTAAAACCCCTCTGAGATAATTATAAGATGAAGTACATTACAAGAGAAAGTTTTGCATTTCAGGAAGGGGTTTGGGGTCTTCTTCCCCACCTCACCTTAACTTCCATGGTGGAAGCTAAAGACTCCCGGGTAAGGCCTGTGCCATCTCACAGAGTTACATCAGACTATCAGAGCAGTCTCTCAACACACCTTATTGTGGACTATGCATCAAGCCCCTAAAATAAGGCAAAGTTTGTTCTTCCATCATTAAAACCATTCAGTAATTTTAGCAAGCCTGGGAACTGTCAAAAGAGAAATTATTAAAACACGGAAGGCAAGAGGACATCACAGCTGAGATCCATCCACCTCTACATCTTCACTTTCTAACACAGAAAATTCCTCCATTTCTTCCCACCAGAGGTCTCTACAGATTTTTTCAAGACTACACAAGCCCGTCGAAAGACCAGAATTTCCCCTGTGAAGTGAATTTTAAATTTTATAATACATCTGCTGCTAAACAGACTGGCCCCTACAAGACTTACATCTCAAGATTATGCTCTGCTTTTCAAAAGAGGCTCTAGTCTGGCTTTGCTTGGTTTATACAAAATAGGGAAAAAGCAAGACGCTCTGACCTATTTTACAAGCGCAGTCAGACCTCCTGAATATATTTGCAAGGCTGAGAGTGGAATGTGTAGTATGTACTGCTGATTACTCGATTTTCTCAAACCAAACACAAATGAAGTTTGCAGAATGAGCTGAATTAAACAAAACCCAAGTTCATCTATTATTCAGAAAAAAGTGACAAGGGCAGATTTCACTTCATTTTTCAAAGAGTTATTGCAGCAAAAAAACCTCTACAGAACTATCTAGCAAAGTCTTGTCTTAAAGCTTTTTGCAACAGAATTTTACATTGCAGAGTACACAAACTGACCCTAGTCTTCAGAAACTGTGTTCTTTAACGTCCTTTTGGCAGCAACACAAAGATGCCTTGACTAGTCCCTGAATGTTCGGTCCCATCCAGCTGCCCTCCATGAGGAAGCTTTCTTTGCCCGGTCCAGTTTAGCCCCGATGTCATCAGGAGGGGTCAAGTACTGCTCAGGAAGGGCCACGTGGATTCCTTATCTCATCTCCCACAATCACAGACACTCCCCTTAGGCAGACATGTACTCACTCCAGCAATGCTTACCCTACACAGCCTACCACACCAGAGCTTACAAACACCACCCAAAGCTCTGTAACAAACGATGCCTAAAAAAGCCAGGAGCTGCTTCAGGAAAGCTTGCTTGTAATAGCAAGCTCCCCAGTCAGTTCCGTTCAGGCTGACTGGCAGGGAGGAGCACAGGCTAACTGGGCCATTCAGACAAACCTTGAATGGAAAGTGTTGCTTTACAGTGGAAAGTTCACAGGAAGAAGCTGCCATGAGCCAGATCTTTCTCAGATGCCTGATTTTCCTTTTTATGCTCTTTTGCCAGAATATTTAGTCTACATTTTAACAATAAAAAAAACCAATGTTTTTTAAAACAAACAAACAAAAAAAAGCTTTCTGTTTCAAATTGGTAGGTTACTCCTCCTGAGCAGAGCAGAGCAGGAACCACACAAACCTGCCTGCACAGTCCACTGGGGCCTGACCCGCCGTGAACCCACTGAACTCACTGTTCTGATCCCCTTCCCTGTGGAGCTGGGGCCTGACAACTGCCACGTGAATAAACACAAAATAGCCAGAAAAAAGCCCCACTAGCTCACCTCAGGCATAACAGTGCATTTCAAAGCTGGTCTGAGAAGGTGAAGTGCCTGAACATCTCTCTGCTCTGAAACCCAAATGCAGCCCCCCAAGCCCCTCCTCAGCAGACACCAGTGATCAGCGTCACCTGCCCCTCTCCAGCTTCACTGTGCTGTAAGACAATAAAACAGATCAGCAACCAGAACTGAGAAACAGTTTTAGCAAACTGAGCGAGGAATTTTGAATTCAAATTCCATCTCCTGTCCTCACTGACCATACAGCATTCAGAAAATTTCAAGACAGACACTGAGCAACATCAACCCTCTCTCTGATTTTAGTCCTACTCATACCTCTACCTATAGACCAAATATAATCTCTATACAATAACGTATATGTACTATTAGCCCTTCTTATTCTGAAGCATTAGAAGTACAACTATTAGGTGCATTCTCACAGTAAAAAGTATTAAAAAAAAAACTAAAATAAAACTCTTTGACTCACAAATGCTGCCTGAAACATAGTTTTAAACCATGAAATACAAACACCCACATAAATAATACCTTTTTGTACTAAAAAATATGCAAGAGACTTCTTGGCACACCATTGTTGGTTTTAATCTGACCCTATTCCCTTTAGCATAAATTATTGCCGTGTCAAATAGCATTCAAACAGAAGCCTTTCTGGTTTTCAGTCTGCAAACACCAGAGATTAGAAATTATTTTTCTGCCATTCCTGCAGAACAGAAAAATGTATCTTGCACCAAAACCACAGTTTCAGGAAACTGAACTATTCACAACAGAAAGTTCCTCCTCCAATTTCTCTAAAATATTTAATAAATTCTGCATAGCCTACCATGAGCAATTAAAGAGAAGGACAATCTTTGCTGTTCTTACTGCCTGAGCAAGTTTGACATTCACACACACATACATGAACAAAGGTTTATCCTCCTGTTCCACAGAAATCCCAGTGTCCACATTAGGACTCAGACAAAGCAAGTTTCAGAAGCTACAGTGCATTGATGCCACCATCCTCCTCCTCTCCTCACTATCCATGGACACAGCCCAAAGAAGATTACAGTTCTGCAAAGGCAGGAGTAGAAGAATCTGGCACTATGTGTCTTTTAAAGCTCCCTTCCAAACCAACAGCACCAGGGTTTTGTTTGTTTTTATTACTTAAGAGCATGTTTTAGATTACACAAAGCAACTTCTACCATTTGAAGACGCACAGTAATTGTGAACATACTAAAAGCTTCTGAGTGGGCATCACGGGTGGAATGGTACCAGTTTATAGGGTTTGTCTGGAAGAGAACATTCCTATCACCATCTCAGGTGCCCAGATCATGGAACTGAGATGCTTATACAAGCTAGAAAAATAAAGGCTGTACCTACAAAAAACAAATGAGTCCTAAGACAGCAGTGTGCCTCTGATACTTGTAAGGCTGAAAAGCTTGAATGAATGCTTGAAGATATAAAGACAGGGCAAACTCTTGAAGATATAAAGACAGTGCAAACTCCGGAGTTACACCCCACAGAAGATTGTAGCCTAACACAAGCACTCAGTAAGCTGAGGGGCAGATCCATGGTATGCTGTGTCCATGCCACGTGAGCAGTGTGGAAGGGCTGGTGTGATACAAACTCATACTTAGTTTTCCAAATGATCACTCTACTGAGCCCTAAATTAATCCATATTTATTTTGAGACACAGGCACTCCTGGCTCACATAGAGTGAGCTCCCCAATTAAAGCTTCCTCATCTGTCAGCAGCCTCCTTTTGCAAATTAATATCACAAGGAGGAAAAAAAAAGGGGGGTGGAGAGGGCCTAGTGAAACCACGGCATGCTGTGCTAGCTCCTTTCCCCTGCTGCTGCCCAGGAGACCAGACTTTGCAAATATTGCCAGGTGCTCTCAGCCACAGCCACAACAGACATGGCATCAAGCAGTAAGAACTCACTTTCAGGGAAGGAAGGTGTTGAAAGGTAAGATCTTGAGCTGTTTTCTCTGCTCTGATTTTGGCATTCCCTTGCCTGTATGACCAACCAGGACTGAATCATCTGCTTGCAGCAAAGCACCCAGTTCCTGGGAGGAACACTCCTCAACAGCTGGGGCACCAGTGGAAGTAAAACACCTTTCTGCCACCCTCCAGAGGCACAAACCCAGAACATTTTAGCAACTGCAATAATGCAGCAGCTACTGCAAATATCTGAAGCAGCCACAGCCTCAAAACATCACAGAGAAACACAAGAACCTTGCACTGAAACTTGGGTCCCAACCAAAGTCACACATTCACACACCAAGCAAAACAAAAAACCCCAGAGCCTCGACTGACCTCATCTTCTCCTAGCTGAGTGAGACTGTCAAAATGTAAAAACTGAGAATGAGCCAACATGGCAAATTTAGCAGCAGTAAGCTATATGCAGATGGTTGTCAACATCAAAGCTATGATTTTCTTGCATGTTAATGAAAACATTACTAGATTTACAAAATTTTTGTATGTGGTTTCCAGGGAACTGGAAACTGCCATGATCATTTCCCATGAAATGCCCCATTTCATGTTGGTGACCTTTCAAGAGCTGTTTTAAGATGGAGGTATGGACATAAGAAGCAAAATTATTTGATCAGTATTTGCAGCTAAATAACTATTCCAAAGACTGCAAAATTAGAATGATTCTTCCTCTTCTAGTTCAGTCTGTTTAATTAAGTTGTTACACTGCTTCCAAGCTGCCTTCTGAAACAAAAGTTGCCACTTCCGATTACAGAAGTCAATCTCAAAAACAACAGAGATTATTTCCATTTACAGCTCAACAGTTCTTTGTAAACCCGAAGCCTAAAAATTTGTATCATTTTTAGGAAGTTAAAACTGACCAAGCCTTTTAATTAATGCCCTCAAAGTAACACCCATGGCTCATATCGAGCAGCAAGTATTGGCTAAAAAAAAAAAAGTATGTTTACTCATGGATACTTCAGACAAAGCAAAACCTTCTGCCAACATTAGGGGCTTGGTATACTAAAAAATAAACCAAACCCAAAAAAGGCAAAAAAAAAAAAACCCAAAACAAACAAAAAACACCTAACTGAAAGACATCTACTTCTATTTTAAAATTAAAAAAAAAAAAAGAACTTACAGCTTTTAAAAACTGGAAAGTATTTTGAAATACAAACTTCATACTTTGCAAATACAACTGATGAAACACTGCTGTTCCAAGATCCAAAAAATCCCTAAGAACAGCAACAACTAAGCACCTAGACTGCTGCTTATAAGATGCCTAGCAGCAGTCTGAACTAGATTTTAACTAATCATTTCAAGATCAGCTAAACTGGAAAGTAACAGCACATTTATTCTGACTGCTCTAAGCATGGTCTTCAGTTTAAAAAGCAAACATACAGTACCTACATTATAGCTGAATTCATGCTGATGCTGAAAACACACAAATAATATCGTTCAGCCAGACAAGTATTTCTGTTGGTATTTTAAAAAAAATAATATTCCTATAAAATATTTTTCTGTTACAACTACCTTTTACTCAAGTCAGGCACTCCCACCAACAGAGCCCGGCAGCGCTTTGTCTCAGCATCACTACAGAAGGAACTCAGAGTAGTGGTCCTTCACATTTGTTTCAGTACACCAGGCTGTACCCACGCTGGTTACTAACAACCACTAGGAGGACACTCCTTAAGGTCCTTTATATACCCAGAATTGTTGAGATTTAAGCTGCTAAAAATGAACACTGTCCTTTCCTTACTTACATTCCCAATGAAGACACATAGACACAAGTACCAACTCCTTCAAAGACAAATTCACAACTGAAGACTAAGACTAAAGCCAGCCACTACCTCAGCTATCGTGTTGCCCTCTCTCTTCTTTCTGTGCTGTCATGGTTGGTATTTTATCTCAGCCTAAAACAGACAGAACCTGTACCTTTTCCATGATATTGTGAAATGCCTGGTTGTGTTTTAGTCTGTTGGCTTCTTTACACAGCTGAAGGATTGTACCATGGGGCAGTTGTAAAGCAACATCTTCAGCCACAGAAGAGACACCTGGGTGCTGGCCAGATTTTTCATTACGTGGATTTGATGTCTTGCAGGCTGGATTCCAGTCTTGTACCGTTAAATGAGGCAAAGGGATAAAGAGACAGAGCCCCTCTATCCCATAGTGCATACAGCTTAAAAGATTAAGTATTTTGTCTCACCCTAGATTTCAATTTTACTCTAATTCAAAAATTTTTTTATCTGTAAATACAAATGTGTCTGGTGTGTAAAGCAGTTCTCCTTGGAAGCAGAAAGGTGAATAAAAAGGGAAGCTAGACTGGTTTCTGGAGCAAAACATACTCTTAATCTGGCAAAGGGATGAGAGCCATCCACTGAAAAGTAAAAGACAAAGCCTCTCCAACCTACTGCAACACCTTGATGTGCCAAGTGAGGAACAGTGTCCTTACAGTGAAGGGCACACACCTCTGACCAGATTAAGGGCTGCAGAATCTAGTACTAAGTGAGGATAAACAGGAGGAAAAATTTAAATTTCAAGCTTTTAAAAGAGTATTACAGTAAATGAAATTATGATAAGTTGCTGTAAATTATTCCATTTCAAATAGGAATTTTAATACATTTGTCTAGTTAAGGTCAAAGAAGCCAAATTAATAAAATCCACTCTGCAAACTAACCATCAAGGGAATGAGAATCAATTTTAGCTGTGCAGAGTTCACACAGAGCACTGGGGGGAAAACCAGCTATGTGCAGAATCATCAACACGGACAATAGAGATGCGTGGGCACACAAACTCCTTGGATTCTGCAAAATAAGATTTTCCACATATTTCAGCGTATTTTATACAAAATGCACTTTTCATCTTTAAAACAAACAAGGCTCAAAAGTTGAAGCCTGCAAAATTTTTACATATTTCCCTCTGGAGCATTCAGATGGAAGCCCAGCCTTGGCAGGGCCAGCACTGCACACGCATGTGCAGACCCCACTGCAGCACCACAAGAGTTTCAGACAGACAGGGCAGGCCCACGGAGCAGCACTCAGGAAAATTAAGGCTACCACAGTGATGAGCAAATCTCTTGAATCGAGTGTATTCAGCAAGGCTTTATTTATTCACTTCATGCTTTAAGTCAGCTCCCCTTAACTTTTCCACTTTCTGAGCATAGACAAGACCTTACACAGAACATTTATCTCAGCTCGATCTGTTAATTCAACCTTGTCCCTTCAGCTTTGACAGACGGGCACTGGCACAGAGATCTTGCTGTTCCCCTCACTACCCCGTGCAGCACCAGCACCTTCTCAGCCACCTTCCTTCCCCAGAGCCGTCCATCTGAGGAACTGAAACTTCTGTGCTCAGCACTGCAGCTTCAGCTGGACCCAACCCAGACAGAAAGGAGACCTGGCAGGCCAAAGCCTTTAGCCCCTTTCATTGCAGGCAAGTCAGGAGGTTTATTTCTCCTTGCTCTGGCTGTTCAGCTCCTGGTCAGTTTTGACACATACAGAGTTTGTGTTTGTTTGTTCTGCAGCCAGACAAGCAATACAGCACCAAATGAGGTGTGAATTTACTCACTCACTCCAATGCAGCTAATGGGCAAAGAAAGATGTTTTGGGCCACTGAAACCCTCAAACTTCAAAGCCAATGGAAGTAAGTGTTTTGGAGAAAATTATTAAGTCCAAGTGTAAACCAGAGCCAGACACTGGCTTTTGCAACATCACCTCACGTTGCTGAAACAATGCAAACAAATCTAACAATGCAAAGAAAAAGGGTTCAATCAAAGAGAAAAAAACCAGGAAAATAAAGATGACACATGGCCAGCTTCAACACATTATTAACAGCATCAGACATACAACAAGTACCTACATTTTACTTCTGCCTTTGAAGTATTTGATTTCTGTACATTCCTGGTCTTCAAGAATCAGCCACAAACCAGACTGGCAATTCTGAATGGTGATGGGGGTTTGCTTCTCCCAAGGGAGTCAAGAGGCAAAAATATAGTCTGTCTCTGACCAAACTCAGAGCCGTTCTGGCAGTTTAGCCTCATAAATATTTCAAATGTCTCATGTGCTACCCTATCTCTTCCTACACTAAGTCACAGGACAGATATGCTGGAGCAACAAACAAGTAAAATAATAGCAACAAATGCACTGCATAGATTTCTTGGCATTTTTTTAAGGGTAGGAAATAAAATGTCTCTCTTCCCCCACCCCCATGATATTCACATTCTCTCTTCCACAAGCATTACATTTTGGGACTGATTTTATGGATGTGATTTTAAAGAAAAAGCTACAATCCAAAGTCCAAGCAGAAAATAAATTACAGAATAAATTCTACAGCAATGTAAACGGGAGGGGGGGCAGATCAGCAATTCTAATCCAGACTCTGTGTGTGTGTGTGTATATATATATATATATGGAAGTCAACAAGCTTAAGCAGAATATTCCAACAGTTCTGATGATATCTCAGTAATGATAAGGCTACATCCTGCTGTGCAGCCACAGCTTTGCTGGAGTTATAACTGAACTCCATCCTATTAGCTTTATTTCCCAAAGACTTCAGAGCTTAACAAGCTCTCTTCCTTCATTTAGTGCTATAGTTTCTATACAGACACTTTTTTAAAGTACTTTGGTTTGAACTTCAGACAGACTGTAACAACCATTTGCAAGTGAATGTGACACAGGGTGGGTCAGAGCTTCAGGCATTCATCACCTCTGCTGAAGAGGAGCTTGGCTCTTACGGACATTTTCTAGTATTGCCACCACTGGATAAAAATCTTCAGAGCCATCAATCCTGAAAGGATGTACTTAGAGCCTGGTACAAATTACTTCATCTCCACAATCTGACATTTATCCATTACACATACTCTAATTACACATCACTTGGAGAAAAGCAAATAGAAAACAAACAAAAAAATCTTCCCCACAACAAAAACCTTCCAAAAACCAGTAACTGTAGATCAATGATCATCTCCCCTCCAGAGTTATCTGTCCCATTTTCCTCACATACTCTGCTTCACTGGTCCCACTCTACCTCATTACTGTGCTCTGCAACAGTTTCCACTCTGACCATATACACTTGCAAATAAATTCATTATTACCATGATTCACTTCGAAAAAAGAGAAAGGGAGGGGCCACTTTTGAAAGTTTGTAAAGCATAACTTGCAGTTTTTTCCTCAGTTATGTAGTACTTTGCTATCATAAATCTGCACTCATATAATACCTATCAGTACAGAGAGTGGTTTTTTGCACCTTCTGCACAATTTCTCTGTATCTCAGTTTCAGAGACATAAAACAGGGATCATTTTTCTCTATCACACAGCAGTCTTGTAAGACTGGATTAATAATGGAGCTGTGTGGCTGCAGAATTTTTACGCAGAGAAATTGTTAGCACTTTATTTCCACACAGCAAAGTGTCATTTTGTAGTTTTACACCATTACCACTGAACAGAGAGCTGCTACCATCTGGCCTTTAACAAGAGATATAAATCTTGCTTAAAAGTAACTGTGGATGTAAAATATAGAAAAGTTGATGAAAGATGATTTGTGCACACTAATTAGGGAGTGATAGAAAAGATGCCTTTTCTGCACAGTTACAAGGGAAGTTGAAAGGAAGCCTAGTGCAGAACCAGGATTTTCTGACTTCTGTTGTTTCTGTCGTTAGACCACACTCTAGGAGAAGGAGAAGCAAAGACTTAATTCCACTCTCCAAGTAAAAAATACCTAAATAGAAAAAAACGCACAAAATTTAACAAGTCTGCTCTGAACAAAAGAAGGTGCTAAACTGACCCAGAACTATTTACATAAGGAACAAAAATAACTTCTACTACCACTTTTAGTAAGCCTGTATAGCTTTGCAAGCTCTTCTAGTTTCATTATTCTCAAAAAAATATTTTGCTGCTTCTGGCTACATCTGAATAGAGACAGAAAAGACTGTGTGCAACTTCTTTGCTGTGACTGGGAATTTGCATTGGGATAGAAAAAAATTAAACTCCCACAGTACACGTGTATATTGTGTATCCTGCATTATTCCTTCCCTTTTCACATCAGCCACCTGCAAACTGGAACATAGCACCAATATGGAAAACCACTTACACAGATACAGTGAAGAAAACACAGTGTGATGACAATAAAAGGATTCATCAGGTTGAAGATATTGAGACATCAATTTGAACTGAGTAAAACCTCATGGCGGGAGGCTTGACACATACTGCAGCTTTATTTGCAAAGCTATAACTCATGGAAAATGTTAAAAAAATACTATTCAGAAATTTTTGATACCATATGCTATCAATAGCCAGACTTTCTCTATCTGTGCCTTAAAGGTAGAAATATTTAAATAAAGCAGTTTGTTTTCATTCAGCACAAAAAAGAATTCCCGGAACACTTTAAATTTAGATTTCTTTGTTCACTGTACGATTGTTACTATCACACTCACTCAAAAAGAGGTGAAAGCCTAATTAGCATTCACCAAGAGAAGATGGAACCTCCCTTTTAAAATAGTTTCTGAAAGAACTGTGATTATAATGAATTATGAAAGTGAAGCACTCATATCTGTTTGGCAAAGCCAAAGGGCAGGACAGGTGTTGTGTGACACAAATGATTGCTCAGGCACAGCAGAACAGTGGAGCTGCTGCCTACAGACAAGGTCCAAGCACACATATGTGCACATTGCTTGCTCAGCAAAATCAAGTCTGAAAGCTCAACGTGACACACTGAGTTCCCATTTTAAAGAGGGCAGACTTTGTCATAAGAATTTTCCGTGGCCTGGGTCAGCAAACATCTGCCTGAATAAAACACAAAAATCTGCTTGCAGCTGATTATGGGAATTGTATTCAACGGAAGAACAAAGGCCTGGGAGCCTGCTACAATTTCAAGTATTTCAGTAACATAAAAAGCTTCACTATTTAAAGGTTACTTAATTTACCAGCAAGATGGCTTGAGGTTGTAAGGAAAATGAGATTTCTGGCCCTGCTCAGCCCACGTGCACCACAGCACACCTGGGAGTCTACCAGAGCAACCAAGGGTGGACAAGATCTGTCCCTTACTAGCAACAGCCAGTCCTTTTGCTATTCACCATCTGCGCCCCTTAAGATGGTTCCATTACACACATTGATTTTATACACACACACTGCATCCTGAACGATATATCTGTACTTATTATGCACAGGTGACACCTCTTTGTGACGTGTTACCAGCTTCCAGAAATGTGTCCCCACCTTAACTTCTTTGCTGGAAGGAATGTTCAGTAGAAGGAGTTAAGATCCCACCAATAAAACCCAAGCTAATCAAAGAGATTATGTCGGCAGAAACACAAGAAGGCTCTGTGGCTGTTCTCTGAAATAATTATTTTTCCTTAACGTAATATGGTTGCTCATATTTAAGTCTCTGGTTTTGTATCTCCAAACCCATCAGGATCTGCCTTGTATACCCTGTACATGCAGACCAAAAGACATTCAAACAGGGAGAAAAGCCCCAAGTTCTGCTCCTCACTCCCCCACTCCCCTGCTGCTTCCCCACCAGCTCAGATCACTTCACAGCCCATCCTACCCATCTCTAAGCAACGCTGAAACAAGACAGGTGAATATTCCATGAAAAAGCTGCAAGGCTGACCATTTTAAAAGGCTTCCTAGGGCAGCAAAGAAGAAACTAACCCCATAGAAGACCTACCAAGGCTTCTCTATGGCATAGCACAGGAGGAAGACAAGGGCAGAACACTCATTCTGTGAGGTTAACAAGGCAGCAGGTTCCTGCTTCTCTAGGTCTTAATGGGGTTGTCAACCCTAAGAGGCACTGACAGTTCTCACAATGAGGTGAACACAAACAAATCAGGATAAACTGCAGTCTTCCTATAGTCAAGAATAGCTCAAGATTATTTTCTTTTTTTTTTAATTACAGTTCGTTGACTTTACCATTAACTGCAAGTCAAGTAAGCATCCTCCTTTTAACAGTTGTTGCTAAAAGAAGTAGTATTATTCTTCCCCCTGCAGCACATGATCTAGTTCCCTAAGAACAAGTTTGTCTGAAATAAATTTATTTACTGAAGTCAGCATTTTTTTCCCCCAGGAGGAAGCAGGCTTTGTACATTGTAAATGCTTTATTAGGGCCCGCTCCAGACAAGAAGACTGAATCTATGGGCAAAAATGTCCATATTTCTGTTTCCAGTACAGCAACAGGAAAGGAGACAAGGGACTGCACTGTCACCTGCCATTGTACTACAACAATATCCACTACCAGCAATACTGAAGTGACTGCTGATGGGTCAGATGAACACCCAGCACCAGGACTGGGTAACCCACACAGTGAAAACACAGGTAATGCCTGGGTTTACTGCCATTTTCCCTTGCAATACAGCTTCTCCCCAGGCAGCTAGAGCAGGAGGTGGCTCCAGGAACAGATGGGGAGCAAAGAAACACAGAAATGTATCTAGCAGCTCCCTGCTCCAAAAATACACTGCACAAATGGCCATGTGGAAGCACAAACTGACACAGACTCTTGTTCCAGGCACAGGGAAAGAGGCTGGGCTGCCAGCAGCTTTTGCCCTTGCAGATTCTCCAGTGTCTAATAAAAGGTGAAGGTACTGGCTTTTTACCTGCAGCCATAGGGTCTGACCAAGATTCCTCTCTTCTATCCAGAGGCCTTTGTCATACAACCCATGGAAATAACAGCTGGAGGTTTCCACCCCTGCAAACCTTAGTTGAAATTGTCTGCTGAAACTTTCCTATGCAACGCTGAATTTGCTGGCCAGACAGAAAACTCAGGCGTGTTTTAACATCACAAAAGACCTTTCCCTCTATGGAGCAAAGCTAAAAATAAGGGAGAGGCCCAAGGTTCAAAAACAACAACACAGCAGAAAACTTGTCATAACCACTGACAGCATGGACCCATCAACCACAACAGTGTTGTATGCCCGGAGAAAAGGGCTGTCCCGGCTCTCTAGAAAAGTGGCAGCAGTGTTGGAGTGGAGCTGTGGCAGGCTCTGACAAGGCAGTGTGGCACAGGGGGCTGCCACAGCCCCACAGGTAGCAGGTGATGTGTCAGGGGCAGTCCCCTCACACCGAGCTCTCTGAAGGGCCCTACTCCAGCATTCTCCTGGCAACAGCTGCAGGCTTTCAGCTGGCATAGCATTTACCCCAGGAATGAGGGAAGGATGTGTGGGGGCAGGCAAGAAGAGTTGCCTTTCCCCCACTTTTGCCCACCACACCTCCCAGTCGACAGGACGGTCTTACAGTCACAGACTAAAGGAGGCACCATGTCTCAAGCACTGCATGATTATAATTCTAGCACTATAGGTGATCATACACTTTCTCAATCCTCCATCAAAACATCCCTTTGTTACATCAATGACTCTGAGAATTCAGGGTTTTAAGATGACTGTTGGTGAGCTTTCAGTTAAAAATTTAAAAAATCCAATCCCATTTAGTATAAGGGAAAAAAAGGAATCTATGGAAAAGGAAGTAATTCCTTTAATGCTTTAAGATTGTCTGTCTCGGTATCCTGAACAGATAAGGAGACACTGGAGCTCAGAGTAGCCCATCTACAAGGAAGAAAGAAAATTTTAGCAGTAAAGACAAAAAAACCCCCAAGAAACAAAAAAATAAAAGCAGAGCTTACAACCCATGATTCCCTTTTCCACACACACAAATCCCAAAAAGTGGGGGGGGAAGGGGGAGGGTGGTGTGAAAACACCATTGTATTTTTAAAAAGTATCTTTCAAAAAGTGTTGACAGTAAACAAAAGCCACCCTAAATATGCCTTAAAACCAAGTAACACTGATATAAATTCTTTCGATTTTTGTGGTATGACAGGAAGTGGTAAAAAATGGGTCAGGCCTTTCTCATTCTTAAAATTCTTACACGTAAAAGATGAAGGAATGCAAGGGGAATTCTCTCACTCAAGAGACACTTATTCCAAGTACTCTCTCCAGTTAAGATCTGCCCTTGAAGAGAAAAAGAAGTTTAAAAATCTTGTTCTCTTGAAATATTTCACAGCTTTATACAACTATTGCTCAAGTTACCTACAGGAAATGACAAACCACTACATTAGTTTTCCAAGAGACACAACTAGGTAAAAGACAGGTACAGCTAGAAAACACAGCCAAATAGGTTTGCCCACCTGTCAGCATGGCCAGAGCTGTAACTCCAGAGCTATAACCATGTCAGGTGTCACCAGGAGCTGTCAAGGTTAAATCCTCTGCTAATAAACCAAAGATAAATCAGCAACAGGTTGGTTTGGAAATTTACAGACCTGAGTTAGATCTTTGTTGGAAAAGAGAAGTTCTGACAGCTCTTTTTTGTTCTTTTAAATCTCTTCCTATGTACTGGCATAAACAAAGGGATTCAGAGTTTACTCAATGAGCAGACACTGAAAGTCAAGGAAATTCACAGTACTTGCTGAGTGGCAGAGTACAGTGTGCTGCCAACTGGATTCAATGATCCAGATTCTCCAGTTACTTCATTCAATACAGCTTTTGGTATTAACAGTACTGGCTATGCAAATACTCCTCCCAAGCACAGCTGGGAAGGGAAAGTTAGTTTATGACACTGGATGTAAAAGCAGAGGCATCACTGCATCCCTCTTAGCCCTAAAGAAAGGTCAGCACAGCTATCATCCTAGGGCATCAGGCAGCAATATACCTAATGGAAGAGCTGACTTAGGGAATGTCTTTTGTCTGCCTGACCTAGGCGAAAGGCGATGGGGCTTGTCCCAACAGGAGGAGATGAATATACACTCCCAGCAAAGCTGCACACCCATCAGAACCCACATCTCCCACCACAACAGCCAGTACCACCCATCCGGCAGCCCCAGACAGCTCTGACCCGTCCTACAGCACCAAGGCAGCAAACAGCACTTCTTGGGTAAGAAAAAAGCCACTGAACATGAAAGGTGACTGCTCATTACAGGTGCTTGTGGAGGTGGCACACAGGAAATGAGCAGCAGTAATATGGAGCCAAAACTGATGTGGTATGAGAGAGTCTTAAAATACCCTGGATTGTTTTAATTCAGTTGTTCCTGGAACTCGAAATTATTTTGCTTTTGTGATGTTTGGTCAGCACCGAAGTCATTTTTCAAAACAGATCCATTAGAAATGAAAGGTCAGATCTGCTTGTGTGCTGTTAAGCTGATACAGCAGCTCACCCAAAACAAAGCCCACAGAACGACTGCAGGAGCAAGCACATGAAATAAAACCCAAAACCAGTTTGTGCTAAAATAAATACACAGAGCCACAGAAACTGCAGCTCAGCAGCTGCAGACAGTTAAGCAGCTGCAGAGCCTGGCCATAGCTTTGGAGTAATCCTCAAGAAAGTCTCCTTAAATAATAATAAATTAGAAACAAAAACAACCCCCAATAATGACTCTCGACTACAAAGAGAGCCTCAACAGGCAAACGAGAATTACTCGTGCACTGCTCATCTTTACAGGTTTGCAGGCAGCTAGAAACTGTAGCTCAGAAGGGCATGCACTTCTGATTCATCTCAAAAGCCTGTGCACTTTGAAGCCCTACAGTGACAGCACAGGGCACTGACTCAGGATCTGGGTGATTTAGCTGAAGCACTCCAAGATGCTCTTGCCTGCAGCTGTGGCTCATCTCACCGCTCTGGCAGATTTTCCTCCCCATTGCATCAGGGCAGCATAAGGGAGGTGTGCCTGATCCTCAACTGCTGCAGTTCACACTCGCCTCACAAATGGGAGCTGAAGTTGATGGCACTTAATCCTAACACACCTCGCAGCCTTACTGTCACCCTGCCTCTGCTTCAGGGCAGAACACGACTGCTACTTAGGGACAGTGACATCCCGCTCCACTCCTGAATCCAGAAAACCTCATGAGTCACAGCCTTAGACAACAGCAATGTTAGTTATGGTTCTGCTAATTTTAGCTCGTGCTTAACCCACAGTTCCCAAATCCCTGCAATGCCTCTCCAGGTGCCAAAAGCCACAGCCACCCTGTACCTCAACTGCCAAAACACACAGCTTCCAGATGAGAGGCTCTGGTGCACTTACAGAAACTGTATGCTGCAGAAAGACATTTTTCAAATAAAGACAAGAGGAAGAAAACAAGGACAGCTTTATTTACCCTACTGCTCTGCGCATATCTTAAAATAAGGAACAAAAGTTCATCTGCACAGTTCCTGTGTTTCGGAGTCCGCTCCAGGACACACAAGACAGACTTTGTGTAGAGGGTAGCTCAGGAGAGTCCCACAAGGTAGCAAGCAGCCTGCCAGGGCCAGCTTCTATCCCAAGGAGTGAAAGGAGAGAGAGGGGCAAGGGAAACAAATGCACACTTCACACACTCTCCTCAGAGTAAACTGGGAAAGCTTTTAGAAGTAAATAAACACACACACACCCGCCCCCATATTCTCAGAAAGCCACCCAAGCAGAATGCTTTTACTACCGTAACTGAAGGGTTTGTTTTATAAGAAGAGTTTCCTCAGATTTAGTCAACCTTACCAGCCTCCTCCTCCTCCTCTCCTTATTCACACTAAACTGTGAAAGGGGCTTCAGCTCTCTCCAACCAATTAAAAACTAATTGAAGCAACAGACTGGCACTATACAGCCTGAGCAGTCTAAGAGATGGCAGACTCAGCTCATATGAGGCCTACACAATGTCATAATATTTCATTTTATTTAACCTCATTGCACAAAGAGCTGAAAAGAGTATTCACAAGGATCCAATCCTAAAAAAAAAAAAAATTAAATCTTTATTGCAGTTCAAGTCCACTGGGTTCAAATGAACAGTACACGTTCTTTACTGCATGTGTGCACCACAGTGCCTGCAGGAACAGAGCAAGGTTTTATTTGTTCCAAAAGCTCCGTGAGGAAGTTATGCACACACACAGTTTCTCTCTCAAAAAATAAAGCTGTGTTAGAACATAAGTTAGTGTACTTTATTCATTCAAGGAGACATCTTCACCCCTCCAACTGACTATTAAAATGAAATTTGTCTACACCTAGACATAATCTAACCTTTTCTGCTTTTGCTCATTATTTTTGTTACTGCTAGGACAGGAAACGATGTCAAGGAATTGCTGAAAATAAATCTGTCTCTCAGAGACAAACAGAATTCAGAACAAGTATTTATGCCAAACCTTTCTACCCTACAGACACTAAACTTTGTGCCTGCATCTATCAATGCAGTCTTTTAGAAACTGGACACAGAGTCACAAGTAGTCTTAAAACGCTGTTGCAAATAGAAAATGGGTTTAAGTGTGCAGCACTGACAACCTAAAAGGTCAGAAGGAAGAAAGACTTCACATACACCTGTACCTTTCCTACTGAAATTTCTTTGCTGCCAATATGCAGCCAGCAATTTTGACATGAAATCCCTAACTTGTGGTCCAAGGAACAGACCCGAGGCTGTAAAAGGGGTTAGGAGGGGAGCTTGGCAAGGTAGGGAAGGAAAGCAGCTGGCATTAAGGAATCAGGATTGGTAGACTCCTGACAGAAGTCAGGCAGAGAATCCATTGGAGCAAATCTAGGTTTCTGCAATGAAGGATTTTCTTTTTGATACAAAGAAGAGAGATGCAAAGTGACAGAGGAGAATTGCTTTTGTGTGTGGACAGTAAGTGTGTTTTAATTGACTGCAGAAAGAAAGGGGGAAGACAGCTGTAAGGCAGCTGGTGGTGATTATTTGGAAAGAGTATGTTTGACACACAGTTTAAGCCCTCAAAAAATCCTCAGTCAAAATCAGAAATGAACAGCAAAGAAAATGCTGAAGTGTATCTGCAAATGGAGATTATTTCATGTGGAATCAGAACTCAATAAAAAGTGTAAGGACAGAGTACAATTTCACTGAGAAGAACAGAAGATAAAGCACAGGAGAAATTGCATGGTGCTTTCCTTGCACAAGTTATACATGCTACAGCACACCTACATCACCAACATCCCAGTCTGATCAAAAACTCTGCAGAGCAAGCCCACGACACAATAGCATGGTGCACAGCAAAACTAATTCAAAGAGATTCAATATGATCATCTTTTATAGTTAAAAGCACTTAGGCACTCACAGAATCCCCTCTAACAACCGTGCAAAGCAAGAAAATTAATTGAGCAATGTGACAGCCTGACCCCATGCAGGCAACCAAGGATTTTACAGCAACCAGTTGAGCCCAGTTCTTCTGGTGGCCTTCGGCACTGACGGCTTTGCTGGAAAGCAGCATGCAGAAGGCAAGCAGATCAGTGTGAACCGTGGAATCTCAAAAAGCTCATTTCTCTCCCATGCACAATGCATGCCAAATCTTAAGATTCCTGCAGCATCCAGTTATGAAACTACAATAGAAGAGGAAAACAGATGGCTAAAGCCTTTTGAAAAAAACCCAAAACATTAAGCCTTACTTCATTTCCAAAAGAGAAATATGTGTATTTGAAAAGAGAGAACCTGCTTCAGACCATACCTAATCAATATAAAAATAGGCAACTTGCCTCATGGACACGAAGCCTGTCTTCAGCTAAAGCTTCCGAACATAAGAAAAGTTTAACCCTTTCAGAACATCATGCCTCACTGTATTTTTAAGCAGGATTTAAAAGCAAAGCAGTTCATGTAGGAGATGACAGACATTACACACATTGTACAAAAAACCCATATTTATCTCTAAAGCAACTCCTGAACACAAATCCTGTGTAAAAGCCTCTATGTTTACTCTTTTCCAGCCTTTGTAAGCAGTTAGCACCTATGTTCAGGTGAGCAGCTTTCTTGCTCATAAAAGCATCCAATGAACAATGACAAGTTAGGAACTTGACATCCTCAACTCTCTAAGTTCAGCCATTCTCTGTGGAAACCAGTCAATATTATACTTGAAGCCTCTATCGAGTCCTTGACTTGTGAGACACCACACAATAAGGAAACAAAAAAGCTCTTTAAGCTCGTGTGTTCAGCAATAGATGTTTCAGCAGCTCTATAAAACTGCTATCAGAGCTTCAGGTCCAAGTACTGAAACTGATCTCTGATCCAAAGGAGAAGTTTCCTCCTCTGCTGTATCTCGGACAAGCCTTGACTCAGCTGCCTGAACAGAGGCCTCCAGCAGCTGGGATGCCCCAGGGTACACAAGAGATTCATGCTGGGCTGGCAGCTTGAACCAGGATCAACAGGAGACTTGGGCTTCTCCACACTGGCACCTGGGACTGGCAGTAAACTGAAAGGCATCCCAGACAGAGCCTGACCCCAGTGTTCAGGCAACTGGACTGGGTCCCCTGCACAAGTCACAGCATTACACCTGCCAGGGATGCCCAGCACACTCCAGCCCCACACAGAAACCCCCTGCTCTGACAGCACAGAGCAGGAAATACAGCTGTTTCTGTAGAAGCCTAAGCAAAATGAAGGAGACTGATTTATGGTTTTATTCAATGACTCTGCACTGAGGATAAGCACTGAATTAACTCTCTCGTGTCACACGTGGTCCTTTCAGGCCAGGGCTGCAGTTCACTGGTGAGGCTGTGTGGAAAATCCTGAGCTGCCCCAGCTTAGTCCAAGGGTAAATGGAGGATGACACACTCCAGCACTTCCAAGCAAGCACCTTTCAGAAAAAATCAACTGCTTATATGATTAATGCAAAGTACTACGTTTTCACAGTAGCAGGAGTCACTAATCCATATTAAAGACCAAGACTACATCTGTTTATTTATTTATTTTTAATGAAAGGTTCTAAATAAACCAACTGTTCAATTTTTCAAAGGTACTGAGCAGCCACAATAATTAGGTCTGGGTCAGTGGGAGCTGCCAAAATGCCACAGAAGTGACTCAGTCCTGTTAATTATCTGAAAAATAAGGAACAGTGACAACACTGGACACTCCATCACAACCTATCTCCCCCAAACACACCACCAATGAAAAGCAATCATTTGAGAGTTGCGGTCTGTAACCATTAGCAGGGGCAAGAATCAGAAATTATAGACAGGAGAAAAAGCAAGGAAAGGTTTCAGCCTAATCTGGCCAAATGCTGCTGTACATAGAGATAATCCTATAAAAAAGTGAAGCAGCAACACCACAGCAGTGGCAACTTCCCACAGTGCCAGGAGAACTCTAGAAAAAAAGAGCAGGAGCTATTTTAAACACTAAGTTAGAAAAAAAACCCAACAAAAACAAACAAAAAAATCCCTCCTATCAATACAAGTCCAGAGGAAACAAAAAGTATTAAAGCCAACTTATTTAAAGCCAGAAATTCACCCAAACTCGCAAACTATACACGATCAGCACAAAAATATTCTAACACGCAAGTAATTTTCTGAAGAGTCAGACAAATGCAAACCTAACAGAAGATAGCAGTTCACAAAGAGGCACACAGCCTGTTTTGGTCATGCACAATCCTTGCTCACAGACACTTCTCAGTTCCAGTGTGTTTATGACTGTGTTGTCATTTATTTTAAAATATGAATGGAGCATTCTTTTCCTCCAGAAACACTGCATTGTTAAAACACCAGTACATTAAAATAACTTACTGCTTACTACATTTCAATCAAACGAACTACAGACTAAAGCACTGACACTTCATATATATTGAGTGCTTTCAGCAAGAACAGCATATGGAGTTCATTTCTTCTGTTTTGTTCTCACATGGGCCAAACTCAGAAACAAGACCTAGAAACAGATGAAGCAGTGATCCTGTCGGCATGCACAAAAACTGTATCTTCTCCAAAGTTATGGAAAGATTTAGTTGAAGGCTCTTGAAATACATAACATATTTAACCCTTCATCTCTATAGAAGTTTCACTTATGAAACACAATTTGTGGCAGAAATATAATATTTTAGGTTGCACACTTAAAGAACATTTTTGTTAAGGTTCTCAAAATAACAGGAAGCAGAATCAAAAAGCTTACAATCAGAGGGCTTTGTGAGTTATGTTCTTCCCTATTGTGATTTTTCCTACAATTCATCCACATTTCACCACCATACTGTTCCTTTGTCAAAACCAACACAAGCACTGATCTTGCCTATATTTAAACTCAAGAATGTAAAATGAAGTTCAGAAGGATGACCTCTTTGCAAAAAATTAGTTGCATATCTGAAGTTTTGAGTGGCTCTCTCCCCACTGCATACACAGACATTTTGCTAGGTGGGTACTCTCAGTTATGATTAACCAATAAACTACCTGTTTCTAAAATAATAAGATAATTCGCAAGAGATCTTTTGTGCATGACTTTCTCTTAAACCAAGGAAAAGTTAGCTGCAATTCCAATGCAAACATTCCCCTGCAAGATTTATACTTTAGTGCTGAAGCATTCTGCAAATTCTCAGCAACGAATGACTCAAAATGAAAATGAAACCTAAAACAGCCGAGTTAATGCAAACAGAACATAATAAGTAATAAACCCAACTGCTGAAATAAACTGATCAACCAAAATTTCTGTGGAAAACTTCTTGGCCTCTTTGCGACAATAGATCCTGTGAGATAATCAGGACAGCCTCTTTCAACCTTTACAACGTTTCCATTTGTAGTTTACTCTGTGAAAGCAAGTTCAATTTCCAAAACAATTCTGTTTCTTAAACATTCTAGGCATGAAGACAACTCGCTAAAAAATCCAAAACGTTTAACCTGACAGTGTTCCTTTAAGACAGAGCAGCGTGCAGCCTTCCAGCATATTTGACAGAGATTTCCTACTCCAAGAGATAGAATTTAAATTTGTAGAGGCAATTACTCATAACCAGTGAAAGCAGCCAATGCAAGTGCCAAACTTGCCAACAAGAAGAAAGGCCAAGTATTAGAAAGGAGGCTGCAGTTTATTACAAGGCAATTTGAACATCTCAGTCCACGAGGTCTGGAAAGTATTTTCTTCATCCCCTGACACTACACGCTCACACTAATGTGAGGAATTATGTCAGTAACATCAATATTCCAAACATATAAAACAGCAGTTAAGTATTTATATAATGGAGATCTTACCCTGACTATTTAAAAGCTGCTTCTAGTCTTGCCTAGCAGATTTATTTAAGCTCATTTTGCAGAGGAAAGATGATGTGCCAGACCCACACCATTAACTGCTGTCTAGTCAGCTCCAAAGCCATCCAACTGGACCACCATCGCACAAAGTTCTTGTCTGACTAAACAAACACCTCAGGGCAATTCCCAAGGACCTGCCTCTTGCCCCTTCCTGTCAAAAGATGGAAAGGAAAAAGGAAAACAAGGAGAAACATGATCTCTTCGGGTAAGGAAGTCAAAACACAAAATGGGCATCCAACCCATATATCCCACAACCACCGTGTCCAGGACTGAGCTCCAGTGCCTCTGAAAACCAACATGAGTGTCAGAAGATAACACTCAGCACCTCCAAGTTGAATTGGCAGTTGCAAAATAGCTCATGGGAAATATTTTTTAAAAAACCAAACAAAACAACAACAACTAACCAACCAAACAAAAACCCAAACCAAAAAAAAACCCCACCAAAAAACCAAAACCACCAACGAAAACCACACCAAGTCACAGACGCGAGCTAACAAAGGTACCCTCCTCTGCAAGGTAAAAACAACGCCAGCCTAGAAAATCAATAGTACAGAACAAAACCAGCAGGTCCAGGGTAACCATGCAGCAAAGCCAGCACTGACTGAGAAACACAAGCAGCTCATGCAGCTGCTTCTGCAATGGGCTGGCAAGAGAAGGTAAGGGGATGCCAGAGTAATGCACCTACCAAACAATGCACAACGAGCAATATCCTTCCTATTTCAGCACCAGCAACTTACTCCATCATTTTTACAGCAACATGAGCTGCTTCTTACCATTTTTTCGTGCACTCAACCATCAATTCCTGGTATGAGGCCACAAACTGGAACTTGGATGCATGTTTCCCAACACGCTGCAGTCTTTTCCAAACTGAAGCCATGATGGTGAGAAATACCAGTCCTCTTAGACAGCAGAAACTGTGTGAACACCAATGTAGGTTTCAAAGAGCGTGTGTGCTTGATACTAGCAGATTTATATACAGACACAGTAAAAAGAGTGTGTGAGGAACTTGACGGGATGTCTACAATTCATATTCTGCCTCTCCCTTCCTCGGGGTAAATCCCAGTCTAGTGGAATGGCTCATCACTGGCCAGGAGCAGCATGCAGTAGCAGTAGACAGATAATGGAAAGGAAGTTCTCTCATGGAATCATCATTCTTCACACAGTAGATGAAGGGAAGACTGCAGGACTGGAAGACAAATAAGAAGGGGAGAGAAAGCATTGCTTAATACACTTCATACTAAGTGCTGCAATTGCACATGATCTCATACCTTTCAAACAACTACAGTCAACAAGAACATACCCCCTTCCTGTTGTCATCCACACCCCCCCCAATTAAATAAATAAATAAGAATACTGCAGCAATTTCAGGAATTCAAACCACGAGACTGTTCAGAAACATATCAACACATCCTATTATCAGAATCATCATAATTGGCAACAACAACAAAAAAAGGGCAGGTCAGGGCCACACCGAATCCTTATGAAGCATCTCCGGGAAGCAGTGCGAAGTGGCTGAGGTGCTGCCAATATGCACCCAGAGGGAGGGACACAGGGAGATGAAGTTCTTTGTCTTGATGACAAAAGGTGTAACAGTTGTTTCCTCTAACACACCTCCCGCTTTCATTTCTCAGCCCAAAGAGAAGGATTAGCCAAGAAGACAGCAAGGGAGTGTTGCTACTCAAATGCCCGTGCCAGGGTGAGGAGGAGGACGAGAGAGGAAGGGGCATTTCCCGAGTCCTGGCTACCCAGGATTCCCCATCTTCCTCGCTGCATCATATTGAAATGGAAATGTCTCTCCATCCTGCACCGAGAAATGATCCTTAGGGAGGCGAAAAGAGAGAGGAGAAACCCAGGTGGGTCTCCTCCCTGCCTCGAAAGGAAAGCAGCATCTCCGCTGGGTGCTGGGGAAAAAGCCTCTTCATTAGGAATATGGGGAAGCACAAGCTAGCCGCAGCTGGCGAGAAGTCAGGGTAGGATGGCATCAAAGCCAGCGATGAAGCTACCTGAAGTAGAATGGCCCCCGGAAGGGGGGGGTCCCCACAGAGCCCCGGGGCGAGGAGCGCCCCGCTCCGCCTCAGCAGCCCGTGTCACCTCCGCGCCCAGCCCGCCGGGGCAGCGCCCCCCGCCCTTGGCCGGGAGCCGGAGCGGTTTAAAAATTAAAACGCCACCGGCGGGGAGCAAGGCGGGGAGCGGCGGCTCCGAGAGCGCCGGGAGGGGACGGGCGGCTCCCCGTGCGCGGCACTCACCTGCCGCCGGCTCCTCGCGGGCGGTCCCGCCGGGCGGGCGCGCTGGCACCACACGGCAGGCGAGAGTCAGCGCTGCCGCTGCCCATTACTGCAGCAGCCCCGCCGCCGGCAGCGCCCTGCGGCTGTCCCCGTCCTCCCGCAGCCTCATGGCGAGCACNGCCGCCCCCCGCGGCCCGCCCCCACCGCGCCATTGGCTCCTCTGCGGGCTCTCCGCAGATGATTGGGTATCTTGGCTGTCAATCATCCGCGCAGCAGAGAGGGGGAGGCGGTGAGGGAAGAGGGGTTCGCTGATCCTCCTCTCCGCCCCCAGCTCCACCTCTGTTCTGATTGGTCGCGGAGCCCGAGGAGGCGGGGCTACTTTTGAGACGGGGCTACTCTATAGGCCAGCGTGGCCGTCTGTCAGCGCGAAGACGCCTGGCGATTGGCTGCGGTGCTTCCGAAAGCCGCGGTGTGGGCGCGGCGCGAGGAGCGGGCTGTCAGGGTCGGGGCGTGGCCCCGCCGCCGCCCCCGGGACTCGCCACCGCCCCCGGGACTCGCCACCGCCCCCGGGACTCGCCACCGCCCCGGGGTCGCGGAGCGGCGGGAAGGGAAGGGTTGGGGCTGGGACGGAGGGAGCCGGGGCGGGAACCACAAATGCCTCCCGTGAGGTGGACGCAGGGCGGCTGAAGGGAGCGAGCGGCCGCGGATCGAGGCGGCGGGAGGGGAGGAGGAACCGCGGCGAGGGACAGTCCCCGCGCTGGGCCCGCCTTGAGGAGGGGTCGGTCAAACGCCAGGCCTGACCCACGTCCTGCAGCACAGGCCCCGGTCCTTTAGGGGCTCCGGAGTTCGGGTGCGGATGGGAGATGGATGGAAGTTAAATACCGCAGGCAGGACGATGTTTCTTTGCTGGTTTAACCTGCGTGCTCTGGGAACGGCACCCAGGCGGCGGGGGCTGGATGTTGTGCGCAGTTTGGTGTTAAGGTATCTGCAAGGGAGAACGGAGCAGTGAGAGGGGTGATGTGGGATGTGGCTGTGAATTCCCCGTAGCCACGCTGGCTGAACGCTTCTCCTACACTACAGTGCCATGAAGGAGGTGTCGGGACCCAGGTGTAAACCCTTGGTGCTGGGTTCCAGCATTAATCTAAAATTAACTGATGGCTTACTCTGGTTCATGCTGCTTATTGCCCACGTGGCCTCTGGACACCCGTACAGGTGTGTTTAAGTTTGGGATCCCAAAGCACCATTTGCAGTAGGTGAATTCCAGAGTCAGGGTAGCGTGTTTGCGTGATCTCTGGGAGCTAATCCTGAACCTATCAGCCAGCCAAGACAGAAATTAAGCCAGCTATCAAGTAGAAGCACAGGGAAATAAGGAAGATAATGCACTGGAGCTCTGAGAGCAGCTGTAAAATTTAAGCCTCAGGGCTTTGCAGTCCTCTGTGTTCTTTCCCATGACAAACCAAATGGAGTGCAAGCCTGATCCACAGTCTGGGAAGCTCCTTATCCCAGTGTTTTCCTCCTTTCCCTTAAGCTGCCTCTTGCTGTGCTGGCATATCGCAGAGGCTGCCAGCATTCAGTGGCTGGAGTGAAAGGAGAGAAAGAATGACTGTGTGGACGGCCACAGGCCTAAGCTGAGCTAAGTTACTTTGGAGAGGTTGAATATTTGGGCTACTGAAAAGGTCAGCCCTTTGCTTATAATGTGTTACTCTTCAGTCTTCACCCCAGTTGCCAGAGGGTGTGTACTTGGAGCTGTCCTGGAAGAGGCAGTGATTGTCCTTTTTTTTGAAGTGTTGCACTGAAATGTTGCAGGCAGTTGTACTACTCATACAGATTTTCTTGGAAAATCCTTTTTTTTTTTCCCCTGGATGTTTTTGAAATTAAAATTTGAAGATTTTGCACATCTGTCTTAATATATCTGTCCCAGTTTTGCAGCTGGTCTATACACACAGAGTAATTCCAATACACTTGAGGGAGACATCACTGGGCTTTTTGAGTGCAGATCACCTGCTCAGGATTTGGGAAATGAGGCCAGGATTTCCAGAGCACATCATACTGAGATCATGCAGTATGAAGCACACAAATGCTTGGTTCTGACTTGGAAAATACCAGATGGAAAACTGGCAGCTGTAAAGTGGATCAAACAAGGCAATTTAAAATTGCAGTGTCCCTGAGGAGATGCTTGGTTCTTCATACCAGAGAAATATCAAGTAATCAGTTGTGCTGATTTTATTTCAAAAGTTGTCTTTATTCTGAGTATGTTACCAAAAGTTAATCCATGAACTTTTCTGATTTATCTCCTGAATAACCTGCAGCACCCAGGCTAATTCCTAAGACATATCTGTGATCAAGGATCTTCCTTTCCTCAAACTGAGATAGACATTTTCTGTCCAGTGGAATAAACACAGAAGGTCTGGTGGTTTGTTCAGTGACTTGTGTTTCAAACATCATTATTTATTAACATTTTCCATTTCCTTCATACCTTTTGGATTCAAGTTACACCAGGCCTGGGAGGTACACAGCATAAGGCTGCTTTTGCCTTCATTGTGTGGGGAGAAATACAGCACAGGCAATTTTCCTACAAATTATGTATTTTACAGTTTTTAAGAGCAGCCATCCTCAGTTTTTGCAGTTTTGGGGAAAGCCTTAGGAGATTTCAAAGGGTGTGAGGAATTACTGCAGAGGGAAGGGCGAGATCTTCAGCTGCAGATTGGAAGCTAGAGGCCACCACAGCATTCTCAGGTTACTGGGATGAGTCTTACACCAGACCAACTCAAAAGCTCTTGAGACTTCTGTTGGCAGCTCACAGCCCAGAGGAACCAATAAATGGCCAAAAGGGATTAGCAAGGGCATGGATGAAGAGCCCCATACCTCCTCCTTGGGTGAGGCACTCAGATGGGTCAGCAAGGAACCCCCATGTTGACTTCGTTTCCATATTGCAAACATCTCTTGGCTGGTCCTGCTGGCCACAAGCCTGGTTTGTGACGATTATCCAGCTCAAACCACAGCTCAGCTCAGTATCTGACCCAAGCTTTGGGGAAATGGTCACATTTTTACTTAATCCCATATTATGAGCTTGATGGAGAAAACCAGCAAAGCTGGTTACACCAAGGTACCCAATGCTCTCTTTTATGGTCAATAGCCGAGTGAACAACTCTGGTGTGACTCCCTAAAGGGTCCTTCTGATTATGAAAAAAATGATGCTTCATTTTATCTACAGTGTCAAGTCTCTCCTGCAAGCAGGAAAAATAGTCATGTGATGGATAGGTAGATACCATTTTATTTTTTAAAGATTGTGTTGTTCTGGAAGTGGCATGGGACAGGATGCTGAGAGCTGCTCAAGCTGGGAAGTTGGTGGGGCTGATAAGGGAGGCCCCAGAGCAACCTGACCCTGTTCTTTATAAGCAGCTGGTTCCATCCACCGAGGACACCCTTACTATCCAAAAACTCATGCTCTGTGGCTCCTCTTTTCCCCTTGCTATCTCAACACTCAGACTCCCTCACAATCTCCACAGAAATCCCTGTGTATTTTTTTTCTGGATTTTGCCTCCTGCTCCCTGGCTTTGACTGATGGTGGGAGATTTCAAGCTTCCTAGTCCAAGAAGAGAGATGATCTATGCTCTATTTCTGTTACACCCTGTCAAGTTTTAAAGCTCTCCAGCCTCTCCCTTATCCTTCAACGCCTCGTCATCAGCATGACTAAGGACAGGTTGTTCACCAATAAAGAAATGACCTTTGCTAGGAATAGCTGTCATAAATCTCCATTTCCCTGTCCTTCTGTACATGAGCCTGCAGAAATGTCACTGAGGAAATCAAGGAATTGGATTATGTCAAGTTTGCAAGAACATTCTGCTTTCTGAGGCAAAAGGCTGTGTACATGAGGTTACCTACACCTGCCACGTTTTAACCTCCTTGTATTTCTAGATCCCAGCAAACCTTTGATCCCCTGTTAATGGAAGTAGTGGAGAATTCACGCTGACCTCAGTAATAGGTGTAAAGTACCATCCTCCTGCCCCCAAACATGTCCCTAACTGGTGCTTGACACCATAACATTCTGTTCTTCAACAGGTAATGCTACATTGTCTGCTCTTTTTCTTTGTTTCTTCACATCCCAACAGTAATTAAAAAATACATGTATATATATACACACATAACAAATCATAATATAGATAGCAAAAAAAAGAATTTTTTAATCCTTCCTTCTTCATTTGTTTCTTACTTGTTGCTGATAAAATTCCACTCAGATGTCTTTTCACGTGATCTGGTAACACCCGACAGCCGTTCTGTATTGGAGGGAATAATGTTTTGAATATTCCCTCTGCTAAATATCAGTGACAGTTGGAAGGGGGTGTGGGTATGTGTGTGTGGAATATCCCATTTTATTTGTGCTCTGAAAGCTTGACTTTGAGACTGGCGGCTGGGAAAAGGTGATTCCCACATTGCAGAATCAGACAGCCCAGCTCCTATCACAGCCTGGAACAAAAGCAGATCATTTCAGCAATAATCCCAGCTGTGCTTAAGGCATGAGGCATAGAAACATCACCATTTTTTCTTGCCTTGCCAGCAAAAGAAGTAGATTTTGGGAGGCACTCTGGTGGGCTTGTGCTTTATTACTGCTCTGGCATAGGCCAAGGCAGGCAGCCCAGCCTGGCTCTTGCCTATGGACCAGCTTACCTGTGCAGCATTCCCAGCCCAGGCCAGGTCCCAGCAGAGCTGTGTACAGACACCCGCCCTCTGAAACCTCCTAATCCAGAGCCTGCCCCTCTGGAGAGCCCTGCTGCCAAAAGGAATCTGCAGAGAAAGCGGCTGGGGTAACTCACCATCACCTCTTTCTTAGGGATCGTTTGTTCTCCCACTCTCTTGCTGTGGCTGGAGCCTGCTCTTGTATGTGGTGAGATCCTGTTGTGCCTCCCCTCCAGGCTCTGTGCCAGAAGGGGTACCCAAAATGCCAGTTCCCCAAGTGGCAGCCTCATGGCTGCCCTTTCTCTCCTGTGACCAGCTTCATTATGCCACCCCAGAGGCACCAGCTACCCCCTGGCCTGCCCCTCTAAACCCCACTGCCCCAAGTGTTGTAGGCTAAGTCAAGCAGGTTGGTTCAAAGCAGATGAAAAACATCCTCACCTGTCTTTTCTTTATCTCGCCTCTCTTGTCTGGCTGACATTCTTCCCAAACCACTCAGCAGTAAGGGGCACATTGTATTTATCTGCAGAGGAGGTCAAGGACAGGAGTTGCATTCCTGAAATGCAGAAGTTGCAATGCAGTTCAGCCTGTGGAGGCAAGAGCAAAGATAGGGCACTGATGGTGGAGACCCCATGCTACAGACAGCATTTTCCTGCTCTGAATCAGAACACCCTGGATTAATGTTGGTTTCTCCAAGTTTATTATCAACTTGCCTTTCAGTCAGCTTGCAATGGTCTGAATGAGTTTTGTAATTACCTTTTGCTACCTTGCTTCTCTCTTCTCAAAAAAAAAAAAAAAAAAGAAAAAAAAGAAAAAAAAAAAAAAAAAAAAAAAGAAAGGGCAGCCTGTACTTTGCCCATAAATAACAACTTTCAATTTTTTATCATGCTTGGTGTATCCTGTACCCTTTCCAGTTCTTCAATACCCTTCCTGTGTGGTCTCCCTAGCCTTTTTGCAGAGCATAATTATGCTTGTATACGACATCCTGCAGCACTAATGAGGCAAAGAATGCCTTCCTCCATCTCTTTTTAGAATAAACAGCACATAATGTGGCCAGCAGGACCAGGGCAGTGATCAGCCCCCTGTACTGGGCACTGGTGAGGCCACACCTCAAGTCCTGTGTTCAGTTTGGGCCCCCCAGGACGAAAAAGTCATTGAAATGCTGGAGTGTGTCCAGAGAAGAGCAGGGGAAGAGTCTGGGGCACAGTTCTGATGAGGAACAGCTGAGGGAGCTGGGGGGGCTCAGCCTGGAGAAAAGGAGGCTCAGGAGGGACCTTATCCCTCTCTACAACTCCATGACAGGAGGGTGAAGCCAGGTGGAGCTCTTTCTAAGAACTATGGAAGAAAATAAGAGATGGAGCAAGTTCCGAGGCAGATTTGTTTCCTGGCTCCATTTTACATGATCCTGGCTATGACGAATCTCTGATTAATCAGCTGTAGATGCTTCATGGTGGAATCTAAGGAAGCTGCAGATTCAGTGGTGGGAAGGTCAAGGAGTGAAGGTTGTACAGCCCCATGCATTTTTTTCTGCTGTAAACCTGTTTATCAGAGAATCAGTAGCTGGACATGCAATCAGAATAATAAGATGGAAAAATGTCAAGTCTTTTATCTGCATTTCTGTAACAACCAGAGAAATCATAAAATAGAACACATTTAGCTGTCTCTTAAGATTATGCAGGAAACTCCTCTTTGCACGAATATAATATATGTCACCTTTCAAGAGAATGCCTAGTTAACTTTGGATCTACACCATCAGTCATCCACGCAGTTCATCAGTATCAGGGGTACATTTCCTTGGAGTACAGGCATTAGGAATGCATAGGCCATCATAGATCAAATCTGAGGCTTTCTTGGAAGCCAGTGGAGAAGCAATTACCTTACAGATGTGATAAGACAATCTATTACGCAAAAAGGTGTTCCTACCAGACTAAAGGGGGAAATTTGTAGCTAACTGCTTGTACAACCAGAATCCCAAACATCACACAATGGGACATTGGTGCTTGAGGAAAAGTATCTCAAAGCACAGAGTGGAAATACGTATATGTGGTGTGGCCTTCATCCTGGAGAAGAGGTACAATTATCACAGTTACAGTTCATGAAAATGAGCCCCAAGGACCTGCTCAAGTATGCAAGACATTCAAGTGGACAAGAGTTCACAGTAATGGTGTTGGGCAGGCGTGAAATGGTGTGGAGAGACTCAGCTTTGAGAGGACAAGCAATTAACTGTGTTGTAAAAATGACTGCAAAGTTTCCTGCTCCTACTTTTAATACCTCGGCAGCCACCCAGTTTAGATAAATATCTCTAGTTAATCTGGAAGTTAAACTAGATAATCACAGCCAAGTTAGATAATTCCAGACTCAGAAACTGTTCTTCATTATGCCCAGATTAACCCACAGGGATTTAAATGGTATTGCAAGTTATTTTTAACTGAGTTATCACCAGTCTCCCTCTATACTTTTTAGACTGTATATATTAAAGTCACACTGTCAGAAAACATGAGGATAGTTATCTTCCAAAAATAAGAGAGCTGAAAAATGGAATGTAGGACTTATTTTGCCAGATCATGGTTGTGTTTGGGCTCCTCCTGTTTCCCCCGCTTCCCAATTTTATTTGTTATTTCTGTTCAATTCCTCTGCAAGAACTATGGAGGACATGCAGCCTTAAGGACCATGTATCCCTATGGCAGAATTCCTCAGAGGAATCCCTGGCTGAAGGAGGAGGTTGGTCAGTGTAGGTAGGAGTGACTACTTTGTCAGCCATGTAGAGGAACAACTGAAAAAAAAAGGGAACTCTCTATTTGGGGCTACTTCCTGAGTGGAACTAGGTGACACACTAATGCCTGGGGCCACCTTGAATCACTGGTTTTGAAATTAAAGATCTGGAGGTGTAGATGGGTCTCTCTCCGTAAAAAAAAGTAGAATCCCAAAACCCCAGCAAATGTGCTCCCATCCCAGTGCTGGGAACAATTCCATTGCTACACTAAGAGATGCAAGAGATTGCAACCTAATCAGTCACCAAGATACCTTCCTTTCATCCCTAACCAGAGCTCCAGAGCTCAGCAAAGGACCTGCACAGTAACAATACAAGGCTGGTAGAGGCATCTCAGCATCTCTCTTCCTGGCAGAAATTCCTGTATCAGCCAAGCTAGCAGAATCTGTCTGTTTTGGGAAACAACGGATATGTCAAATATTCTGGCAAAGCCCAGGAGAAATGACAGTTCAATGATGTTGAAAAGAAAATTATCAGAGAGAGATTAGTTTGTCTGACAGTATGTCTTTATGCTCTCCACTGAGGAAGAACAACAGTCCTTTCATGAATATTGAATTTACTTCTGGTGTGAGTCAGCCTCTATCAGTAGGGCTCTAAGTGTTGCCGGTTTAGAAAAATGGGTGATCGCTGCTACCTGGCACCTGCCCCCTGCACACCTCGGAGCACCAAAGCTTTCCAGCCAGTGGTTCTGCTGCCAGCAATGCTCCTTCTACACCAGGGTTTGGGGTATGGCATTCAGAACATCTCCTGCACTGTCCATTAAAACATCTGCCCAAGGAGGCAGACGGGACAGCCAAATGGGGTCTGCAGGCCATGGGAAGCCCAGAGTCTGACTTTGGAGATGAAAAGAGGTAAAGGGAGCAAATGGTGCCTGTTGACAGGAGTGGCAGTCCTGACCTATTTCTCACATGGCTTTGCAGGTGCAGTACCCTGCACTGCCAGCTGCCTGGGGCCATCTCTCTCTGCAGGACATAACAAAACTTGACCGTGTTTTGCCACAGCCAGTCCTTACTGCTGTGGTGTTGCAGGTTGTGCAGAAGCAATAATCCCTGAAGAGATGCAGAATGATGCCACAATGTTCTACTAAGAGTATCTGCAGCAGGTGTGCATCACACACTCAACATCCATTCTCCTCCCGAGTCTAAGACATCCATGAGCTAAAAGCACGGATACAAAGTAATGCCCAGAAGTTTCAGGTCCTTTTTCTGGTACTTGTAAGATGTCCAACGCAAATGACAGTGGTATGGATTTTGTCTCATGCTCCTGCTGTTCTGCACACCATTCTGACAGCCCAAAGGTGCAGCAACCCGACTGGACTCGTGGGTTGTTTCTTTCCTGGGAGCAAGCAGTGACACATGAAGCAGCAGGAATGGTGTGTCACTTCCCAGCTGTGTCACAGCTGGGGACAAGGACAGAGTAGCTGGGGGACTGGTGTGTCCCAATATGGCTGGGTAGCAGGAGTGCCTCTTGGGAGGCTGCAGCAGCTGGCATCCCAAAGAGCAATCCTGCTGCACCCCTCTGCTGGCCTGCAGATCCTGGTGTCCAGTGCTGCAGCAACAGCTCCCATTTGCTCAGGCCAGTGAAGATCACTTTATCCATCACAGGGTTTTCTTTTGCCAGACTCTTTGTTGAGAGGGCAAACTTCATAGGCAGTAAAACTGAACAACTTAACGTGAGCCTGTTGTTTATTTAAAGCATTGCCCAATTACTTATTTTCCCTCTCATTAATCTTGTTACTGCTGGAATGAGTTGAGCAAATCTTCCCACCCAAAAGATGAACCTGAAACTGTCACAAGAGCAGGCATGAAAAGTTTGGCTGAAGTATAAGGAACCAAAGAAAGGGTTTGGCACCTGGCAGCTTCAGTAAGTGTAGATGCCCTTCAGTTTGCTTGACCCACTACATCAGTCCCCGCTGACCTCACTGCTCACCACAAAATTGAGATGCATTCCTCAGCCCATGGCAGCATCACCTCAGTGAGACTAAAATAAAACCCACTGAAAGGTTTTATGTAATACCAAGGCTACAAGATCTCTAATGTAGTTTTCTTACTGGAGCAAGAGCCAAGTACAGCTTAAATTCATTAGCTAATGGCCTGTGACAATGAAGGACAAAGACAATTATTATGCACATTTCCTAGCTGATTGTTTCTGTGTGAAGAAAATGCAACAAATTATTGTTCTCCTATATTAATGTACCATAAAGGATTACTATCATATCTATTTCGAAAAATCCCTATCCCTTTCAAAATGCAGACGAATGCCAGGTAAATTTGATTTTTATAGATGAAAGCTTGGTGGAAAAGTCAAGATTTTATTAGGGCTGTGGACAATCAGATTACATTTTATATGATAGGAAGACTTCACTACTGAATCAGGAAATTGATCTCAGGACTTTTTTTTCTACTGAAGACTTGCCAATTCCCCAAGTATCTCTCATGTATCTCAAACACTTATCCTTGGATATAATAATCAGAGGCATTCTTAATAGCTGCTTGTATTTATAAGGAAGTCAGAAAAGAAATACAACATAACATCATAGAATCGTAGAATCATTGAGGTTGGAAAAGGCCTCCAAGATCATCGAGTTCAACCTTTGACCGATCACCACCTCATCAACTAAACCATAGCACTGAGTGCCACGTCCAGTCATTGGTTACTGGGTTCAATGAGGTACTTATCACCTGGCCATCAAAGGAGATCAGGCTGGTCAGGCAGGACCTGCCTTTCCCAAACCCATCCTGGCTGTCCCTGATCCCCTGGCTGTCCCGTACGTGCTGTATGATCACACTCAAGATGATCTGTTCCATAACCTTTCTGGGCACTGAGGTCAGGCTGACTGGCTTGGAGTTCCCCAGATCCTACTTCCAGCCCTTCCTGTGGATGGGGGTCACACTGACAAACCTCCAGCATCTGGCACCTCCGTGGTCAGCCAGGACTGAAGGTAAAGATGGAGAGTGGCTTGGTGAGCCCTTCCACCAGCTCCCTCAGTGTGCTCAGGTGAATCCCATTCTGCCCATTAGACCTGTGAGCATCTAAGTGGCACAGCAGGTCACTGCCTACCTTCTCCTAGATTACAGGGGGTCTTTTCTGCTCCCTGTCCCTGATGGTTCTTAGGATAACCAGTCTATCCTAATGTGGAAAGGGTAAATCATTTCACCACTTCCAGCAAAATGTATGGTAGATCACACTCCACACTCCTTGTAATTTTTTAATGCCAACAGGTAAAGAAAGCACTGAGGAGAGGATGTGTCACATCCATCTGCCAGCTGCTGTAAATTCAGATGAAGCAGGACCCAGCCAGATCCCCCCCAGTTTCAGGGTCCCATTCTGTACTCATGTACATGTGGAGCAGTTTGGCAGCTCTGACAAGAGGCTGCTGTCCTGCCCCATGTCAGAAAGAGGAGGACTGACCCCATTGTCCACCAGCGGCCATGGCTTCCTCTCATTTTCAGTGGCAATTTGAGTTTTTCTGGAGCTGTGGTTGCTTCCTCATCCCTTGCCCCTTTCCCAAAAGCTCCTGGATAACTATGTGTCCTGGTTTGAGACAAATTTGGAGGAATGTCCAAAATGAACATCCTGTGATAGAAGGCAGGTTACAGCCACCCTTCCCCTACCAGGTTCGGGAAGAAATTCCTTGGAGGAAAGTGAAAAAGGAAAAAAACCTATTTATTTAACAAACACAGTGCACAATGGGAAAAGAATAATGCTGAATAATAAAACCTCTCGCTGTGGAGAGAACCTGGTAATTTTCAGAGTCCTTTCTGTGGGTGTGGTATCTCTCTTCCCCTCTTCGGAGCTGGGTCAGCGTGGGCCCCTCCGGGCCTTGGTGGAAAGATCTCCCAGTGAGGTTCTGGTGTTCTGAACAGTTCCAGAAGAGAAGAAGAAGAAACCAAAGTCCCAGAGAAAAGAAAGTTTAACTCTCTGTATCTCTCTTCCGAGAAAAGGAGCCAAGAACTGGGAAAAGCAGGAAGGTGCTTTCCTGCACTCCCCAGCAGCAGCAGCTATCTCTGTGTCACTGAACACAAAACCACTTTGAAAAGTTCACCTGGCTTTTCTTTTCTTCCTCTCGGACACAGTTTTAAAGGTACAGAAAGGCACAGGATTTATGTCTGGGCATAGAGGAGGCAATAGGGGATACACATCATAAAGTCACCCCAAGACACTACGTCAAAAGACACTTCTCCCAGCATCCAAGTAAATGACCCACAACTTTAGTAATGCCAAGCAAACTTTGCAGAGGAGCACAAAAGGCCTGGGTTTAGGCATAGCATTTTCTGAAGTCACATATTCTGGTAAGCATCCACCCATTGTTCTCAGGGACCATGCGGGACTACTCAGAAGCCCACTTGGAGCAGCAACCCATCCTTCCTCCCCTCTGCACTCACTCCCAGAGTGTCACTCAGGGTGTCCCAGTTACCCTGGAGTTAACAGGTCATTCACACAGGGCTTGACAAAACCCCAGGCTTACTTATCCTCTGGTGACGAGTGTGAGCAGAAAGCCTCCTTCAGCAAGGGCTTCATAATCCATCCTGAAATGAAAAAAGCTGAGGGGGAATTCTGGTGTCCCAGCATGGCCTGGGATCTGCCATTACAGCTGGTCCAAGGGCTTTGAGGTGTGCACTGCAAGGCTTTACCCTCTTGTTTCCCCCCACTTCCACAACCCCACATTTGTAGGTTTTCTCTTTGCAGCTGACACTTGCAATATAAGCCATGGAGGCTGTAATAAAATGAGCAGCATTAACGATATATATGGAGTGTTACAGATTATGAAATTCAACGTCGTTTTTTTAGAAATCATAAAAACATTATCTGATTCCCAGTAGCCCCCAGAGAGACTCGGGAATATGTTTATACACTAAAATGTCAAAATCATAAAGTGCCTGCTTTTGCACTATTTATTTTACGTGGTGGTGAAGTAGTTATTACATGACATTTCATAAATACAGTGAGTCAGAAATAATTAGTGTGCTGAATAACAGGCCTTCCACTCTAATACAGCACCACACATTTTAAACCCCCGATTTTCATGAGGCACTTGCACAGTCTAGCTTAAATACTAGAAATAAAAGTAAACTCTGGGGGGGAAGAACAATGCTGCTGTTGGGTTTTGGTTTCTTTTCCTTTCAAGGGAGGTGTACTGATAGTCACGACAGCGGGGTTGAGGCAACGAGCAGCAGTAACTGTGTTTCCCAAAGGGCAGGGACAAAAGAGGCAGCATGTCTCACTGTTATGACACAAGGGAGAGGTTCCAAGAGAGTATCATGTTAGCAAAATTAAAATTAACACAAATGCTGAACAAAATCCTTCCTTGAAGGAAGGAGATGATTTAAAATTGCTTGTAATTAATATGGGAGAAACAACACAGCACACAGCCCTGCTCTAGCCAAGAAGTCTTCCAGATTTTCACTGCTCAGCTTGTAATACTCCTACTTACTATTTTTTTTAAACACACAGTGGATTTTATTGCCTTTTTTAGATATTAATATGCAACCAATTATAAATTGTGGGTTGCAGCACTGGATAATTTCCCTTCAAGAATGCTAAGCAGATTCTGCACTGTATCAGGCCATGTGACAGCACAGAAACTACCATCCTCTCCGACTTTTTTTTAGCAGCAATTCCTAAACACATGCTCAGCAGGAAAACTGGAGCAAGCCCCATCTTAGGACCTCCTTGTGATGCTGGTTTTTAACTTGCTGGATGTTCTGCCTGAAAATAAAAGGAAAATTTAGGATTTAACTCAAGTTCTCAGGAGTGGAGATTCAGATGAACAATAGGAAATAACAGTACTATCTGTTACATCTTGGAGGTACTTGTCTTGTTTTCTCTCACTGCTGTTGTGCTGGCACCACATCCAAAGCTTCTTCATAAGGCCTGCCAGGCGAGAGAGGGCAAATTTTAGGTGCAAGGTTAGAAAAAGAAAAGGGAAACAGAGAAGGCAGTGCGAACTTTGATTTCCTGCAGATGCAATGCACCTCACACAGCAGCACAGTCCCTGTGGGGCAGGAGCCATTGACAGGTCACAGAAGGAACTGAGATGGAAGGGACCCACAGGGATCATCGAGTCCAACTCCCAACCCTGCACAGCACCAAACCCAAGAGCACCCAGTTGCTGCAGGTTTTGGCTACACAGAAGTTCCCTCTTCCCCTTTTTTGTTTCTCCTGAGATAAAGTATTTGCAATAAAACCACCCTCCCACTGAGTGAAGGTATAATTATGGATAGTTATTGATGCTGATCCATGTAAGCATTGATGACAGGAGTTGGGCCAAGATGAAGCTCAAGGCAGCTGGCTGAGTCTCCACCAAGCCCAAGCAGCAAGAGCTGTTCCTGAATTTGAACGTGAGCATGGAACCAGTAAACAGACTACCCACAGGAGCAGCTATGGATGAGGATGCACATGAAGTGTCACTATTTATGCATGCTTTACACCTCTTTTCTCTTAAAAACCCCTTCACTGTGTGGAAAAATACTTCTCTACACTGCAATGGAAAAAATGCTGAGGCCAGGCAGTACTTTTAATTGTTTTACCATAATCACAGGATTATGGTAAATCACAGGATTATTTGGGTGGGTGTCAGAACCGGGTTTGGCTGAGGCAATCTAATGCATAGGGACCCTACACAGTAACACGAGCTCAGATATAAAACACCGAGTTGAGGCCAGAGCTGTGATATCTAATTGCCTTTGCCTAGAAACTGCAGTCAGCATTTGTAATCCATAACAGGGAGTTTCAAAACGGCCTCCAATGTTTGTGAAACCTATGGCCGAATTTGTGTGCTGCAGTGTCAGGGGAGCTGAGGACACGCCAGGGTTTTTGCTGCTGTGCTGCTTTGTGGTTTCCAGCAAGATATTGGCATGTCCTTTCCACACTGGCCTGCTCAGCTCGAGAGATCCTTTCCCTCTCAACACCTTCACATCACCTTTCAATCAATGGCTATTAAAAGGAACTTCCAAAAGTGTTTGCAGTTCTTCACGGCCTACATTTGAAGAGAAATTCACGGTATGGAAAAAAAAAATCCACTCATGTATAAAACATCCAGATTAATTCATGGTCCTTGTTTGTTCTTTCTGTTTTATCCTTCACTCCCTCCATCATTCATCAGAGGTCCAAAGTGGTGCAAATGAACTTCTGAATGTGTGACAACACGATCTATCTAAGAAACCTAATTCAGAAGCAACGATTTTTCTTACTTTCCTTTTTTTTCCTTCTAAGGGCCCAAGAATGTTCATGGGAGCTTGCTAAGGAACCATTTTGATTTGCCTGTTTGTGTAAAAATAATCCATGTTTCCTTGACATGTTGAGAATACAACATGCCAGGAATAACTTGCATACTTTGGGAAGTCTTTCTGCTTGTGAAAGTCCAGCCTGCTACTGGCTTCATCGAGAGGTCTAAAACATGCTTGTAGAACTTGTAAAAGGTCTTTCCAGTGACTAATGCAGTCCATTTGTGCGGACAGCTCATTAAATTAGCAGAAATGCTAAGTCTTACAAGAAGCAATTGCTCTCTTATGCAAAACATGAAATGTGCTCATCCGGAAAAGGAAATTTCACATCTCCTAGCTAATAGTGAAAAAAACAGACCATCACAAACTCCTTCCAGACTCTTCTTATTTGGACAGGCTCCACACCACTTTCCCAGCCAGCAGTTTCCTGGCCAGCATAAGCCTCCGGGAGGTCCTATCTGCACTCACATCTCTGCAGCTCCAGCCCCAGCCAGGCCCAGAGAGTGAAGCAGAAGCAAGCTGAGGGCAACAGCATTTATTATCACAATATGCGGCAATAAGTGTCAAAGAGTATCCTGGAGTCATGGTCTGAAGGGCTGCCATGTCCATAGGGCTGAAGGGGTTTTTTGTAGCTGGTTTTTGTTTGTAGCATCTCTAGGTCACAGTGTTGTAACTTTAAGGGTTACATGTAGGGAGATGTCCCTTAAGATTTAGACTGTTCCCCTTGCCACCAGCTCTTTAAAGAGTTTTCTTATTGCTGCAGGAAAAGGCCAGGAAAGCTGGGGATATTGCAACATTTTTAATGGGTAATTTATCTTGTAGGCAGCCTGCTCTAATGTGGTTAATCTCCCAGTGAATATCAGAAAATATAATACATTGGAGAAACACAAGGAAGCCTTAGGATCCCACGTGCTGCACGGTCACTTTTGCTTACCCCTCCTCTTCTCAGCAGAGCAATGACAGCACTTGTTAAAATCATTTGTTGATGGACTGAGGGCAACCTGGGAGCTGCAGAGGCCCCAGTGCTCACTCTGTGCCTGACCCCTCCCCATGCAGCAGAAGCCTCTGCTGCTATTTCTGCCCAGACATTTCTGTGGGCACGGAGGCAGAGGTGGTGTTTGCAGTCGCACCTACTCATGACTTTGTGCTGTGTGAAAATGAGTGTTCCACTCGTCTAGTTTTCAGCTGAAAAGATCTTGAATTTGATTACATCCTAAGATACATCTGGTTGTAGCACTGCAGACTGGGTCCTCGAAAAACCACGAAGAAAAGGTGTTTGGGTTAAGAATACTCTCGTGATTAAAAAAAATATTGAAAGTCCTCAAGTGTTTGTTTAAAGAAAATAATTTTCATTAAAATGCTGGCACAATTTCAAGCAATTTGATTTTAATTTTGAAGTGTTGAAAATGCCCTCAGATCATTTCTGCAGCATTCCAGAACCCCAAAGTGATCGTAGAAAGCAAGTCACTTAAGAAATCAACTGCAGAACTGAAATTCATTTCCTGTTTTCTAAGAAAACAAAAAAGGGTCCAAGGCTCTTAAGTCTTTCTGACAAAGACCTTCTCACAAGCAGTTTTTCAACCAGGCAAGAGTGATTTGCCTTTTCTCCCCCAAACAAAACAGAGTTTGCACATTCAGAAAGCTTCCAAGAACCACGCGAGTCATATGAATACAAGTAATTTGCTGGACTTTGGTACCAAGTACACTACTTCAAGCACTGCTCAGTTGGACCTGAAAGCAGTCTAAAGTCATTGCATTATTATGATTTTAAAGATGCTCAGTGATGCATATTTTACAGCACTTGTGCTCTGAGTTTCATCAAAGCAGCAGTCTGATCACTTCATATTAGGATTTGATCTTGACTTTTGGATTTAGACGAGACTTATGCACCAGCACTGACTTTCTGTGTCCTCACCACCCCTGACTTCCTGGTTTCACTGAATCCTCAAGAGGTGAAAATCAGGAAGTTTTGCTGGTTTGGGGTCAAAGTCTGACTTAGTTTTCACTAGAACCCACCTATTGGCCCAACTTCTCTCAAATTCAGGTCTAGGTTTACTAAAGCTTCAGTTCATTGAACTTGGCTGGAGTACAGCTCTCAGTTTCTCAAAGAAACCAAGTGAAATTGTGTCTCCAGCTCCCCTCAGAGGGGTGAACAGCCCCCAGCCAGGCAGGTTCTTTCACTGAGGTTTCGCTACCAGCCCCACTTGTGACAAGATGTGCCTCCATCCAGCAAGGAGATGTTGCAACTTGCTGCAAGCACAGCTGTTGCCTCATTTTGGTTTCAAGGAAGCAGATTCTGTAAAACATTCTGCTGGGAAAGTTGGTTTCCATTTAGAAAGGAGAAAAAAAGATTGAAAAGAAAAATAAGAAAGAAAAAAAAAAAGACAAATATGCCTCTGAGCAAGCTTTTGAATGCTCTCCTTTGTTAACTGGTACAGTTAACAGGCCTGAATATGACAAAAATCTTCCCATCAAGAGCATCCCAAACAAAAACTTCAATAGAACTTTACTGTCTCATGGAGCCCTGCAAGCCTCACAATTTTTAAATTTTATTTTTCCACAATTCTTTTTTTTTCTTTTACTTGCAATTGCATGCCTTGGGTCCTTGATGCTTTCCCCGAGATACCAAAAAGTGGCCTTTATTTTGTGGGAGAGAGTTTTTGACAAATTAGGCCATTTTAGGTATCAATAAAAGGCACATAAAAATTTATATCCATAAAATGCCTATTTAGAAAAGGCAGTCAACAATTTGTATCTTTTTAATCTCACTACCGTTCTCTAGATTTGGTGTCTACCCCATTTTTTCAGTTCTCCACAGTGGCTTTTGCTGGGTTTGCCATAATCCTCACATTATCAACATACACTCACTCTTCATCAGCATATTTACTTGGAGGCAGGTAAGAAATTAGAGATAAGTTAGTTCACTGTTGAACCACTTGATATAAATTATTCAGGGTGTTAATGCTGATGCATGTGGGCTGGGAAGAGGGAAGAGAGGACTGTTTTGTTGGATTTGGTAGTTGTTCCTCCACTGTGCTTCGCACATGTGGTAAGGCAAGGGCAATAAATCAGAACAAAGGAAAGGAAGGACAGAAGCTTTAGGGAACATGTGTTTTAGAAGAAAAACTTGGCTCACCACTAAAGCAGCACTGCCTTATAACGGATGTTTAAAATTCAGATGCAGAAAGAGACGGACAAAATTATATAAATACAAGAGACTGGCAGGTCTGTGCAGCTTTCAAACAGTACTGCAAGCCAGTCCATCTTGCCAGCCCCTCCTGGGCCAGGATCTCCCACACTCCACACCAGCAGGGCTGCTGCAGGGGTGGCAGCACAGCTCGTCCCTGAGCAATGCTGCAACACATTAGGATCAGACAAAGCATTGAAGAATTCAACCCAACCCAAGCAGCTGACACATTGTTTTCCAGGACCAGAGCTCTCTCCAGCTGCTGTTGACAGACCCATTGCAAGGTCTGCTAGGACCTATCCCTGTCAGCCAGGAACATGCTACTGGAGGAGTCATCTGCCATCCCTGGGATCTGTACAACTCTCACACTGCAGTGTCAGGGCAGCAGTTTCACACAGCCAGGAGGACTCTATTCCCAGCTTTGGGCAGGCAGAAATGGCTCAACAGATGTAAGAACTACTTTGAAGCAGATTTGCCAAGGTATTTAGGAGTGTAGACACAAAGAGAGGTGCCCAGTGAGGTTTCCCAAGGCCTCCAAGTGGGTCAGGCTCTTCAGACTCAATCTCTGAAATGGGAATTTTCCTCCTCTCTCCCTGCAATCTCCCAAAGAACTTCATGTATTTGGTTTGCATGGCAAGGTGCTGATAGGATGGGGAGCTGCAGGGCTGGTTTCTGCAGGATGCTGGAAGATTCCCCCACGTCTGACAGGGCCAATGCCAGGCGGCTCCAAGACAGACCTGCTGCTGGTCAAAGCTGGGACAGTCAGGAATGACAGTAATGCCTCTGTGACAACACATTTGAAAAGGAAAGAAAAAAAGTTATTGGGCAGAAAATTGCCGCCAGAGAAGAGGAGGGAGAATGCAAGAGAGGAACAACTCGGCAGACACCAAGGTCAGTGGAGAAGGAGGGGGAAGAGGTTCTCAAACCAACACACTTTTGAAAGGCCAAGAAGTGCCTCTCTGCATGTTTGGGCACCCAAATGCCTCTGCAGAGAATTTTGCATTTCATGGCCCTTCCCCTCCTCCTGTGGGCTGCCCATGGGACTCCCAGCCAGGCTGGTGGCCAAGGTCAGCACTGGACTGACCAGTGCTAAGGGCAGTAAAGCAATCTTTGCTGCTGGCAGGACACAAGAAATCCCAAGAGGATAACAGGGCTCCTGTTTGTCTGTCCTGTGCCTATTAACTTCTGAGGGTAAATGGTCTCTATTTCACTTAATGCAATAGCTTTGCTGCCAGTCCTCTGCCCATACGCTTTAGGCCAAGTAGTCTAACATCAAATGTATCCTACATACACTTTGTTGTGATATTAGCCTGCCTTTCCAAATTTTCCTCTTTTTTTTTTCATGCTTTATCCATTCTAAGCTTAAATAAAAGCAAAGCCCGGATTCCAAGAACCGAGTAGTGACTGAGGTGGGGGCTGTGAAAAGGAATAGAGAGGGAATAGAGCTATAAATGGAATCAGGGAAGCATGGCTTGGGATGATTAATGAGCTTACATCTGTGACGAGTGCTTACTATAAACAGCAGGTAGAGAAGTAAAGCCAGCAGCAGAAAGTGCTCAGGAGCAAAGGAGGTGGAGCCATGGCCTCCCCACATCAGCAGTGACCTGCCTGGCTGCTCAGTGGGTGCTGGTGGGGACCAGCACAGCTCCTCCTCAGTGGGGCTTGGGGTGGGGTGTCCAGAGGGATACATAAGAACAGTGGGGAACAGCATGCATCCTTCCAGAAACCTGGGAGAAAAGAGGGATTAAAAAAAAAAAAATACAATTCCTTTACTAGAAGCAAAACAGCAAAGTCCTGGCTAAAGGTGCAGCTAGAAAGTGCCTATGCTTTTACCCTCCTTCCCTGTGATTTTCCTCAAGCAGGGATATCCCTGGTGCCCACACTGTGGTTTGCAGAAACCTGGCACACAGGGCACCCCCAGTGGGGTAGAAAGAGAAGGACTTTGGAAAGATTGAGGGATTGATGATCAGGGAAAATGCAGTGCAGGTTGGAGCAGCTGTCCTGCAGTATTCAATAGGATCCCAGCATTGACATTCCTAAGGATAAATGTGCAAATGAAGCCTCTGAAATCTTCTTGCTGGTTTAAAACCAGAAAAACACAGGCAAACAAAAAATTTTAATGGAAAACAAAACCAGAATAAAATTAAAAAAAAAACCCAAAACAAAAACAACCCTGATGCTTTTTAATATTACATTGTAATGAAAACTAAAACTTCCTCCTTGTTTTCTGTTCCGTGATCCATTGATCCATCCCTCTGAGAAAAGCTCAGAGTACTGTCAAATTGTGAGAAAATGGAGAATAGGCAAAACTTTGATTCCAGAGGTGAATAATTACGGATAAACTCAATACAGACTGGTTTTTTAATAAATAAGCTGTCCAAGACTGAATTATTGTTAAAACAAAATATCAATTTTAAACAGCGAAAATAGAAGCTGCATAAACCAAGCTACTCAGAGTCTTTAAAGAAAACTACTGGGTTACTCAACACAGCAAGCTCTATGAATAACTCCAGCCCGCTCCAGCTTGATTTTGCCTTGTTTCAGTGCAAAAAAAAATTTCCAGTGCTGGTAGCAACCAACTCAGCTCACTTTGTTCTTGCTGGCCAGTTTTTGCAGCAGTGCAGAGCAGATGCAATGGGGGCCAGGATCTGGCCCCCCACAGGCACAGTTTTAAAGATTATCATTCAGCAGAAGCCACTGAGAGGAAGAAAAAAATGCTAAGCCCAGAGCCTGAGTTATTTCTCTGACCCTGAATGTTATCAAACATAATATTTTATTTGGCTGGTTACAGAAAATGTGTGGCAAAGCCTCCATTTTTGGGGAAGGTTTGTCCTGCGGCACAAAAAGGAAAGAAAAATAACTGAACTTTATTCTGCCTGTCTCTGCAATGCACATCCCTGCACCCACACAAGCTGCTCTCACCTGAATTTTAAGTTCTGGATACGTATGATAACTCTATTTACTCTGCAGAAATACCAACAAGGTCCCAATCAAAGATTAACATGAAGATGTGCAAGGTACGTGCAAACAGGAAAGCATCCCCATGAAAAGTTTATTCTCCAAGCAAAATGGGAAGGTTCAAGATGATCAGTTTTTTAAAAGGACATGAAAAGTAGCAAGTTCAGGACAGATTTGAACAGCAAAACATATTCCCCAGTGTCCTACTGTGTTCAGCAGCAACAAGAAAATTGTTCAGTGCTCAGGTGTCTTGGACCTGAGTACAAGGCTGAGAGACCAGTGTACACGATCATTTTGGGGGGAAAGGGCTTTGTATTTAAAGTTCCAGTTTCAATTCTGACCTAACATTAGGCCCCAAATATGGTCTCCTCCCTGTAATAAAACAAACAAACAAACAAACACAAGCAAACTCAACAAAAAGGAACTAATTTACCCACTATAAACCTTTCACTTGTCAGTGAACTTCACCAGCATTTGAAGGGGAGCTGAGGGGTGAGAGACATTACAATGCACAGGAGGAGCACAACAAAGGGGTTGTTTGCTGTTTCCCCCATCTTGACAGCTGTTCCTGATGTACCCAACCCTCTACTAAACCTTCCTTAAGGACCTTGTACAGAGGGAAGGGTCCTTTTCCCAGCAGAGTAGGAGGGCTTTAAGCTGCCAGCCAGCTGGGAGAGTGTGAGTCCACTGCAGCCACATGAGGGGAGGCTCAGGCTCCCACCCTTCCCTCAGGAAGGCTGATGCTGTGCCAGCACATGCAAAGGGTGCACACACATGTTCTCTGTACTGGCTCAGCTCCAGGGATGCTTGTTTCCAGCTGAGGAGCTGTATCAAGCACAGCAGGAGATAACCTTTCCAGCCTTTCCGTCTGTTCCTGTAGACAAAATGACATAATAAAGATATTTCTAAACATCTCCAAGCAGGCAGAGGTTATGATGGCTGGGACAGTGATAGCCATTGCCCTACTTCCTTCATCAGGGGCAAATCCTCTGTTCCCTAAAGCCTCTCCTCAACTGAGCCACCACAGGACCTATAACTCACCTCCTCCTTTTCCCCTAGAGACTGACCAGCTGTCCCCCAAGCTCCCTTTGTCCATCAGTGAGGGACAAGCCCTCTCTTTGGGACACCTGTGCCCTGCAGTCAGCACAGCACATTCTCAGTGGGTTTGCTAATCAGGACACCACTAATGCCCCCTGAGCTGGGAGCCTGTGACTCAGCTGTGGGCTCGCTGCCACTCAGCAGCTGGCACTTGGCACAGGGGCTGTGTGACTCAGGCTGGCAGGAGCCTTTGGAGATGCCTTCCCCTGATTTATATCCGCAAGGGATCCTTTGTGTTCGGACCCTATTGTTGGCATGCCAGCCTCGCTGTAGAAATCTGGAGTTAATAAACTCCTCTTTCCAATCACAGCAGCTCCTTCCAGGGTGCAGCTTTGTAAGGCTGGCAGTGCTTGCTCCTGCACCATCGGTCAGCACAGCTGCTGATGCCTTTTACCTTGGAAAAATCCTGGGATTTCACACATGGGCAACTCCAGGGAAAGCCAAGGTTCGCAGTGCCTGGTAGTCTGTCTCTGTCTTGCTCCATCTCCTTATGCCTTTGGATGTGGGGTTTGGAGCCTGTGGTCTTGCAGCCCTACCCCTAAGTGCAAGAAACCTCTTGGCTAGTTGGGCTCCCCCTGAGAAATCAGAACATTTCAAAAAAGAAAAAAAATAAAGACAAAAGATGGATGTGTGAGTTCATTTATGGAGCTGTATAAACAATGGGACCATCTCCACCCCTCTTCAAAACTGGTGACATTTTACAGTGGGCAAACAGACTCACACGTGGCACTGGAGCTTTTCTTCCATGGCAGATCTGTGGCTTGTTTGTGGGTTATCAGTCAAAAAGGGTGCAAGCAACTTTCACTTCTCAGCATTCCCATGGGACAGGTATGCTTCGGAGCTGGCTACATTCCAGCAGAGTGATTCACTTACTTTAAGCCATATTTTTGGCTTGTATAAGCTGGATCGACATCAGTGGAGCTACACCAGTTTACATCAGCCGAAGCATACAGCTCCACATTTTCAGGGAAAGGAGCTCAGTTCTGGAAGGTTTTGAGCAGCTCCTTGGTGCTGCAGGCTGGATGCCCCTGCAGACAATGAGCCCTGCCTGGGAGGATGTGGGAAGGCTCTTTTGCTTTGTGGCAGTTCTACTCACAGTGAATGACAATGGAAAAACAAGAGGAAACATCCGGCAAACAAAACAAAACACTTCAGGACTGAAACTGGGAGCTGGGGCTGGAAGAGAGCTGGAACAGGCTCCAGAGAGCCCCTGATGCACGGGGGACAGCAGGACCAGTCCGTGACACTCATCACCCCCGTGGGACAGACACAGGGTGTCAACAGCTTTTCCTACCAAGAAATGAAAGGATTAAAGCACTTCCATTCAGACACCCGGAGGAAAATGGGCAAACACAGGATGGCCGTGTGTGACTGTAATTAACACTTCAGTGCTGGTCCTGTGCAGTGCTGGGCACTCGAGGTGAAGGGATGTGTTCAGCCCCCGCCCTGTTCAGGCCAAACTAACCAAGGCTAAGAAGGGTTTACAGCCAGCCTCTTTCTCCAGCCCTTTGTGGAGATTGGCTCCTCAACAAATCCCTTTTTCTAAAACTGACAAAAAAATCTACCCGTTAAGAAGCTTGGAAACCGGTGTGAGAATTAGGCAGACCCACAGAGCAATGTTATATGTTAAATATGGTGATTGTCTGCAGGAATATTCACACAGGGATCACAGCACTCTTTGCAAAACAGGGTTCAGCATCAGTAACCCCATCTTTACACCAGGACAACAGGAGCCACCGAGATTAAAGGCTGCTGCTGTTACAACAAAACCAAACCCTGCAAATACCATAGGCACTTCAAGAAAGATTTTGGGAGAATTTGGTCACCTTGGTTGAAAACTGCGATCTGGGAGCTCCATATTCCCATTCTGCTGCTGCCTAGCCCTGGAGGTGCCTGAACTTGCCCACTCTCTCCTGGTTTGACTCACAGCCTCACACCCCGAGCAGCTGTGAACCTGCTCCCAGGTGTGCTCAGAGCTGCTGCCGTCCAAACATCTCCCCTCCAGCTCTCAGGTGGGTGCTGCCGTGCTCTGGCAGCAGCGCTGGCCCTGCTGTCCCCATCCCCAGCAGGAACCAGCCTGGGAGCTGCAGCAGGACCACCAGGCAATGCCTTTTGCTGCAGCAGCACGGGAAGTCGGACTGTCCCTGGGAACACCCCCGTGCTGCCCCATGCAGCTCCCATCCTCTCTGCTGCCCACCCTGTGGGGCACCAGGAGTTCCCCAACAGCCCCTCCAACCTCCCAGCCGTGAGCACAGACAGCAAGAGCTGCATTTCCCTCCTTCACGGGGATGCCACAGCGTCCTGGATGACAGCAACGAACTGCAGCAGTTGCCCAGCCTCTTCCATAAGCTGCAAAGATGCCAGGGTAACACAGGCTGGGGTCAGCTCTGGTTTTGGTCACTTTTTCAGTATATCCCACGCTTGAGGCAGAGCTTTGTTCGATAAATTGCACACCCATTTCTCTTCCTGTTCTGTTAACAGCTTGCTTTCAGACAAAGCACAGTAAGTGCCTGTGGTGAATAACTGCTGAAGCCCAGCTCCTCCCACGCTGTCAGCCTCTGCAGTTTTCCCAAACACAATCAACAACCTGGCCTAGGGCTTATCTACACACTTCCAAATTTCTTAATCTGACAACTAATGATGCATTAATCAATGTCAGACCACGATCTATCTCTTCTGCTTCTCTGCAGGCATCTGTCAGGATCACAAAGGATTAATTATTGCACGAGCCTGGGTAAAGAAGCTCAGCCCCTCTGCAGACACTCGTCGGTGTTTTGTGATTCCTTCAGGAGCCACTTCACCTGTCCTTCCCCTATCCTCACTCAGCACTCGTATTTCTAGCCCTGGATATCTGCTCTCTCTTGTGCAAGCATGGGTCCTTTTTCAGCCTCACAAGCAGCACCAAAAGAGAGGATCACCAAAATCCTTCCCTGCAGCATTGTCTGCATTTGGGCACCCTGGTTCCCAATTCACTAAACCATGTTGAGAAGGTGCCTACTCTCTCCTTCACATCCGCTTTTACGTGGTTCAGTCTAACCTTCCATCCACACAGCACTCTAGAGCATGCAGTGTCCAGGAGTATGAAGCATCCTGCTCAGAATTAAGTGAGCCTCCTTGCAAAGCCTGTGGGATGATGACCAAACACCAGAGCAATCTCTGGGAGGCATCCAAGCTCCACCTCAGCAGACAAACCAGCTGCATCGCTTCTTCGAAAGAGCCCTGACAGACTGAAATACACTCCCCTTTTACATCTCAAGAGCCTGGGCCCAGCTGTCCACAGGAAGTGACACCCCCAGGAGATGGAGGGACATCAAGGGATCATCTCAACATGGAAGCTGCAAGGTTTTATGAATGCTGGTGCAGTGCAAAGAGCCTCTGGAGCTGGTACAGTTTGACACAGTGAAGCTGTTCCACACACAGAGGCACAGCTGCTTCCAAAGGCAAAAGGAATTAAGCTACACCTACTTAAAATAAATTTCTTTAATTATAGCTTTTCCTCAAATGCAAACTACTTCCATGAACAAGGGTGTTGGACCTGCATGTCCTGAGCCTTCTCTGCAACAGCAGCCAGGAAAGTCCATTGGACCACCCTTCACTGCTGAGCACTGCCTGAGAAAGTCTCTGCTCTCCCTTCCATGAGAGTTTCTGTGCATGATTCAGCAGCCATCTACAAAAAGCAATTTGGAAGATGAATGAGTTCACTATGACAGAGGGGAGGAACACAAGAGAGCATCTCTCTGGGTGTGTGGGGGAAGTTTCAGCAGGTGCTTGGATCACACAGTGCTCTCTCCATTTCTCAAACATATCCCAGGTGCTGGAGTTGCTTCAGCATTTGTTTTCCTCTCTATAGTAAAGGCCTGAGAAGCAGAAATTGACAAAACCAAGCAGGAAACAAAATCAAATATCTATCAAATAATAGAAAGAAGCCACAGCTTTTTTCTAATAATCTTGGAGTGTGTAGGCTTTAGAGAAGGAAAATGCCTGGCACAGCCAGCACAGCATCATTGTGCTGCCAGTGACAGAACAGATGGTGGAAGTGTAACCTGACACAAGAGTACCTCTTCCTGTTGGAAGATTTAGCTTACAGCTCCTTCCCAGAGATAAATCTAAAGCAGGAAGGTTTCTTGCTCCCAAAACTGGAATTCTCTGAGTGTTACACTGCTGAAGATTTAAATATTTTATTTATACTGGGCAATTTCCTCCTGTAAAGAAATTCCAGAAGTTCCTATAGCCCCAGCATTGCAATGGATCCCCCCATCTGCTGGAATGTTGCTGGAATCAATTGTTGCTCCAGCCACGGCTTCCCGGCCTGCTGTGCTGCTCAGAAACCTCTGAGAACATGGCTGAGTCTTCTTAGAGTCTCACTTCTCATTTTAGTGGACTCGAGTGGTTCCAGCTGCCAGCTGACACTGCGGAAAGGACAGAGCCAGACCAACCCACACTTGTCCCTCCCTCCCCACCAGCAGGTCTATTTGTGGCCCTGCGCAGTGCCAGAAATAAACTGCTTTCCTTGGAGAGACCCACAGCCAAGTGCTGGGCTCTCCACAGAGGGCACAGCAGCCTCAAAGATACTCATTTTAGCTCTGATTTCAAAGTGCTCACCAAGGGGCTTTAGAAGGCTGGAAGTTCTCTTGATAGTCATGGTGAGGTGGGAAGAGGAGGGAGGTGAAAATTAAATTTCTCTGCCCTCCTCATCCTTGGAAAGCAGTCCTTCAGGGTGTGCCTGCTTCCTCTCATCTCTTCTCATCGCATCTCTTCTAGCTGGAAGATCCCAGCCTCACAAGTGCAGTGCTGAGTCTATTTTAAATGACTCAATAATGTTTGCACATAAATGCCAGATGCTTTCTTTTTAAATAAACAAACAAACAGAAACCTCAAACACCCTCCGAGAGATGGAACATTTTTTCCTACAGTGAAGGCCACAAGTGGTTGTGCAGGACAGTGGAAGAAGATTCCTCAAAATCCTTCTTTATAAGCATTTCTCCTCCCTTCCTCAGCCCTTCCCCTGCCACACAGGTGTGGACTTCGGGGAGGAATGGGAGTTGTTTCCTCCTACAGCACTGAGGAGGAGAGGATTTCGGAGGACAACAGCTGAACGTAGCTGATGGGCTCAATGGGAAATTAACCCCTGTGGTTTCCCCATCCTGGCTGTCCTCAACTTTGCTGTAGTTCCCATGTTCTTTATACCACGAAAATGGCAGTGTAACATGAGAGACAAACAGTGGGTGCACAGAAATGGGCAATGCCAGAGTTTGGGGGCAAAAAACTCGGATTCAAAATTGCAGGGAAGGCGATACCGGTGGGAATTGGTCTCTCTCTGTTTGCTCCACAAGCTTTACTCCCAAGTGCCAGCTGTCAGGTGAAGGAAATGCCCACTGCCCCATGGACACACAGCATCCTTCTTGTGGGGATCTGCTCACATACGCTGAACTAAACCCACACCAGCAATTGCTATAAAATTTTAAATAAAGAAAAGGGAAATATATATTCCTTTTATATCATGTGCAAAGGCACCGGCTACTGAAGGCAAGAGGGATTCAGGTGAGCGCTCCATGAGATGTGACTGGAATATGTTTCCTCTGAAGTGCTATAATCAGAGTAGTAATGTATTCCCTTTTTTTCCCCTAAGACTGGGAAATCACATTTTGGTGCCTGCCACAAGACTGTCAGGATCAGCATTTCAAGTAGCAATTCAGCCTTTATCAACATTCAACAGCATTGTAAGTCAGGAATAATTAATGTTACATTAACATAGAGTTATCAGGAAAAGTAAGACTGTAAGCATTTAACATCAGATCCATTTAGTATTTCCTGCAATAATGTCATCAGCAGGAAGTATTTACCATAAATGTCAGCTTCAGGGGGAGGTTCCAGGGCAGCCAGGAGCAGCTCAGGTGTGCCAGCCTTGTACCTGCCACCTCCCAGCTCTTCACAGCTCTTCAGTGCACTCCTCAGAGCATCATCCTGGGAAGCTGCTTCATGGGTCTGTGTCAAAGCAGAAAGAAATATTTCTGTAAAAACCACAAATACTTTGCTATGATGTCTCCAAGATGAATATAGGGTTAAACTGTTTAGATAGATAGATAGATAGATAGATAGATAGATAGATAGATAGATAGATAGATAGATAGATCGATCAGAGTCATGGAATGATAGATACAGAGCCATATTTTTGTATTTATGCAGACATATATATGTGAAAGGATACATAAAATCATAGTTATACACCCACTCAGTACAACAGGGAAATACATTGTGGCTCTTACAGAAACTGTTTCTTGACTTTTCAGTCAATACATCAGACAGTGTAATGTGTACTACACTTATCCACAGCAATAAATATATAGATATATATATTTATATATAAAAATACATAAATTGATATAAATTCAGTCCCAGGTTTTTCTTCATAACAGAGGACAACAGCTAATTTTCTTAACATCTGGAAAGGATGTCTTTCAGGACAGTCAAGAGGCCTGATTACTGCATTTCTGTTCCCTCTGTCTCCAGGGCTATTCCCGTACAGCTGAAAGGTAAGGGAGCCTGGATGAGGGGTTTGGCTAAGCAGGGTTGCAGTAAATGTTTGGTGGGATTTCCAAACATGCCAAGGCTGCTACCTCACGCTGCCATTACCAGGAGTGAGGTGCCCAAGCATGCAAAAGTCTCTGTAGCTACTTAAGTCTCACTTGTAACAGCATGGGACATGGGACAGAGTGCCTGGAGTCAGAATCCCGCTGAATTTCAGTGGACCTGGGACACCTGGATCCAGGACGTTCCAGCAAACCCCAGCATCAGCAAGCACTCACTGCTGCAGGACTGCAGCACGTGCCCTGGGCTGTATCCTTGCCCCAGCCTGGTTGCTGCCACTGAGCTCACTTGAATCACAGAACCACAGAATGGTTTGGGTTGGAAGGGACCTTAAAGCTCATCTAGTTCCCTCCCATGGGCAGGGACACCTTCCACTCAGCCAGCTGGCTAAAGCCCCATTCCATCTGGCCTTGAACTGTTCCAGGGATGGGGCATCCACAGCATCTCTGGGCAATCTGTGCCAGTGCCTCACCGCCCTGTGAGTAAGGAATTTCTCCCTAATATCTGACCTAACCCTGCCCTCTGCCAGTTTAAAGCCCTTCTCCCCTGTCCTATCACTACATGCCCTTGTCAAAAGTCCCTCTCCAGCTCTCTTTCCCCAGCTGCCATGATTGCTCCACAATCAGGATACAGGGGTACAAAGAACAGAGAACAAGGAACATGCAACAAACCTTTGCTCTGCAAGATAAGCCCCAAAACCCCAATCCTGCACCATCAATCACAGAGCTGATGTCAGCAGTGTGCAGGGAAGTAGGTGAGGGATCAAGACTGACTCAGGAGAGAAGACACCTCTAACTAAAAGCCTTAAGCAGTGCTGAGGGCATCTACTGTAGTCTCCTTGCTATGTATGGGGCTTTAAAGGCATCAAACACATCTTGAACAGACACCAGATCTGTCTCTAAAACAAAGAAGAGCTTTTCCTATGAGTAGAATAATGTTAACTATCTGCTGCTTGGAATTATGTCTAGATAAGCACAACACACTGCCTCTTTCTGGCGCCTGCAAAGAAGTTTCACAGCCACAGAGACATTTCTGTGTGAGATTGTCTCCTCAGTGCAGGGATGGGAGCAAGGCAAGCCAGCCTGTTGCAGCTTAGGATGCCACACTCCCACTGGATGCCAGTCCCACAATTCCTTAGTGAGTGCCATGCTTGTTTGACTGTGTACAGACCAAACGCTATAGAAAAATGTAAATATTTTTATGGCCTGGCTCGCTTAAAAGCCTGTGTAAGGGGAAAGGAATGCTGTGCGCACACACACAGCAGAACAAATTTAATGAAAGCCAGAACCCAGAGGTATTCTGTAACCCAGAGATGGAGTGCTTTGCATTGCTGAAGGGTGGTCATTTGGTACATCACAAAGACAGCATGAAAGTCGAGATAACACAATTAATAATGAACTTTCCAACACAAAGCGCCGTCACTATCACCATGACCTCACTCTCCTCCTGGACAGAATACAGAGCTGTTCACTCATCTCCTCTTGCTTTTGAGAAGTGGGCCAAGTGCCCAGTTCTCTGTACTGCTGCAGAGTTTTGGTGGTGACAGAGCCAGGCTCCTTTGGAGGTGAGCAGGGGAAGGACAAAGGGCAGTAACAACCAAAAAAATCACCCTTCATGAAATAAGGTCAATAAAAGTCCTGAGCTGAGGTCCCCAGGCTGTGACCACAGAGAGTTTCCAGGAACTGCAGGTTACAGCAGCACAACCCTTCCCAGTGGGAAGTGCAGCCCCCAGCTGAGAGCTACCGAGGTGGCTGAAGAATCACTGCTTGCTGTCAACACAGCAAGAACTTGCATCTCTCCAGCAGCAAGATCACAGGCAGCCAGCACCGCCAGCAGCTGACAAAAATATCCAAGGCACCCCAGACCTGCCTCACCCTGCTCTGTCTTTAGACGTGATGTTCGCATCAGCTCTGAAAGTTGGAACTTACTTACAACTTTATGTTGCACCTCCTTGTCCTTTCAGATGTTCCCACAGTTTGGCACAGCCTCTGGCGTGGGGAATCACCCATCCCACCCCCATGGATACATCCAGGAGCCCTGTACACTGGAATGCAGCTTCAGCGGGACCAGGAAAGCCACACAAGGCGTGCAAAGTTTTGGAACAGAGCCCAGACACAACACCAAGTAAGAGGTAAGAGAGGTAAGCCCTGCTCAAAGCTTGGCAGAATCCTAATGCCCTTAATTTCTTTAGATATATTTATTAATTATATCTTTTCATATCATCAGTGCTCACAAAGTTCAACCCAGAGAAAAAAGGGAAAACTTAAGAGGATGGATTAAGGCCCATCTGAAATATTAAAGCCATTTTTACAGCTAAACATTAAACCTATTTCAAATTGTTCCCTCAAATAGAAATACTATAATTATGTTAAATGTAAGGCCATTTCTCCCCATTTAAACAAGTCCTTGGTCGTGCCTGCATGCTTGAAAAAAAAAATCAAGTAGATGGGATTTAGGTGGGCCAGGATGAAATCACAAGCATCTTGAGGTCCATGACACGTGAATTTAAATTGCAGAGTGCAGGGTCTCCGGCCACAGGGTGACAGCAGCCCAGCTGCTTTCTCAACACCTCCAGCTGTCAGGAAACCCATCCCTTGGCTTTCGGTCCAAAAATGCCACTGGAGCAAATCCTCAGGACATTTTCCCTTTGACTCCGGGACTCACAGTGATTTGTTGTTCCCTGACAAACAGCCCCATCCTTCAAACCTGGGAGACAGCCCCTCTGACCCCTCCAGGTGCCCTGCTGCCTCCTCCCCTCGCCCCCACCCTGCTCCCCTCCGCCCAGACCCTGCCCTGCCTCAAGGCACAGGGGAAGCTGATCCTTTCTCCTTCACTTCCATCGCCAGCCTCTTTGCTCACCGAGCAGGCATCTGAATGTTTTCTGGTTCCTGGGTGCTCCTGGGGCCTCTTCCCGTGCTTCTGATTTAAGAAAGGCTTCCAAGAGCTGAATGCATCTGCAGCCACCAGCCAGCAACCTGCCAGGCGTGTTGGTGCCCAGCTGGGGGCTCTTCCCTTAGGACTTTCACGTGGCCCTGCTCCCCTTTTCCTGCTCTTTCTGGCTTCACTTACAACCACATGTGAACAATGCACCCTGTGTGCACGTTCCCCACTCGTAAAACACTTTCAGTATGTGATTTACAAGGGTTCTGTTTTGGGCTGAAATTGTTCCCCTCACGAGCTGAGCAAGGGTGAAGTGCTGGAGGTGTTTATGAGGGCAAGGTGGGAGCAGACCAGGGGGTTGGAGGCTCTCAGGTTGCTGGCAGCTCCAGCATCTGGCACTGCAGCCCCTGAGAAATGATAATAAAACAAAACCATTCCCCTCTGGGCTGGCGCTAGCCCCAGCAAAGCATCCCCACTTCCAGAAGTGACATTTTTTGAGGATAAGGCATGTTTAGACTTGGTCAAAAGCAGAAGCAACCTAAAGCCACTGTAGCATTTGAGCTAAATCTATTTGTGACCTTTTCTTCCCCAGAAAACTGCAAAAAATACCACTAGACACATAGAAGGAGTAAAGAATGGCATTTTGATTAAACTGAATCATATGGAAAACCAGCACTTGATGATTGTATAATAGAAATATATCCTAAAAGAGAATTCTCATGAAAAGTAACATTTAATTTAGAAACATCAGGCAGGCCAGTTTGTTACCATTTCAGGTCCCTAAGTTCCAAGTACTCAAGTAACTACATCAGAAAAAGTATCCAAAGTCCAGTTCCTTACTCAACATCAATGAAGTTTCAATTGGAAGAGATAATATGAACTTCCTGTCCTAGAAAAGGCTACTACAGGCAATTAAAGCAGCAGGGGAAGGAGGCAGTACTGAACTCTGACCAGCAGATGCAGTGTTCAAGTCTCCTCCACATTCTGAAAGGGAAAGCTGCTATGCCTTGATTTTATAGACATATATTACAAGATGATGTAATCTCCACTTCAAGTGCTGACAAAACACACTTAAGGATTCTTTAAGGATTCTTTAAGGAGTTCTTGCTACCGTGGGAGTGTGGGGAAATGTTTCAGAGCTCTCCAGAAAGCTCAGCTGAGATGACTTCTTAACAGGTTGAAGTAATGAGAAAGGTTTTTCCCCCTTCAGAAACACCTGCTAGCAGCAGCTCGAGGGTCCCAAGCTGGATCCCTGTTTTGAGCTGCTTTGATGCCTGAAGTGGCTACCTGGAAACAGAGACTAGACAGGAATAAGGAAATAAAGGTGATATTTATTTGAAAGGCCTTCAAAGGTACACCCTGGGAAGCCCAGAGGATGCTGCCAAAATGGACCCCAAGATGGACAACAAGTCACGAGTTCTTTACACTTTTATGGGTTTGGTCCATTTGCATATCAGCAAAAATTGGCCAATTAAAACTTCAGCTAATGATGTAATTTCTCCAAGCTTACTGCCCCCCTTTTCCAAGATGTTGGTTTACACATTTTGGGCCCAGGACAGTCTGGGTGTCCTTGGAGAGCAAACCCAGAGAGACTTTGTTATGTCTACCCCAGCATGAGAGAACAGCAGCTAGCAGGCTATAAAACACTTCAGAGTTTCACACTAAGCAATACAGGATTTGAAAAATATAAAAGCTAAAACCCAAGGCATCACTTTATACCACCATTCCCTCAGAGCAATCCCCAGGCAGCAGCAGTGCCGTGGCCCAATCCTGCCCTGCTCCAGGGAACAGAAACAAGGTGCTGAGCCTGTTCCACTTCTGGGTGAGGTCTCAAATCACCTCTTGGGCTGTTTCTTTCATCAGGACAGCTTAGTGATTATGATCCCTCTGTGCATGAAGCCAACACCTCCTCTCTCTGCTTCCTGGAAAAGCTGCATTTCTCAGCTGCACCTCTCCCTGCAGTGACTACACTGATAGAAGACTCCTCAAGACACGTAGGGAAGAAGAAACTTCATCCAACTGGTGCCCGTATCCTTTGAGTTCTGAGGCTAGACAGGATTTTAGGTGGAAGCTGTGATTCCAAGCTTGAGGTTGCATCAGACACGGCATTCTCAGCACTGTGGATGTACTTTGGCTCACCAAAGGTGTACAGAGAGACTCCAGAAATAGCTTGGAGGTCTCACTTAGCTTTTTTTTCTTTTTCATAAAGGTTTTCCTTTAGTGCAGCCATTTCATCTGTCTCTCACACGAACCTTCTGAAGCAACGTTATATTTTATTTTATTTTATTTTATTTTTATTTTATTTTATTTCCCAATACCGGTTCCTGGAAACCACAAAGGGTGAGGGAATCCACAGCTTTCAAAAAAAAATAACATTTCTCTTGGCATTCTGATTACCAACACTGCCACTGCATTCCACATGCAAAAACAGGTTTCTGAGAATGTGAAGACTTTTAAATAAAACACTATGGCTCAGCAGACTTATATTTTCTAGCTACACTTGAAAAAACCCATGCAACCTTATTCCCCTGAAAATTAAGGTAACACATTTATTTTGGCATTTATTCTCCTCCTGCTTCTCCCTTCTCCACACCCAAATGTCAACATTAGAATTTATAACCTTTGCAAAACAAGTGTTTCCAAGTGATTTGCTGCCCTCTTAAATGAGCTTTTCCACCATGCATTTGCCATAGCCTAATACACCCTGATGACTTTACAAAAGGACAAGGAAAAAACTTTATTTCCCTCATCTCTGCACAAATATTTTGGCCTAAAACCAGCCAACAGCTTGAACGAGAAATGATGGCACATGAAATGACGAAAATAAGTGAAGTTCGTATCAATTAACCTTAGGAGCAGAGAGAGGGAAGGAGAGTGTGTGTGTGTGCATGTATTTGTGCACAGGCAATGCTACAGTGAACAATGTCATTGCAGATTAAAAGAGGCACCCAGAGGTGTGGCCCATGTCCAGGGTTACCTGGGCAAACACGATTTGCCCTCCCTGCACATTTAATTTACAGTAGAGCTTCACATCCCAAACTGTGTGCCATTTTTCCCACATCAGATAATTCAAGGTTTAGCAGGGGTGGCACCTACTGAATAAAATGTTATCCAACATTTGGTCCTCATCACTGTTTGCTGGCTTGTGCCTGACATACTGTTCATGGTTCCAGCACTTGGAACACAGAACTGTTCAGTTCCCAAGCAGTCCTCAGTGAGGTGCCCATCATAAGGATCTTGGCTGCTTCCGAACTCCAGTGCCTGTAACCATGGAACTCCTCGGTGAACCAAAGGAATGGTACAACTTCTTATTTAGGAGGTGTGCAAGTGACCACAGAAATGGTCACAAGTGCCTTTTCATTTCAGTGCCTAACTTGGGATTTTTTGAGGCTGACACTTCAGAGGTAGCCACATCCAGTGCCTGTACCCTGCCTTGGCAGGGAGGGAGGGATCAGTGATGCCTTTGCCTGGTGGTGAGATGGCTGTTCCCTCTCAGGGGCTGACTATTGATGTCCCAGCACGGTCACCTCAGCCTGGGCTACACCCAGCTCCCTGCCTCCCCAGCAGCTTCCTGCCCTGCTAGCACAGCACAAGGAGGAGGGACAGCAGGCTGCACTTGCACTCCAGGCTCTGCCTTGGCTGCCAGTTCGTTAATGGATGAAATTCGGAATGATAATCCCAATCCACAAAGCCATTGCCCTGGGGTCAATTAGCTCTGCAGCTGCCTTGACCTGGATGCCCCACAGCTTGGAAAACATTCGCCTGCCCCCACAACAGATTTCCTGGGAGCAGAAGAAGCTCCTTTGCCCTCAGACTTGACTTCAGCTGAACTGGATTGCCTTTAGAGAGCCCTGGAAGAGCTGGCTCATCTCCAAACACTGCTGAAATCAGGAGTGCCACTTCTTTTTCCCATGAATTTTGAGTCATGCCCCAACACGGCCCTTCATTTTCCCTATGCCCTATGCATAACATCAAATTTCTTACTAAGGCATTTCAGGTAGGAGTTCAGCTGGGATAGAGCAGGCTGTGCTGCTCCTGGGCTGGCAGGAAACAACAGTCCCTAGACATTTACATGATGGACATGTCGACACGGAGGAACGTATGGCACCAATTAAGACAGTATCAACAATTATGCAGAACACAGTGGAGTGGATTAATTTGTTGCCTGGAGTAAAGGCTGCCAGTACGAAACTGGCTGTCAAGAGACACGCTTTCATCTTGCCTGCTGCCTGGTGCCAAATATTATGAAGCCCATGTGCACTAAGGATGATCGCTGGGTTTCTTTTTCCACCAGCACTCCTGGAGCAAGGAGGGCACAACCAATTAATGTCTCTACATGCTGACTTCTTTCTTCTTTGTAAGGAAAAAAGACCCCAAACCAAACCCACACTTTAAAAGTAGTCCCCAAATGACCATTATTCCTGAAAGACTAAAGTAAGAACTACAAAGGAACTGGGAAAGGATAGTTCTTTCCTTGCTCAGAAAGGTTTTCTTTTGCTGAGGGGCTGATGTGATAACTCATTTGTCAAACATACTTTTTCCCAGTTCTCTGAGCAGAGAGATGAAAAATGGTTAAATCATCTGTGTGACTTTTTTTCCAACTTTCTATTTTTACGCTGACCAGAAGGATACTGACACTCTCTCTGTCTCTTTCTTCCCACCCGTTCTTTGCCAAGGAAGATGCAAGATTACCTCTAGCAAGTTGTGACTAAGTTCTCCTGCCTTGCCAAATACTGTAAGAACAAGCAGCTGATTTTCCCTAAAAACCTTATGTTTGCAACATGCTACATAGGTCTGTGGCTGTCAGAGTATTAAACAGCAAAGAAAAAACTAGGACTTGTAAATAATCACTTACTGCATTAATAAGCAGCAGCATTTGAATTCCTGCTAAAGCTTTGTACCAGCTGTGCTTTGTCCCAAAATCCAATTAAAACAAAAAACCAACTGCTTATGCTTGTTCCTACAATATAAAGGATATTCAACTACTCTCCATAAACTCTGCTGTTGCTTCCAGTGCATCTGCTCCCACATCAGGCTTCCATTTGTCCATATTTAGCCTTGTTAAACTACAGCATGCCTACCTGAGATATAAATTACCTTGAGGCTTGGAGTGACGCCATCCCGAGTAAGGAAACTATTCCTAACACTGCACTCCTTAATTTAATGCAGGCAGAAGTCCCCTGCCCACTTACAACACAGCACATGCTGACGACAGTTGTTGATGGAGAAATCCAGTTTTAATCCAACATTCCCAGCAAACACATTGTTCTCAGAGTAGCAGAGCCATGAAATCTGTTCTTTTTCAGAAGGTTTATATCCTGTGTGCCTCAGTCCCCGAGACATTTATAGCATATTTGCAGCTTGGCAATATTCCCATCTCAAAACCTTCCAGATCCTTGCTATTATCTACTTCCAACACCTCCACTGAACTCTAATGTATTTCTGGGTGCTTTGCCCCATCTTTCTAACTTAGTGCTCATTTTTCTTCATTTCAAGAGCTGCGCGTCCAGGGTTGTTTTCTTCAGGGATTTGCATAGCTCCAACATTCTCCAAACAAAAAGATAAAATCTCAAAAAGGAACTTCCTGAAAAGTTATTTCTGCAGCTAGTGATCCTCTGCCTGCTGCCAGGCACACCATCTTGCTTGGGAATACCAGCCTGGATCTGTGCTAGGTGGGTGACACTCCCCTTCCATGGACAGGAGAGACGCAGTTCTCCAAGCACATCCAAGGCTCCCCCCTTGGATGTTTTCCCCCTGGACAGAAGCTCTGCCCAGCACACAGCAGCTCTTCATACCCATGGGGTTCCCCCCAAGCACACAGATGCCTCCTGCCCTCCAGCACTGTTCCCAAGGTGCTCTGCCCCGAGGCTCCTTCTTATCTGCTGTTTCCAGGCGCTTCTGACACAGCCTAAGGGGCAGGGAGGGCGAGCAGTGACGCCAAGGAGAACCGAGGAAGGTCAAAGCAGGACAGGATAAATTGTATCCACTCAGACGTGCCAAAATCTGATTTTTTCCTCAATTAAACTTCTAAACATCTACATCATTAAGAATTTTGATGAGGGGAAAAAAATGTATTCCCTCATCTTTTTCCTCCTTTTATTGAAGCAAGCAACTTCAATAAAAACATTTCCTTCTAAACATCTTTTCGCTACCACCTTTATTCCTCTTCTACCATTTTCTTTTACTTTTATTATTTTTGAGCTCTCACAATGTGAAACGTTTTCAGAAATGTCAAGATAATAAAATATCCACAAAACAATCAAAAATATGAGAGAGGAAAAATAATGGCAAGACTTCGTTTAGCCTTTTAGATTAAGTAGCACAAGAAAAGGAGGAGAAAAATAGTGAACTTAAAATCCCAAAATATCTACAGATCACCTCCCTTTAAAAAAACTCCTAAGTTTTTATGTGAAAAACAACTTCTGAATACATGGAGATGGGCATCTTCTGAAAGGTAAGTCAGGTTTCAGCAAAGCCTCATTTTTCTGCAGGGGAGTTTAAAAAAGGACAGCTCATTATAATGAAGGTTTAGTCATCAGCATCACATGATCAGTGATTAAGAGGAGCATGATTCCATGTAGACTGCTTCCTCGTCAAGTCAGGGTAGAGGGGAGCTTCAGGTGGCCTTGGATGATGGGAGAAGATGCAGGACAGAGGGCACTGTAACAGCAAGGGCACTGCTAAAATGGTCATGAGCTTCTCACCCTGCCACAAGGAAGAAGAGGGTAGAGCCCCCATGAAGCCCACAGGGAGTCTATGACTTCTGCATGGGTGGAAATAAGAGAGAGCAAAACAATCTGATCCAGCCTGCTTTTAAGGAAATGACTTGGCCATTCAAACATACTGAAATATTAAACATTGTTTATGTGTTGAAGGACTTGAAAATTAAAAGCTGTCTTCACAAGGACTGGAAAGTGTGAGCTCAAAAACAAAGTCAATCCTCCTGTGAAGCTCCTCATAGGCACCTCCTGAGACATTTCATCCTGGTCTGCACCTGCAGCTCCCACATCCAGAGGGAAGCCACCTCTCCATACCCAAGTCTTCCTGAGCAGCGAGCACACAGCAGCGAATCCAGGCTGAATCCCGAGCACAGCTCCCTCTACATCCTCCCCCTCAGGGAGCACTCACAGCCTCAGACTGCACTTCACAAGCCAAAATCTGCAAATCCATGGCGCTCTCTAGTGTTTTGGTTCTGCTCAGGAGAAATACGAGCATCCCAAGGCACCAACATCCTTCCAGAGAGCGAGGTACAAACATCCAGGCAGAGGGATGCCCACAGGGTTCGGATGAGTTTGCCATTGTGCAGGTTTGTTCGGGTTGGACTGCACCTTCTGGGGATGCTGCTCCAGCTGCCTGGCTGTGGCCCCCACCTGCAGCACCTCCAGGGCAGTCATCTAAGCAAAACCAGGATTTTAAGCCATATTCCTGATGGACAGAGCAATTCCAGGAAAATTTCTGATTCCAAGATTAGGTCCCTGCAGACTCTATGCGTGATCCTCTCAGCTCCCAAAGTGGCCATCAGTGATGTGTAACACAGGTTGTCGTTTCAGAGGAAAAACCCACGTGGAGGAACTGTCCCAGAGATGGCTCCAGGGAGGGCTGTGGCAGTGGGACAAGGCATGGGGCAGGCTTAGGGCTCCTCTGGGACCTGTGGGTGCCCTTAGCCATGAGGAACAGCAGCCTCCATAGAAACACCAGTCCTTCCCTAATGTCCCACCTCTCCCCATCACCGCCTCACCAGGGCAGGAGACAAGGACAAAGCACATTTCTAGCTGTTGAAGGCAAGCACAATCCAAAAATGCAAGGGCTCTGATTTGCTGTTAAACAGCTTGCTGGTGCCTTTGTTAATGCTTTTCTACTCTGATACCATGCCTCTTTTTCTCCTGTGCTTTCTGAGGTGGACAACTCATGACAGAAATACAGCACATCCCACAGACTCACAGCCTCAGGTCCAACTGTGGCAAGATCGATGAGGCAATTTGCTGCAGAACATACGAGATTCCGTCTCCTCTCCCTCTTTTTCTCTCTCTCTCCTCTAATGTACACTTCAAATTAAATCAGCATCCAAAGGGAGGAGACTCCTCTAGTGCCCAGGAGATCATATTTTCTTCTGAGCTCACAACGCTGGCTGCTGACGGGGGGAATACGCTCACACTGCGTAATTGATTTGATGTGTGCCACGTTTCGCTGGGATAAACACCACCCCCTGGACTCCTGGCATTCCAGCATCTCCAGCCTAAGCTCCTTGTTACCGGCATGTTGGGAGTCCAGCAAAGACACTGAGTAGTTTTGACATGGAGATAAATGCTCTTATCTTCAGCTCCCAACGTTGCTCCTTTGAATAAGCACTCCTGACAGTTTTCACTGTTCAAGCCGCTCTTCAGCAAGGGACAGCAATAGGGGGAAGCCTTTTTAACCCACCTTATTTCAGCAAACTTCTCTGCTGGGAGAATGAGCCGGGCTTGCCATCAAACCAGAGGACTTTCAGTGGGACACACCATCACAATTCACAGGGAATAAATTAGGGCCCCCTCCAGGCAACACACTTAAGCCCCTGAATAAACACTCAGCTTAGGCTTATCTGTCGCTTTGTGGGCTTAACAAGTCCCAGAGAGACATTCATCTGCAGAACCTCGGATGCAACTGCAATACACCAGCAAAACTGTGCATTCAAACTGTGCTGTGCTGCCAAGAAACCTTCTTATTTTACAGCCAAAATGTGAGAACGTAAATTTTAAAGTACCTTTTAGGAGGTTGGTGCCAGAACCAGAAGAAAACTTGGTCCTTCAAGTCCCTCACCTCTTTCAGTAGCACACTGTCCCTCGGCTCAGCCTGTGATGCCAGAACATGGGAGTGAAAATCCTGCTTTGTGCTTTCTCTCTCCTCTTGCTGCAAGGCTGACTGCAGACCACAAACCTGATCATTAAGCCACAACTCAGCTGGAGCTCAGGAAAGGCCCCGCTGATTTGAATGGATTTAGGATTTCGCTCTCTGCTTCTCTACACAGGGATTAAATAAATATTCTCCTGCTAGAAAAGTGCCACACAGGTCTGCCAACGTTCAATGAGATCTTTAAAGTAAAGACACAGAGAAGTTGCAATAATTTCTAATGGTGTGGCAGAGGGTGAGTTCTAGGGCCAAAACAATACTTCAGGCACTGTAAATCCAGTTCATCTGTCATTAACAGATGGAACGGACTTTGACAGGAAAAATGAAAAACATAAAATAAAGAAAAAATCCAGGACAATAAATCGCCAGAAGAAATTAAAAAAATGTATGCCTGAAGTGTATCAGGAGGGAGATGTCTAGAGAAGCAGTGGGTCTCTGTTGGACCAAGCAGGCAGAGGAAGCAATCAAGTAGAGAGGTTACAACCAAGCCAAACAATGTCTTTGCAATCAGTATTCACAATGTAGTATGATTGGGGTCAGAAAAAGGCAGGAAAAGATAGCTATTATGTAGGTCCCTGTCTATGCTGAGACACCACCTGACATACAGGAATAAAGTAATAAGAGCAGCACCGGAAAAAATCAAGATGTCCTCTGGAATTGAATCAGCCAGACTGACAGCAGCCTTCTAAACGCACTGGGCAACAAAGCAACTGAGCTCCTGACAAGAATATGGAATCCATCTTCACACAGCTGGTAATGCAGAGGGACCCAACAAGGCCAAGATCATCGTGGGATGAGCCTAACAATTCTAAAATGCCCAGCCTAAGAAAAACATCTGAGAAAAGTCATGGAGCTTGAAATGAAAACCCCTCAGGCCAACTGCAGTTGCAATTTTTTTCTTTCAAGTCAGTGAATTTACTCTGAATTTTTAGTGGAGGAATCCAGTTTTGATACTGGCCAGAGCATTCTGGAAGAGTCTTTGAACTCTGGCAATGAAACATTCACCTGCACAAATCAACAAGCCTCCATCTATAGCCAGTCCCTAGCGTGGTAAGAGTGAAGAGTTGAAGAGCTGTCTAAAACAAATAGTATTTTTGAATAACCTGCTAAAATTATCAGAGAGGAAATAAACTGTATTTTATGGGACTGAGTTGAAAAGCCACCCAGGCTGTGTGTGCACTTATATTTCAGGATGAAGTTTTCAATTCATCCCCTCTTTACCACACAAAATGCCAATCACAAAGCAATCCTGTGTGAGGAACACACGGGATTGCACACTAACCACTAAATTATATTGCCACAACAAGAGTGAGCACCCTGTGGATCCATGGGGCACGTTGACTATTAGTGTCTGAAGTGATGAAGAATAGACAGAAATAGCAACCACAGCTGGTGATCAAAGGCTCATTCAGGCTCCAGCTGTATAAATGACAACCTTTTACTGAGGAAGCTCAGTGATATATTCAAAAAACAAAATGAGAAGCATGTTGCAGATAACAATTGAAAGAAACCAGCCAAATACCTGACTCCCACCAACCAAACTTCTCTTGCTCTCATCAGGATTGAAATTTTAGCTTTGAGCAAACAATTGCTCCTAATTTGGCTAGAGTATGACAGAGATGTGTTAAGGCACCTTCTGAAAGACACCTGGGAAAAAAGACATAGATATGTTACAGATGTTAGATAGATATGTATCAGTCTTGACTTTTAGAGACATCCTAGTATGTCACAAACTCTCAGCTGTACAAACTATCTGAGAAACTGTATTTCTATCAATTTAATAGCTGCAGAGACATTTCAGAAGGCGGAAATATGCTGAAAAGCCAGCTCTTTTCAATGCATCTCTATTTGGGAGCCCCAGAGCAGCTGGATCAGTTGCCATTTTCCACATGCTGGGGCAGTACTCGTCTTTGAAATAGAGTATTGCAGTTTCCAGAAACCAGTATGCAAAATTAATCAGCCCAAATATCAGCCAACACTTACAAATCAAATAGCATTTAAATCTGATGAAAGTCATGACTGAAAATTCAGGGGCAGTTAGAATAGGATTTTTAACTTACAATTTCTTTGAAGTATTTGAGACTAGAAAGACACACATAGGCAAAAAGGGACAAAACCCAAGTTAAAGAAATCTGATGAAAAATTCTACTTCAACTAAAGTCAACATCTCAACATCTTATTAACGTCAAAGCAATATGAGCTGAGGTTCAAAGGGAGCAGGCTGTACGAAGTCTTTGCTGCCTCCCAGTCTCTTGTGATCATTATCCTTTCTGCAGCATTCCCACATGAAAAGCTACTTTTCAGCCTAGACTCAGCAGAGCTCTTAAGCACGTGCTGAACCCAGTCAAATCAAGACTGGACAAGAAACAAGCTCTCATTCCACTAGGCCTTATAAAGCTCACTGCAGAAGTGCCTAGTGAAGTTATATGGCTTGTTTCAGGTCCAAGGTTAAAGCTCTTCCTTATCCAAAAAACCCCAAACCATACCTTTAATCCACTTCTGCAGAGTGCCTAGTGCTGTCAGGACCCTGACTGCACACAGGACTGAAGATAGGGCTACGCTGGTTGTCTACTCTTGGCAGAACCAAGCCAGCCCCAAGGAATTACAGCTTTTTACCCGCTGCACTGAGAACTGTACCTCATGAGCCTTCTCTCACAGATAACTTGGCATTCTGAAGCTCAGTTTAATTTGGCACTGGTCCTTCTCTCTGCTTTGAAAAGCACACAGGAAGAAAACTGCTCTAAGATATTCACCAGTGAAGTTCACTGTGGAATAGTAAAGAAACACTGAGATCAGAATGGAAATAACAGGACAGGTTTTGCAGTTGACCGACTCCACCCTTTGCCAGAATGAGATTTTGGGACATAATGACTGGAATAAAGTGCTGTCAATCCAGGCTCTGAGGGCACCAGAACCCACTCCTGACACAAGGCAGTTTTAAGACAGCTTTGTGCACCTCTAACCTAATTCCACACTGGGGCAATTCATAAGCTCCTCTATGCTATGTCTGCTGCCAACAGATGCTCCTGCAAGCAAGGGTCCTCAGGATGCAGGAATAGTTCAACACATCACCTTCTGCCAGGACACACTGACAAGAAGGGACTGTCTAGGAAATTTTTTTCAGTGCCTCTTACACTAGGATTCCTTGAGGGAAAGCTGAATGCCATGGAAATACCAGCAGCTTTAAGACTAATTTGCAAACTCAAGCAGCTAACCCAGATGTGATGTTAAAGGCCCTCCATGTCTGACAAGTGAGACTTTATTATAAACAGTCTTTAAGAGGACTGCTTGAATTCACCTCCAGGGTTCTTTGGTCTCACAGTTTTGTAGAAAAAAAAAAATCATTTCCTTTATATTATAACACTCAGAAATCCACTTTCAGCACAGGAGCAAATACTGACTTATACTCATGCCGTCTCAAGTAGGTGCTTGCCTTTTTATAAACAAATTCACCTGCAGTGACTATAAAGCAGTAACAAGGCTCCCGGGGAATGCTATATATGTGTGTGATACATGCTGGTGTGTTTTAGGAAAGTGATACAGATTTTGGAGATTAGAGGATAATAAAATGAAGATAAATAACTCTTCATCTGAGTCTTCAAAGGAAAAGACTACTGAGAGAAAAATGTGGATAGACTCCAGCTTTATAGTAATTCCCTTCCATTCTGCATTTGGCATCAAGTTCTTTCTGATTTCTTTACTCAGGCATATTTTCCCTCGGGGGAGATTCATTACAGTTAGAACACTGCCCATGATTTCATAATACGTATTTATGGAGTTAATCATACTCACGTCTCTCAAGGCATCTGTTGCTCTGCTTTGGTAAATTCCTAATTATCCCTGCAGGACAGCAGTGTCAATCCTGAGCCCTCCTATAGTGGGTTGCCATGTTTCATATTTAAGGAAAGGAGAGTTTCTTTAGGTGAGATCAACACAGGCTGCCTGGTACCACAGTGGGCAATTTGTAGTGTACAACAGAACTCTCACGGTGTATTCATCTCCTAAATCTTTTCCTGTGCCTGCCTGCTCAATTTCTTCTCAAGGAAAGCAGGGGAGCCTTACTGTGATAAATATCCAGCATCGGTCCACCTTCCATTTTAATTACTTCTTGTAATTGGTCACACTCTAACACAAAGCTGCCGCTGAAGGTTTTAGCCGTGGTCTTCCCTCTCCACGAAACTGCTGCAACTTAGTAATGCTACCGAGGCAAAAATCTGGCTCAAACTGAGCTAATTCAAATTAAAGAAGTAAGAAATCACAGCACAGCAGCACTTCTCAGCAGACTCCAGTTTTTCCCACAGGTATCTCTGGTTGTCCTTCCAACATGTATAAACTTGCCTCTTGATGTGGATGCTGCAGTTTGGAAACAACACTTTACCTGCACAGTGAGCTCAGGGCATTTCTAATTGGAGCTGCTGCACCAGCATCATGTGTTTTAAAATACTGTTGTAATAAATCCTGCAGCTGCAGATTCAATATTTCATAAAGGCAGGTATGACCTTGTAAAACAGAGTTTGAGGGGGAAATTTGTTCTTAATTGAGTTCTGTAATAAAGCATTTCAGGGAGAAAGAGGACAAGCCTGCAAGCTGGATTTGATCCTTCAGTCCTGTCCTCCACTATGAATGAGAACAATTCAGCATGCAAGAAAGGAATTCCTTGATTTTAAGCAACATCTTTATAGTAAGAATTCCTCTAGACTTTCTCCAGTCTTAAGCACACCTTATAGATTCCGGTTCCACGAGGAACCCCATCTTCAGAAGAAATATAGAAATTTTACATTTCAAAGACAGCAGGCTGGGGAGCTCAAAATGATCATTTGTACTATGACAGCTGAGACTGAGGTGCAATGACACAAGTAGCCAGCATGTACCCACAAATAAAAAGGCCTTGCCTTAAACAATTGAAAATGTAATTAAAAAAAAAGAATTAAGCACTCTTTGGAGCTTCTGAGAGTCACTACATTCTTTCTTCTTACTACTTGATGAGAACTTGAGCCGAGTTTGTTTTCTCTGGAAACTCAGCAAAAAGCCTAAAGCCAACAGATTATGGAATAAAAGTAAATAGGGAGCCAAACCCACACTGCAAGAGGGCGATATTGTAGGTTACAGTGGTGCTGCACTAACGTCCCCAAAAGCATAACCCATGCTGTTAGAAGCTAAAGGCCCTGAACCAGAACTCTGCTGGTTCTCAGGCAGTGAGACTTGTGGGATTCCCAGTCATTCTCACAATCTCTCCCTCTCACAAGGATGAAGCATTGGCCTGGGCGTGAAGAACGGACAAAGGAAACGCGGTGGTGCTGACCTGAGAACACAACACCCTCACGTTCATACTCACCTTTGCATTCAGCAAAGCTTCCAAGCAGAGAGAGATTGTTCTGGTTTAGAAATCCAAATTTAGACATCTAAATGTATATCAAAGAATCCAAATATCTAAACTCAATTTAGGGTGCTGCTGCCACTCCCATTTAAATTCCACAGAAGCTGTGGCATACTCACACTGTTGAAATTAGGTATTTATGTAACTGTCCAAATAGGAATTTAAAGACTAAAAATAAAAACCTTAATCCTGAGATCAGTTTGTTAACTAAACAACAGTCCTCTCTGCCTTGTGGCTTCTTTTTTCCTAAATGATCAAATTACGAGTATTATCCTCTATCACTCACTCAGGGTTTGGGCTTGGGCTAATCACAAAGGATGTACAAAGCAGCCTTCACAGGGACCTGTCAGCAGCGTGCAACAGCAAAATCAATCCTGCCTTTGCACAGCTGATGCTTGCCACCTTGGAGGTAAATTTTTAAATACTGTGCCATCTCTGGATTCTGCAATAAAAAGAGGAAGCACTGGAACTGCCAGGAAACCTTTTGCAAGAGTTACACAGACTGCAAGTGAAGCATCTGGTGTGGCACCCAGGGAACACAAACAGCCTTACCATCTGGAGGAGCTCAGACCCACAAAACATCATCTGGGAGAGCTTAGATCTCTGTAAAGAGTCACATTTCAAAACTTTTGTACACCTTGTTTAAGCAAAACAAGGAGACTCGATCAGTAATCAGTAGAGAAGGACAGACACATTCAGCAAGCACATTGCTCCTTCCCATGAACAGCCTTCTGGGAGAACCCACCGGGACAGAAGAGGTGAAGCCTCTCTAACTAATTTGGATTGCACAAGCAATACTTAGACAGTTAGAATTACTGCATGAAAGATCAGCTTGCCTATCCATGCACAGATGAGACCAAGGCTGAAGCCCCATCAAGGATCTTTAGTGAGAACCTGGCTCAAAATCCATCCACTCTTGGTAACGTTCTCATGTACCACAAAAATATCGAATACTTTTGCAACACAAACAGTAAAACTTGTTTAATAGCCATGCCACCATTCAGACTTTCCCAGCATGCTCAACAAAACTGTGAATCAACAAAATAAAACAAGCCAGGGAGTGGCTCTAACTAAATGCCAATTACAGCAAGAAGTTTGATCTGCAGGAGCAAGGAACAGCCCTTTCTTCTTCTTCTTCTTTTTCTCTTTTTCTTTTTTTTTCCCTGTTGTCTTCATGCTTAAGACTAGATATATTATATATCCAAATTATATGTCTATAGCCAAGATATATTTAATGCATGGAATCCCTGCAGTGATATGTACTTGATAATACTTGACACAAGAGCCTGGGCTAAGTCTCATCAGCAAAAATAATTGTTTACCAGACACAAATATCCCATAGGTGTGAAATGAAAACCTGCACAAGTGACACAGAGAAAAGACTGTCTTGGGGTACCACGAGGCAGAAGCACAGCTGTGAAATTACTCTGGCAGACACTGACACAGCTAATAACATGATCCTTTCAATCACACACATTAGAGTGCTTGTGGCATCTGTAATTTGTTAAAACTCCCAATCTGCCACTTCATTCTGAGGACACGAGGAGGAAGCAAGCCTGTACTCTGCCTGCCTGCACATACCTTGGCTCAGCAGCACTTTTCACATCTTTTCCAGCATTCCTGCTAAAACACCAGGCAGGTATTAGGGAACAAGCAAGGAAGAGAGTCATTTCTGTTGCTCACACACATAAAGGGACAGCAGCACAGGCATGCCAGGGAAAACAGCTTCTGTGACATTGCACACCAACACCGCCAGAAACACAGCAATTGTGATTCAGGTGCAAAGGTAAACCACTGGAACCATTTAAATGAACTCTGCATTTCTGAAATGCCAATTGTGCAAAACTGCTGATATTTCATTTCAATAGATATACTGCATCTGCTGTTTATGGCTTTGTGTTGTTGCCAGAGAGCCCCAGGAGCTTTGGTCTGGGAGCCAGGCCAGTGTCTATCAAGTTAGTTGGACTGCTGTGGATACATAAAGATCCAATATTTCTCTGATTTAAAGCTTTCAGGCAGATTTTTCAGAGACTTTTGTTTTAGTTATAGCTAGCACGTGTGGAGAGAAATAAAACAGTCATTTGAAATGCTGTGCCACTATGAGCCTATTTCTTCCAGTTTCATATTTCAGTATCTTATTTTGAAGCACAGAGAGTTGGAAATCCGGTTATTTCTACGTAAACATCCATTTGTGAATTAGACAGAGATTCAGTGAGGGAATGCCTCTCCATTAAGAAAAGAAAAGGCCAGATAGAGTTTTGTCACCAAAGCTGGAAATGTGACACTATTTATACAGATGGTCACTGTCTCTGTTACAGCCATGTAACAGTTAAGTGCTTTTCCTTCTCCCACTCCTTATGGCACAGATTCTTGTCCTTCTGGTGCAGAAAGCTCTGACGTGTCAAAGGAGATGCCCCAGGTATTCTGATCCTTTAAGTTTTTAAGGTTTTCTTCTGCTTGAAGGGATGCTCTCCATCCCTCCCTACAGAAAATCAAAAGAATTCTGATCATTAAATTGCTAAAAGATAAGAATTTAAAAATAGGAGGCCGCAGCCTAACAAAAATCAAACAGAATTAGTAAAAACAAAGAGTTTCTCTTCAGGGAATATTTTAAGTGCCTGTACAGACAAAAATATTAAACAAAAGTGTGCACAACTTTGTTTTGTGGGGACAGGCAGGATGCTTGGCCATCTGTTGAAAATGGAAGGCTGCCAAATATCACAGAGTCACACCTTGTGTCTCGAAGCTCAGCCTACATGGCAAATCCATACATTTCTTGTGGTGTCTGCATGCCATCGGCCCTTCCTTTACCTTCTACTCAGTTTTACACTTTGTTGGCTGCTAAGCTGGACTGCTCCAGCTTTTACAAGGGCAGAGCCCAATTCTGCAAAATAGCATTGGCTGCTGCAGAGCTGCTGGCAGGACACCTGGCTGCACGCTTGAAGGTTTTCAGAATTGGGGAACATAAGCAGTGTTTGGAAGATCAGGACCCCCAATCAAAGCCACTGGCATCAGGAAAAGGCATAATAACATTGTGTAGTTCAGGAGAAATTCTTCCATCTTTCATTCAGAAAAAGTAATCAAAAGGAAAATCCTTTAAGGCTGAACTTTTACAGGCCACCAACTTATACCACAAAAAAAATCCTTGAGACTTCCATGAATATCTGACTTAACCAAAACTCTTCCATACTTTTAATTTATATAAACCTGTTTCTTGTGTCTAAGTAGTTGAGAGCACGGGATGAGAGTTTCTGTAACTTGAAGAGTGGTTAACAGGTCAGGACCAAGGCAACAACAGTAAAACAAAATTTCTGGCAATCTCATTGAAAATCTTGCACAGATTTCTCACCTTGCCTCTGTCTGTAGCAGAGAACTTTATGATAATATTAAATAATAAAAGTCACCATTACAGTTGTTGAACCGGAAAGGAAATAATTTCCAGCACCTACTGGCAAAACAACAGATACAGACTGCAATTTTTTAAAGTTCAGAAACCCATCCAACTTTAATAAATGGTTTTCATAAAGTTTCTTCAAATATAAAAACGATCCTTAAAATTTTCTTTAATTTCAGTTGTTTTTTAATGCAGATTCCTGCTGGCATACCCACATTTGGAGAAGTCCTTAGGAACATATCTGTTGTCAATACCACACCATTCATCAGCTCAAAAGCCAAATGGATTTCTCAGAACTCCTGCTTGTTTAGCCATCTTTCTCTGTAGTCCTCCCAGTGGGATAGAATGAAATTAAATTTAAACTAGGCTTTAAATTATTTAGTTGGAGATAATTGAGTTTGGAAAGTCGTACTGGAGCATCATCACTCCAGGAAGTAGCTGAACATGATTTGAGGTGGGGGAGCAGGAGAAGTTAGCCAGTATGCCTGGCCCAGGGAAGGTCTCCCTGCACATGGCAGGGGGTTTGGAACACTGTGGTCTCTAAGTTCCCTTCCCACCCAAACCATCCTATAATTCTACGTCACATTAGGTACAGAAAATTTCTTACAGTAAAGTGCACAAGCTGCTCTGTTTCGTTCTGGTTGTGCAGAAAACAATTTCCTGCATGTCCAAGAATGCCATCTTTTTTTATCAGAAGGAATCAGGCCCTAAGGGGAATGGAAAGCCTAGGGAGCAAATTACTCCATTTCTAGGGGGCTTACATCTTCCAAATAAAAGAAGCACAAGAAGAAGTTGGGTTTACATTATTAACTTATTGTGATTCCATGAGACCTCCAATAAGGGACAAAGCCGACTCGGCTAGAATGGCTGTGTTGGTCTCATCACAGCTTTTAACTTCAGAGTGGCACACACAGATTTCCTTGAGGAAAAGGTATTTTCTGGTTCAGTGATACCAGCATCTCTCGTAAAACGAGTCATTCACACCCACTTTAAGTGGCAACACAGAATGTTCACCCTTCTTTCACTCCCCCGTCTCTCTCTCTCGCCGTCATCGAGGACCAGCATTTCCCCGGATTTATCCAGATGGAAGCAGAGCGGATCTACAGCAGCTTTCCTCGGGCCAACATTCCGGTTACCTTCTCAGAAAACCCACACCCTACCCTCGCAGAGTAGAAGAAAAAAAAATCCCCTCTGACTGATCCCCAAAGCAGCAAAGCGATGCCGGAACTGAGGGAAGACGCTGGCAGCAGCAGCTCCGAGCCGCAGGACGCTGCCGCGGGCAGCGCTCCCGGGCGGGGCCGGGCTCGCTGCCGAGCGGGCTGCATTCCCCGAATGCCGCGCCCCGGTGGGCTGGGGTCCGTCCCCGGGGCGGATGCTCCGCTCCCCCCGCCCCAAAGCCGGGATCGCTCCCTCTCCGCTCCGGCTCCTCTCCCCAGCCGGGCCCGCCGCGCGTGCGCGGCCCCGCCGCGGCCTGGGCGCGATGGCGCGGCCCGAGGGGCCCCCGACGCTGCCCGAGCCCCTGCGGCGGCGGCTCGTCTCCTTCAGCAGCTCCGTGTTCAGCGACAGCCACCACACCGCGCTCAGCGACATCCCCCGCGCCCCCCCGGGGTTCCCGGGCTACCGCGCAGGTACAGCGCGGGGCCGCGGCCTCGGGCCGGGCAGGCGGCGGGGACAAGGAGCCTTCCTGGGGGTGCCGGGCCCGGGGAGGCCGCGCCGGGACCCGCCGCTCGCAGGAGCTGCTTTCGCTGTCGGCTTTGTTTTTATCGAGCCTGCCTGTCGTGGTGACCGACAGCTGCGCCCGTCGCATCGCCAGTGGAACTTGCGGGCCAACGCGCGCCCTTTTCAAACCTCTAGCGCGAGAATAGGCATGGAAATGCACACAGTACGCCTACGCCGAAAGGCTGCATTGATTTCAACCGATAAATCCATTCTAAGTCGATCAAATTAATCAAAAAGCCGTTCTTATTTCAAGACAGGAGTACCCACTTTCTTTGTGTAGTAACACTGCTAACACTTACTAGTTCTTCATTTCATTTATCAAACGTTTCACACATAGCTTCTATCTTTAGTCTTTTTTTCTTCTGCTTCCTGTTTGCAGAATACTCCTATGTTAATATCCAATCCACTGAAACCAATCGCAAATTACTGGACATCAGGATTTCAAAAATTTTTACACATATGTGCCTTGGTGAGTTGCTGTAGCAACTGGCCATTGCAATACTGTCTGGCTTTTCCATTAATTTTAGCAATCCCAGAAAATAAGCATTAATTTAGGGGTAGAAAAATGAATTAGAATTGGCTTATATTGCTTAAACGTTCATCCAAACACAGTTTTAGAACTTGCACAGGATTTATAAATAGCAATGCCATGTCAAGGAAACCTTTAACATACCTAAACATTGTCATCACAATTGAAATTAGAATTCTTGGCTTTTCTGTTTTTAAGTAATATGGCGATGAACCATTACATTTTTATCCAATATGGATGGGACAGAAGTATAGTTACTTGTAATTGGGTGGTCATAGTTTTTTTGAAAGATAAAGCAGTGTTCTGGAATTGTATCTCAGCGACTACTAAAGTTGTTTTGGTGTTCAAGAGATTCCTTCATTAGGACAGCTGGGACACTTTTAGGTAGATGGTGAAACTGGTTTTGAGGTACCTATAGATGTAAATTCCTTTGCAGATGTAAGAAAGTGTTGATGCTTAAAAATGGGATTACTAGATAGGTAGATAGATAGGTTGTCTTGGACCTTCTATTTCAGTATAACAAATCTCTCCCCCTCACAACACCCTGCCTTTAAAGTATGTCCCAGTTCTGTTCCCAAATCCTCCCCCCTTCCCACTTAGTTCTAGTGGTTACCACGGCTCCCTCAGCACCTGGCGTAAAGACATGAAACAGACTGTACCAGGCTGCGGGGAATGCCAGACCGAGGTGGAACAAGGGTGTGAGAGTGGTTGAAGGATGTCAGAAGAGAAGGCAGTGTCAGAAGAGAGGTGGTTCTGAGGCTGGAGGTGAGGCAGTGTGACTGTTGAGAGAAACTTGCAGTCAGACATCACTGACGTGACAGGCAGAGGCACAAGACTTGAATACAAACCAGCAGATCACAATGAGTGCTTTCTAAACTAGCTCAGGTAGTAACTGGGTGAAGATGTGCCTAGAGACACAAACCAAAATGGATGCAATATCAGTTTACTAGAATATGGCAGTAAAACTCCACTTACGAAAAATGAATGATTCCCTTTTACATTTTTCCTTAAGTCTGACCTTGTAGGTCTATTATAAAATTGTAAATATAAAATTTACTGCCTGCATGTTTGAGTTAGAGACTTGCTATTCTCTACATTGCATTGTGTGAGTGCATTTTGTCCTCTACGGACTTGAAAGGGTGAGCTTTAGTTTGACACATATTTGAAATTGTTACCTCTTAAGAATCAGACGAATTACTGGCTTCCATCCAAGTGTCTCTTTAAATAAAAGCTTGAAAATGAAGAGTGGGCCGTGCAAGCCTGCTCTCTAGCAATCCTCTTGAGCTAAGCCTCAGTCAGAGATGGTGGAATAAACTAAAAGCCGCCAGGTAATCAACAACTGGACGTTTGAGTTGAATATATGGCTAAGTGATAAAAATGCTCTGTCCCAGGAACCAAAAGGTGCCTTAGATTCCAGGAAATTATGTAATTCCAGATAGGGTGTGAAGATTTCGGGGGGATAAATAAAAATACTTACCTTAACATTTAATTTGACTGGGAAGAGTGTTATTGCCCTGCATGAAGCTAAGATGGAGCAGTATCCTTCTGTCATACTTACAGCAGGAGTGATAAAAATCTCCTTTCTCTCTACAGATTGTGAAATCCTTTCCAGTTTGCCGCTGCAGATGTCCCTCTATTTCAACGTTTATTTCTTCCCGTTTTGGTGGCTCATCACAGTTGCCATCCTCTACGTGAAGGTGAGAATGAAGGAAAGTGCTGGTTTGTAAATGTATATTACATCAAACATCTCCTAGTGTGGGATACAGCTCAGTGGAGTTAGAGGTTATTACACTGATTGGGGAATTCCTGGGAACTGGAGGTTTGGGAGTATTTGAATGCCACTGCTGTCAGCTGACAATAGCACAGAGTATCTTCATTTAATCACAGACAACATGGCAGAAACTTTTACTCTCTTCTTCCCCTCCAGTATCCAGTCTTATCAGATTATTACAAGTTCATCCTGGTCACCATCATGATCCTGGTCTCTCTGACAGAGCTCATTCGACTCTACCTGGGATACGTGGGCAATCTCCTGGAGAAAGTACGTTACCAGATATTACATAATTTCTGCAAGAATTTCTGCTTTTGGGAGTTTTAACTGTAACTGGCAGGCATTTTATTTAAGAGATTTAGGTTGGGGAGATGGTTATTTCTCTTCTATTCCCTTGGCATCAGCTTCCACTTAATTTTGTGAATTCCAAGTAGTTTTCCCTCAGAAGAGAGCCCTCTCACTCCCTAAAACTGTTTTGTCAGAAAATACAAATATGCTTAAAAACACAGGATATGAAAATATGAGGCCACCTCACTTTGCCTTCCCGTATTATGTGCTGGCTTTTGAAAATTTAAAAGAAAATGTCTTTTCTTCACAAGATTTTGGCTTTTTTTCATCCCAGCTGTCGGGTTTTTAATAGGTGATGTCTCCCTGTTACAGGTGCCTGAGCTGGCTGGGTTTTGGCTCCTGACTCTCCTCCCGCAGTTGCCTATAATTCTCTTCTTGCTATTTAATGAAGGTCTGAAAATCCACTCTCTGGAGCGAGCCGTCCACATCGTTTTTGCCGCCTTCCTGTCGTTCCAAGTGGTCGCGGCCTTTTTCACCCTGAAAAGAATGGTGAACACTCTGGCCACTCGTTTCCGCCTTACCGAGTTCCACCGCCTGGAGGAGCAGCGGCCCGGGCCCGGCGTTTACAGCCTGGCCACAGGGAGCAGCTCCCGGGGCTGGTAGGGGCCCGGTGCCGGCTGGAGATCACGGCCCGAGGGCCTGACAAGGTAACAGAGCCCGGCCCAATGCTGACGTGGTTCTGTTGCCATTTTGTTGGGTCATTCTTTGCCTTCTTGCCTCAGAGGTGTTAAAAAATAGATCTTGCTCAAGAGCCGACATTAAACCTCAGAGGTTGGAGCTCCTCTCTGCAAGGAAAATCAAAGCCAATTCCATAACTGACTTAAGTGGACTGTTTGCGGACTGTTACTGAGTAGGTTTTGGAGAGTTTTATGTGTTACAAAGTTGTGGCATTTTTAAAAAACCAGAAGCCTTTTTCCTCACTGTTTGCACAAAATTCTTTTGTTTACAATAAATCTTTTCTACACTTTTTTGTGTTGGTACCAGTTTTGTCTGTATTCCAGATGTGTTGCACTTATTTAATGTCTGATACCTTGGTTAAGAAAAAAACAAATCCAACCCAAAACAAAAACCCGAAGAGATCTTGCAGCTCAAAAAGGCGTTAGTGAACAAAGACTACACTTTCAGAGATGGTCTTCCAGGTAATTCCAGCACTCAGAAATTCCTTACAACTATACTAGGGATGTAATTTCAAAGGTATTCATTCCACAAAACTCTTATGCTCATCTCCTTTGGCTTAGTTACAGTTTTAACTATCAAGTCAGAGTGGTGCAATTTTCCCAGACAGAACAGTAACAAAATTATAGCCATTTAAAAAAATGGTTTATGTCATTGAAAGGCAGAACCTGTTTTTCCCAAGCCAAGGCATATACCAAGGTTCTCTCATTCCTGTTATGTGTATTAAATTCTAGACTATCTTCTGCAGTTCTTGTAATGGCTAAAAGTTCACTTTTTCTGTCAAGGAGTGATGGAGATCAAACGTTAAAGTAAATTTTTCATCTGAATCCTTTGAGTCCTTCAAGCAGGGCAAGAGTTGTCAGTTTTGAGAGCTGGTATCCAAACTGCTCAAAGGATTGGAAGTAAGGTGAGTCTAACATGAAAAACGCACATTATGCTTAAAGCTGTTGAATATTTAAAGCTTATAGAACCCTAAGTTAGAAAGGCGTTAGCTTTTTTTTTTACCAAAATAGTAAAAATGTTTTAAGAGTCTCTAAGAGTGTTTTTTAACAGTTAATATAAAGCATTCAGAGCCCTGTAATCAGAGCCTGAGAGGGAGACAGTGAGGTTTAAGCAGAAGTTACATCATTTCAAAAATACTTTTCCAGCACTAGAAAATCCTTGTCAAAACATTTTTAACCGATGCAAGGGGAACATTAGACATATTTTTAATGTCAGCCACAGTTACACTATTGGAAAATGCTGTAAAACAGGGCTGAAGGAAGGTTTTTAACACTAAGTACATGAAATGCAACATGAAGCTGAAAAAGTCAACCATACAGCAACAAGGAACTGGCCTCCAGGCTAAGGCCATGAGGTATAACTCAAAATCCTTGCTTTTAGTGATAAGGAAATGATGCATTTGGAAGATTAAATTGCCATGCAAGACTGTAGCCAAAGACACAAGGACACACAGCTCTTTGGGGATGGGGAGCAGGAAAGGGAAATAGAATTAAGAAAAACACTGTTAGAAGTAGGGTTGCCTGGAAATGCTAAAGATAGAAACCAGCCTGTGAGGTAAATCTTCAGCAACATGTTTGATAAACACAAGATCTCTGCATTCTCTCTGCTCAGGCTTCCTAACAGATCTGCTAGCCCATTTTAAATTTCATAATTACCAGTTTTCATTTCACCATTATCGTCATTACTTCCAGTGGAGAAAGCCTGCAAGCACCTAAAATGCACGGTGCCTACAGCTGCAGCTTTCCCATGAGCTTCCTGTTCCTCATGCACCCAGAGACGAGAATAAAATTACAGTAGTGCTCGGGAGAACAACAACAGATGGAGAATTACACCAAAACTTTCCTTCAGTTTCCAAATTTCACAAGAACTGGTGAGACATCAAGCAAGCAGAAAAAAAAAATACACAAGTAGAAGATGAGAATTTAAGATTCAGCCGAGCAAGTATTTGGGCAGCAAGGGGGGTTGATGGCTTTCCTCACCTCTACAGAATAGATGGAAACCAAAGTGAAAGGAAGGAACTCAAAACTGCTGGAAACACATGGGAGTTCCCTGAGCAGCATCAAGACGGTTCTGAACATAAGCTGCACCACAGTGGCTTTCTGCCACACTGCAGTTTGTGCCAAGAACACCCCAAAATGTAATTTTTGATGCTCTAGATAGCTACCAGCAGCTCTCCCTTCACAATCAAGATCTTTGAGTGGCTACAGCGTAGGAAAAGAAATCAGTTATTTTATTTCATGAAGTTTACTGTCAGGAAAGGCCAACAGCCAATTTTAAGGGAAATTTGTACCAATGTATTTCCTTTAACTGCATAAAAGAAATTAGGAATGGGCACATTATCTTAAAATGCTTTATTTTAGGTTACTGATCAATTTGAAGATGAGAGGAGTATTTTGTGATCAAGGGCATAGTTGGCAAATAGTTAATACCTGAACTTGGCCTGTGTCCCTTGTCTAAAATAGACTTTGTAAAAGGATTTGTCTTTTTTTAATAGTTGCAGGACTTTCAAGAAGGAGAAATTGAATTTAGAAGAGGCTTCAAATGTGTACCTTACTTAAGCAGATCTGATAAAGCAGACATGAGATAAGACATAGATGTGATAGAAAACAGACGATTGATAAAAAAGAGGGTACAGCATTAACCTTTCCATATCAACAGCTCACTCTTTCCAATTGCTGAAAGAATTGTACCCAGAGGAATGAGATCATACTCTTGCCTTTGTTTCTTATAAAATGGACTGGACTTAGTGTGAATCTTCAAATAGTTGATGAAGCAGGTAGGATTGGCATCATTACATGGTCTGATAAGATGGCCAATAGCTGGGAAAGGCTGCAGAGATCATTTATTTCAAAAAACAAATTTTGTTTCTCCAGGACAAAGGTCAGATAGCAACAATTAAAAAGAACTTTGTTCAGTGCTTCAAATAAAGATAATAAAGAGGTTTGCTATAGGAGGCAGGCAAAGCCATATGTAAGGGTCAGCTGATAAGAGCAAGAAGAATTTAAACTATAATAGAATAAATAGGTTCAAGAAGTGTAACACTGAGAGAAAACGTGTATGTTGATGATTGGCGCCACCAAAGTTGCCCCTGGGTACATGAAGGAGAGAATTTATTAAAAGAAAGTAAATGTGAAAATTTACTGCTTGAAATCTTCAGGGATTCAGCAGAAATGTTATTCCCCCAGCTCAGCAGCAGCCTAAAGCACACAGTTCCACATTCATTAAATACATGCAACTTTTGCAGTTTCTTATGGAAAAAAAAAAAAGCACTTTTTCTCCTTCAGATGGTCCAAGGTTTGAAAGTAACATAGTCCCTGGGAAGCATTTACTGGCCAAGAGACATGAGCACAACAGAGAAACTGTAGACAGAAATGAACAAATCTGGCAGGTAACTGCAAGCACAGCCATGCCAAGGCCTGTGGCTTCCCTGGTGAATTTAGGAAGTATTAATGACTTCCTTCAGAGCTGCCTTGAACATCCAGTATTAGGGCAGGAGTTCCTGCAGCCTGTGAAATAAGGCACTGTTTTTCTGTAAGGGATAGAAAAGACCCTTCTATATTCACACTGGTGGGCCCATGCTGTTCCCAGGTAAAATAATAGAGAAAAAAATGCCTGGGCACTCTATAGTTACCACACTCTCAATGTAATGAAAACACACCATCAGCTGAATTCAGGAATGCGAGAAGAATATCAGACATACCTGTTCCTAATCACTTGTACTGCTGGAGCTTTGAACAGAGCCTCTCAGCCCATGCAGCCACTACCTGTGTCAATCCAGGGTGATTCCTACCACTCAGTGTGCTTGAGCTCCTGTTTCAATTACAGCAAGGATTTTAGCATGGACATCTCTCCTCTCTTTGTTTTGCCTTTGACCCTGCAGTCTTGCGCAGGTAACATAAAACTTAGCACAAGATTAAGACTTGCAAGACTAAGATACGTGAGTATCTTGTGCAGGGCATTAATGTAAAAGTCAACAATTAAAATATATAGCTAAAGCACTCTGTATTTGATTTTTTTGTTGTTTGCTTTTAAAACACCTCAATTTAAAGCAAATTCTTACCATAACCAGAAATGCAACAGATCTTCCTTTTATAAAGCAGCTGGCAGTAGGTGAACAGCAAGTCTTTGAACACCTTCACTTTGAAAATCCTGGAGAAACCTAAATCTCACTCTTTTTTTTTTTTTTTTTAAATTGAATTTCCAAATGATTCATCATGGTTAGCAAAGCATGTATAAAAACATGGGGTGGGGAAATATTTTGAAGCTGCTTCTTTTTCTTAAGTAAAACCGCACAAAAAAAAAAAAATTAAATTCTCAAACCCCGCCAGGCACTCAGGAGTGGGTGTCAAGGTGATAATAAAAGGACAACGTCCTTTTTTAGGGAAATACTGATAAGGCAGCAGCAAAAGGATTAGCCAAGCTGGCTGCAGTCAGAGACAGTGAAACGTGACACAATAAAATCTCAGTTATTGAGTTAAGGACAGCCCTTTGGACACAAAAGACTGAAATGAAGAAAAGCTGTGGGTTGCTTTGTTCTTGAATATGATTTTCTTTTGTGCAGAAGCATGAAATATTACTGTGATAACAGAGATTGGATAATAAGAATAAAAACCCAACCAAGGAAAATTCTCTGAGGAAGGTGCACTGAAAGAGTAATTTGTTTCTAAACATCCCTTGCAACAAAGCAACCCAACAGATGTGAGTAGGATGGGACACATTTGCCTGTGTTTGCATTTCTGAGTACACCCTTCAATTACAGAGTCACAGAATCACTGAGATTGGAAAAGACCTCTGAGATCATCGAGTCCAGCTGATAAACCAGCACTGCCAGGCCCACCACTAACCCATGTCCCTGAGCACCACATCTGCACAGTTTTTGAACACTCCCAGGGACAATAACTCCACCACTGTCCTGGGCAGCCTGTTCCACTGCCTGGCCACCCTTCCAGTGAAGAGATTTGCCCTAATATCCAATCTGAACCTCCCCTGGCATAACTTGAGGCTGTTTCCTCTTGTCCTAGAACTTGTTACCTGGGAAAAGGGACTGACCCCCACCTCCTTCAGGCAAGAGCTCCGCCCATTGCCCTGCTGAACAAAGCGTTTGGGCTTGTAAAAGTAAAATAATAATTTCTTACTCTTCTTCAACTCGGGGGGGTCAGGATGTTCAGAGAACTTTGCAGTGCTTTAAGCCATTTTCCTGCTTTGGCTTTAGTACTGCTGAAATCAGCCAGTGAACAGGTCTTGTCCTGGGCCTGAAGGCTGAGGGACCCTTCTCCCACAAGCTGAAATATTTTAGCCAGTCCTGCTTGCTGCATACATAATATAGTGCTGCCCATCCTATGCCATCAGACCACCATCCTGTAGGAAGGACATCCAGAACACAGATCTTCCCATACTTTATGGGAATCAGGTACTTTTCCAGGCACATGTGGCTCAGCCCTGCAGAATTCCTGGTGCTGTTTGTATGCAGAACAGGCACACGCAGCTGGCTCAGTGCTTCAGCAGCCTTGCAGTGACAGCCCTGTTATTTACCACCCATTTACTGTACATCATTAACACTCTGTAGGCTTTCTGACACGCAGCTTGTTCCTGCTCTGCCTTCTGTGTGGCTTTGATGGGTTAGGCATGTAAATGGTGCTTTTTGGGGCTGTGTTCAGGGAGTGCTCACTGTTTGGTTTGTCTGCTGCTGCAGCAGCAGGAGCTGGAAACTAAGAAAAATGGAGGCACCAGCTTTGCTGACAGCAGCATGCACATGGATGCTGTTGCCTGGATCGTTTTAAGGGGAAAAAAAATTGGACAATATCTTCTGTGGTGTTTTGAGCCAGCAGAGGGGCAGGGCAGCTTTTCCTCTTGCTAGCAATGTGAGAAATCCCCATTGTAATATCTAGTGCTTGTTATCCTTCTTGATAGCTTCCTGCTATCCCACTTTTGTTGGCATAATCGAGCACATCTTTACTGCAATGTATCTGTCACATGTGCAGCCCATTCCTAAGAGAGCCATTTTGGCTGATGAAGTTCAAACAGTTGCACTTATTCAGCCACGTGCAGATATTTTTCTCCATCCCTATTTCTCCTTCCACCTCTGAGCGAGCCCAGACCACTGCACTTCCCAAAAAGCAGCTGAAAACACCCAAATCCACAATTACAGACCCCCAAAGCCACTGCCACAAGTCACACCAACAAGAACCAGAAGAAAAATTAAAGTTCAAATGCCCAAAACAAATCAAAGCACAGCTAAGTTGAGTAATTTCGAGGGCAGATCTAAAATACACATACCAGCACAAATATTTTGATGATCTCAGTTAAGAGACTCCACCTCTCTCCCTCTTTGGGGCCACAAACAAACTTAGGTCACCACAAAACCATTTTGGACTGAAGTACTCCAGCAGGAGAATGCACCCTTCCTTGGGGTTTTAACTGTTAAAGCCTTAATAAAGCAAAAACACTTATAAAAAAACCTGGGATGAAATCAGTGTGTGTAGTAGGATTTTTTTTATATTCTCTTCTAAAGGAAACTGTGAGAGCTTAACATTATCCTCCGGGTGCTTTTAAGCCTGATGCTGAGACTGAGACACAGGTGATGCACAAGTGAGGAGGAATTTAGGGATTTTTTTGCCTCCTATACGTTGAATCCTGACATTCATTGGAAAACTGAAAGCAGGCTTTGAAGTGGGGCAAGGTGGCTGGTGGTGCACAGTGGCACTGCTGAGCATCGCCCTGGTCCAAGTGCCATGCCATGGCTGACAGACACACAAGAATTTGAGGGTGGGGGAGGGCTGCAATTACATTTCTGTGATAGTAATTACATGTATTTCGCACAGTTTAGCTGACGTCACGTGGTACAATAGGTGCTGTGAAAAATACTCATTGATTAAGTAACTTATTGCATAATAATTAACATCTAATCACTCGTGAGCTAAGATGCTCTGGGAACAGACCCAATTCACAGTCTGGGCTGCCTCCCTCCAGGAAATATGACTATTTAGATAGTGCTCCTCACCCCACAAAGCCTCCAGCCCTGCAGAGCCCCTGCTCATATGCACACACATCTGCAGGTGATCACTGTGTGTGTGGCAGGAGCTCCAGCAGAGAAATCAAACTCTCAGGTGATAATCCACAGGGTAGGCAGGGAGCTGCAGCTGCATCCTCTGGGATAGAGACGAGGCTTTTAGACCAGGCTAGAAGAAAAATGCCATTTCCAGGCCTCATTTCTCTGCTCTGCCCCATTAATTTGAAGCTGTCACAGATATATCTCCACTTAATCACAGTCACTCACTTGAGGGAATATCACTCAGCCAGTCAACAAAATATCGCTAAAATTTTCTGCACTTGAGCTGATATGGCAAAACCCACTTTCTCCAGGGGTGATTGTCCCTGGTTTGTGGTTGGTTATATTACAGCCTAGTGCCACTCAAACCACAGCATAAAGCCACATTCCCACATTTTCACTCTAGTAGCCTGTGCCAGCACTAGATTGGGGTGTCCTCCTAAATCCACTACTTCACACAAGGACATCTGAGCCTGTGGAAGTCTCCCTCAGCATGACCTCAGCAATACCCCAGCCTCTAACAACTGGCAGACATTCATGGGTGATGCCTCCTCCAGCCACCTAGAAACAGAGACTAGACAAGAGTAAGGGAATAAAGACAGGTATTTATTTGAAGGGCCTTCAAGGTACACCCTGGGGGAGCCAGAGGCTGCTTCCAAAAATTGGACCCCAAGATGGACGACAGGTCACGAGTTCTTCACACTTTTATAGGTTTGGACCATTTGCATATCAGGGTTCATTCTCCAATTAAAGCCCCAGTTTTAGCGATGTAACGCCCCTCAGCTTGCCCCCCTTAGAATCTTTAGTTTACACATTTTGGGTCTAAAAACAGCCTGGCTGTCCTTGAAGGCAAAGCCTGGAGAGGCTTTGTTATGTCTACCCAGTACGAGAGAGTAGGAATTACAGGCTACAAGGAACTTCAGAGTTACACTCTAAGCAGTACAGGATTTAAAAATACAAAAGTTAAAACCTAAGGCATCATGGGCAGCAAAGAGACATGAGTGGTGTCCCAGTGGGCTGTGAGCACATCCCTTTCCCAGCTCTTTCCTGGTTGTGGGAAAGAAAACCAAACTCATGTCCAGCATCTCCCTTCACAGCAATCCTCCCCACACATTATCTGTAGCTTTCACTACTCAGGTTAAGGTACCAGCCACAGCTGCCACATGTTGAATGTCTCCCATTTTTCATGGCTTTTCTGATGAAGTAGGTGCAAATAGAATGAGGTGTCTCCAACAAGGAACTGCCTCCACATCTTCTGCCCCAGCTTGATGGTTCATGTCCAAGTGTTCTGGACAGTGCTCTGTGGCCAGATGAGGCTTTCCCTGCCAGCTTCAAAACCCAGGGAAAACACCAGTCAGATGAACTCAGAGGATTTGGGCAGAATGTGTTCAACCAGGCTTAGTAAATGTCTTTAAAAAAAAAAAATCAGCCAATGTTCAAATACTGTTCCTCCCCAGCAGTTCCTAGGGCATGTCCCAACCTCCAGTAAATCCTGGACCCTCTGAAACCTCTGCACACACCTCAGTCACACAGCAATAATGCATGAGAGACCAGTTCCTACTGAAAAGAAAAAAATCATTTGTGGTGGCCCATAAATCATCAGAGTGTGTCATTTCATATGGCCAAGGGCTGTGAGCAAGCAGAGCTCTGCACAGCGAGGTGACAAATTCATTTTGGATGTCAGAAGCAGCAGAGCTTCCAGTCAATCTCTGGATTGACCAAATTCAGATTTACACAGATCCAGCAGATTTGTCTTGTTTTATTGTCTATTAATTCATTCTACTGCAAATGAGAGAGAAGAGCAGATGCCAATAGACTGACCTGCAGCAGAGGGAAGGAAGTTTGGGGCAGAGTGCCTGCTCAGCAAGTTCACTGCTGACACAAAGCTGGGAGCAGTGGCCGATACCCCAGAGTGCTGGAGAGACGGGCAGGGAAGAACATCCTGAAGTTCAGCAAGGGCAAGTGCAGGGTCCTGCACCCGGGGAGGAACAACCCCAGGCACCAGCACAGGCTGGGGGTGACCTGCTGGGAAGCAGCTCTGGGGAGAAGGACCTGGGGGTGCTGGTGGACAGCAAGCTGTCCATGAACCAGCAGTGCCCTTGTGGCACATTCCCAACGGGATCCTGGGCTGCATTAGGGAGAGCACTGCCAGCTGGTCAGGGAGGGGATCCTGCCCCTCTGCCCAGCCCTGGTGAGACACATCTGGAGTGCTGTGTCCAGTTCTGGGATCCTCAGGACAAGAGAGACATGGAGCTCCTGGAGAGGGTCCAGCAGAGGGTGACAAACGATGAAGGGACTGGAGCACCTCCCTTCTGAGGAAAGGCTGAAGGAGCTGGGCCTGTTCAGCCTGGAGAAGGGACACTGAGAGGGAACCTCATCAATGTCTGTCAGTGTCTGCAGGGAGGGGTCAGAGCATGGACCAGGCTCTGCTCGGCGGTGCCGGGCAATGGGACAAGAGGCAACGGGCAGGAACTGAGGCACGGGAAGTTCCACCTGACCATGAGGAAGAACTTCTTTACTGTCTGGTGACTGTGCATGGGACAGGTTGGCCAGAGAGGGTGTGGAGCCTCCTTCACTGGGGATATTCAAGAACCATTTGGACACCATCCTGTGCCATGTGCTCTGGGGTGACCCTGCCTGAGCAGGGAGGTTGGACCAGGTGACCCACTGTGATCCCTTCCAACCTGACCCATCCTGTTATTCTGGGAAGTCAATCCCTCTCAACTCAATTTGGAGAGCAGGAAAGGAGGGATGGGCCGTTCCCAAAGCCAGCCTGGAGTTCACGAGGCAAAACAGGGCTGCATGCAGCTGCTTTGGACATAGTGGAAAATAAAAAGCAACATTATTTGGGACTGAAATGGTGGATTTCTGTAACAGGGAAAACCTTAATACCTACTGCTCATGATGGGCTTGATGCCTGGCTCTGTCCTGCGTTCATACACAGATCACACACACCTCAGATGCTTCCAATAAAGCATCTCTCCCAGGCACAGCCATGAGGAGCAGGTGCTGCCACTTCACACCAGATAAGGAGGGAGGCAGCATGCCATCTCCACCTCCTGCATCCACCCAGAGCCCAGATGGACCTGCTGCTGTCATGGGTTTGGCTGCAGAAAGCCCTGCCCAGGCACATTGCTCCAGGCTTTCCTGTGTCCCCTGTGCCAGGGCAGGAGCATCAGCGGGACATTCTGCCTGTATGAAAAACTGCAGGGAAAGATGATCTAATGAGAGCCTCATGCCTGGGCTACAGAGCAGGCTACAGCTGTATTACATGAGCTGGCTTCAAACAGAGGAGCACAGCGTGAGGCTCACCTTGCTCCTGGAAAAGCTGGAAAGAAAGCAGAAGCACCCATCTGCTCATTAGTTGCTTGGCTTTGAGATCCAAACCCTACCTAACTGGGAGAGCAGAGTCAGCAACCTGAAGAGCCCCCAAGCCCCCTTCGTGGATCCAAGAAGTGAAAAGGGGAGATGTTGACTGGCCAATCCAAGGCCAAGACAATGACAGTATTATTTTAGTCCCTGCTGCTTTTCTTTGATCTCAGCAAGGAAACAACCACTCTGTGCAAACACATTAATGGTTTCCTTCTCTTTACAATGGAAAATTACACCCACTTATCTGCCTCCTAGGGAGATGTTTGCATTTAATTCTCTCCTATTTACAAAATACTTTGAAAACCATGCATAGAAAATGGTTGGTAAGAGCTGATTGCTCCATCTACGTCAAAGGAAGCAATGATCAGGGTGTCTTTGGGAGATCCATTTTTCTGTTTCAGTACCCAAAGCTGGATGGCACTAAACAGTGCTGAAGTGAGCTGCTGCTGGGGGAGTGTGTGCAGGGAAGTGTCAGCTCTGCCTCACATATCCCTGCAGGCAGGAGAGCCCCATCAGCACCAGCTAGTTTGGATGAGCCTGTTATTGGTGGCACAGCCACCCCTTGCCAGAGGGGCATGGCAGCTGCCAGCCAAGCACAGAGGATGTTTCTTTATCATCTCAGTGCAAACAGCATGCTCTCACCTGGTTCTCACAACGCTGGCATTTATAGTGCCCCAATTTGTGCTGAAGCTCACCAACCACTCCTTTGGCAAATCCCCCTCCACACTGCAATTGCTGCTTCCTCACCAATTCAACAGCTGAGATAAAGGAACTGCCCCTTTCTCTCTTTTTTTTTTTTTTGGGGGGGGGGGAGGAAGGATGGAAAAGACTCATCCTAGGGAAAGACCCCAGGTCCCCTTTTGGCTTCTTCACCAGTACCCTCACCTGCAGAGAAACACAACAGGGACATTTCCAGCCCCTTCTTAGCTGACCCTGGAGAGCAAACCCTGAACTGGGCACATCCATGTGCAATCCGCTCCCTTCAGCACACACCTGCACGGCACATCTTGCCCAAAGCTGCTCAACAAGCGCAGGGAGACCACTCCCGAGCTGCCCTGGCTGGTCCTGTTTTACCCAGGGACCCCCAGCCCCGGCCGTGCCCCACCTCTGGGAGCATCTCCCAGGCAGCTGCAGCCAGCGCCCTTCCAGGGCTTTTGGTGGCAGACAGCTCCCTCCAGTGGGGCATCTGCCACCGCACCGTTCACGCTTCTTCCCGAGGAAAGGGGGAATTCCCATTGAAACCCCGCTCAAAAAGACAAATAGAGAACTTACCAGGCTCCAGCTGTAGGACAGGCTGGGAATGCAGCTGTGCTTTACGTCCAGCCAGGAGGAGGGGGTCGTGGTGGTGCTTTTTGCAGCAAGCATCCATGCAAGCACCAAAAATGCTGTCCCAGTCGTTCAGTGAGTGGGGGCCCACCTGCCATAACCTGACCAGGTTTCTCAGCAAAATTTTAAGTCAGGTTCTGGAGATGTTTCTCAGCCAGGCTGGTAGAAACATCCCACGGATCCTCAGGTCATGCCAGGGCTTCCCATAGAGCTCTGCCTTACGGGCAGGAGAAAGCAGGCAGCACTGAGCAGGATGCAGAATAATTTTTAATTTCATATTAAGCACCAAAACATCTTATTTCCTTTTTACTTAAAAAAACCCCAAGTGTTTAATTTTCCTGCGCAGATCTCGAGCAGGGTAAATCAGCAGATGTACAGCAGCGTGGAGCAAACATTTTGTTCCCCAAGCTGAACAAGCATTAAAAAAATTAAATTACAACATGAGGAACACTGTTGTGGGATATTCATGGTCCATAAAACACGGTAGAAAGGTTGGCACAGCCACTGGTTGTGTCAGAAATCCTGGGAAAAGCGGGACTGAGTGCACAGGTCACTGAGGCCTCACGGTCTGGGGGAGGCCCGGGACTCCCTCAGGGCGAGGGACGCTGCTCTGGGAAAGCCCGTCCTGCCTGGCCAGGGTGGGCACGGACACTCCAGAGCCACTCGGGGGGCCTGGCCCGCAGCTTCAGCTGGAAGGGGTCGAGGCGCAGGCACTCCCCCAGGTCGTGCAGCTCCATGGCTGGCTCCTCCGCGGCCCTCACCGGCGGCTCCTCGGGCCTGGAGCTCCTCCTGGGGGGCCGCCCCCGCACGGCCGTGACACAGAGGGCACCAAAGGCCACCAGCGTCACAAGGCCGGCCACCAGGGCTGCCCCCACCAGCATGTCAGCGTGGCGGAGGAAGGTGCTGATCCCTGCAAGAGAAAGGGCGCGGCCTCATCCCAGCGGCCACTGCCCCAGGGACTGTGCTCACAGAGTGCCCCACATCTCCTCCAGGTGCTCCTGGGGTGCTCCTCCAGGAAGTTCAGCATCGCCTCTGGCACCCTCCAGAAACCCTCACACCCGGCTCCAGGCCAGAGCATGTCTCCCAAGCCTCCATCCCAGAGAAATACTTAGACCAGGAGCCAGCCTGCAGGAGCAGCACAGGGATTGTGCTACCCCAGAAGAACCCTGACAGAGCAAAGCCATTGCCAAACCCACGTGTAGCTAACACAGAGACCAAAAGATATGCTGCTGTTCCCATCCAGGCCTGGAGGGACCCTCTCCACAGCCCAACGGATAAAGATGGATTTATAAAATTATCTATATCAGAATGTAACAATAACCAGCTGATCCGTATAGGCTTAGACTGCACAACTGGCTAATTAATTAACTTGCAGTTTGTAGGCTGAGTGAGAAATTATATTTGGCTATGAGTTCACATTAAGGTTTAAGCCACTGCAGGGATGTTGAAGTAGTTTTGGTAAAGCAGCAGCAGAGTTTGGAGCACATATTGCAGAATATTGCTGTTTTCCAGGCTGTGAGGCCCCATTACTCTGCAAGATTGGATTAGCCACCTCTGATTATAGTCAAGCACCACATGCCATCTGCTCAGCCTTGTGTCAAATACACCAGGGGAGCTCTGGGGTAAACACCAGGAACGTCAATGTCCTTCTCACCAAGATCTACACAGAGTGACAGGAGAACACAGGACACTCCCTGGAGCCACTAGGTTTGCTGATCACATCAGTTACAGCAGAGGTAGCTCATAAACCACCCTTGACCACACTTTCCTTAGAACTTAATGGCTCACGTGTGCCACGTTGTAACCCTGATGCAGAGAAAGCAGCAGACTGGGGGAAGGGAGGCTAAGACTCGTGGAGAGGTTGTATTCCCAGCTGGGAACTGCCTTATACATCCTTGCCACACCTGGCAGGGACAGAAAGCCACCACTCCAGTAACATCACACATCAGCAGAGGTGCAGGACCCCAGGCTAGGAGAGAGCCCCTTGGCCTGGTGTGCTCTCTCCAGGGTGCGCTGGCAGCAGCAGCGCTGCACAAATGACTCGCCCGCACACGCCCCAGGAAAACACCAGACCGCGAGAGGGAGCAGAACTGCAGTTCCATCCTCTACCTGATCGGGGAGCGCGGATGCAGAGGGTGCCGGACTTGGTGGGAGAATGATCCTCGAAGTCCTTCTTGCAGCGGCACAGGTAGGTGCCCACACCATTGAAGCACTCTGCCTCCTTCCCACAGAGGCCAAGCCCAGCCTGGCACTCGTTCACGTCTGCAACGGGGAAGAGATGCCCTAAGTCAAGCCAGACTTGGCATAGAAGGGTTTATCCCAGAAAAAAAACCAAAAAGGTGAAACACTCACCTTCAACAAACAGCGAAACAAGCTGCAGCTTCTGCACGCCCACCGAGGTGCCAAGCAGCTCCTCCAGCTGGGAGCGCAGGAGCAGAGACACGTTCCTCTCCTCCGGCTCCAGGTGCAGCCAGAAGGTGAGCAGCAGGTTGGCATCACTTGTCCTGCAGGCAGGGGAGAACCCAGGGTGAGGCAGGAGGAAAATATCACTGCAGGCCCAGCTCTGACAGCCCGTTTAGACCTTCTGCCCCCTGTGCATGGGATCGTGGAGCTGCAGGCTCTTGCAGAGATTATCTGTGCCAAGAGGCAGCTTTGCACTTGGACCAGGGGAAAAGGAAAGCCCAGGAATGGCTCCTCATCTGGAGCTAGGCTGAAATGACCAGATATTTGTGTAAAGTGAACTGTAGTGGCAATTTGCAGTCCCAGATCAGCCTCTGCCAGGTGTGGCAGGGACCTTGCTGACAGCTCCCAGCTTTCTCCAGCAGGCACTGTGGCAGGTGTGAGCACCCTCATTTCCCTCCAAAGCTTAAATCCATCTTAGACCTATATAGGCCCTGGGTAACACTAAACATCAATTTTCACCAGCTTTCCTCTAGAAAGCAATTTTTTTTCCTACTTTCAGGACAAGTTACAGATCAAGGAAGAGGAGCAAACACATGTCTCTCCCTGGAGAAGGACAATGAGAAGCCAAGACACAGCTAATCCAAGAAATATTACAGGTTATAGCCATCACCTGCCAACCCAGCAGCACAGCATTAACACCCTACCTTTTGACATCCTTTAACTTTATCTCACTGACTCTATTGGCAGAAAGTTTCAGGTTCTTCTGAATCTGCAAAGGAATAGAGTGATCAGGGCTGATTTGACGTTTGACAAGCAGGAGTATGACAGCAAACAGCTTCTTTCCTCACTCTACCTGCCCATCTTGCTCTGCTCCTTCACAAACCACCTGGGATGCAGAGGACATCCCCATAAGCCCACTGCTCTGAGCCTTTTCTATAGAAGAATACTAGTTGCTCCCATCTGCTTAGCTCCAGGTCAGCTCCCCCAAACACAAAAGCACAGCATGGTCTCTTCTATGTGAAGATTTGGGACATCCCATCTGTTTTTCTCTACCTCCCCATGCCCAGACTTACATGGTTCTTTAGAGATGCAAGGAGGCCCTTTTGGAACTCACTTCCACTGCGAGGAATCCAGTCCTTGGGTTTGATTTCAACAGTGACTTCAAACAGCACATCTACCAGAAGACACAAGATCCTGTCATGTTCAAATGCACGTAATATAAATAGGCTCCCTCAGTGAGTTAGTCCTGAAACATCAGCACTAGAACAGCACCATGCTTGTGCAGGTCAGTGCCACATGGGTGTTCCCAGGGGCTGTGCATCAGGTAGAACAAGATGCTGAGTAACAGGTGAAAACAAACCTTAGTTAATGCTTGTTGATGAATACCAGAACTGATCTTTCAGTAACAAACTTAAACAAAGCAGATCAGATTTACATGCTTTTAGCTCTTCTGTTTCCCAAAGGGATTGTCATAATTAGTGATGGAGTCTAAAAGCCAATTTCTCTTGGAATCCAGGCTGGCACAGATTTGCCAGTCTGCTGTTTAAAACCTATTTGTTCATCAATATTTCCCCTGTTCAGAGCTCAGGCTCCTTCTCTATTGACTCCTTTTTGCAAGCTGTGGCTTGCTGGGCCATACAAGCCCTGCATTTATATTGTTTAGTTGCTCGTGCTCCCACATAAGAGGGTTTTGCTTCTCTTCCTGGTCTGAGGAACAGGATTTCAGCAGGTTTCTGATCCTGGTAGTCACGGGACATCCATTGGAATATAATGGAGGAACTGAGGTTCATTCACCCTCATTCATCTTAGAAAAACCTTATTTAAATAGCCAACAAGTAATGTGTGGGCTCAAACAAGCCAGCATTTATGTCAGGGTTAGCACCTGAACTCTGATTTCTCCAGGGGAGATACAAAGTGGCCAAAGCACAACAAGTGGGATTGCAGTGATTTCTTTAAAAATAACATCTTCAAAGCGGTTACTACTCAGAAACAACTGCCACTGCTTTCTAAATGTAATGAGCAGGTGATGTCCAGCACAGCCTCGGGCAGCTCACTGATCTTAGGGCAGTGTTTTAAGGCATGCTTAACCCTGCATGGCTCACCTCCAGGATGGTGCTGGGATTGCAGTCCTGTGTCGTTCTCCACAGATGACATTAGATCTGCCAAAGCAAGGGAAAGCATCAGGCTGCTGTTACCATTGTAGCAGTAATGGGGGAGGGAAAGTACATTAGGTCTGTGTCACTTTACAAGAAGAGTGCTGTGTGCCAGGTCCTTCCTATATTCTTTACACTGAAATTAAATATCAGGCTCTGAATACAATCTCTTCTCTGCAGTGGAAAGTGTTCTTTAGAAAGAAATCACCCCAATAAACCCCATTTCCATTTCTGGAAGCAGAAGAACTGTTATCCGTGTGAAGCCACCAGAGCTGCCTTGGTTCCCAGTGGAGCCAAACAGCTTGTGCATTACATGCCAGCAAATGCAAAAAATCTGAATACAATCTACAATGGAGGGGCAAGAATAGTTTGGAGGCAGGGAAACGCCAATTGAAAACATCTTCTCCTTTCAGGCAGATATTAAAACGTATCAGTAGCTAAATATTGCTATGCAAGTGGTCTACCATCAACTCCTAAACTTTCTTAAGTGGCAAAGGACTTTTTTAACCCTTCTCCAGCTTCTGGAGCTCAAACTCAGTGATCATGCCTGGGAGCACTGTGACAGGCTACAGAGGAATCAATGCAAGACAGGGCTGTTTAAAACCAAGATGAGCATTCCCATCCTGCTTTGGGGGTGAAGTCACAGCTGAGAGGTTGGCTCCTCCATGGATAGCTCAAAACACTTGGATTAGAAACCAGCCTGTCCCTATTATGAGTAGCATAATCCCATAGATGCCCAAGTTACAACAAATAATCCTATGTCTTCTCAAGCACATCCCTCCTTGGATACAGGAGTCAAGAGTGGAACCACATGCCCAACTGAAGTTAACAGCCATGTCTACAAATAAAACCTCTTAAGAGAGTGCTGCATCCAGTGGAGGTGGATATTGCACATTGTCAGGCATCAGTTCAGCCACTAATAACAAAAAAATCACCTTACCAAAGAGGTCTTCAGTCCTTCCTCCCAGAGACACCCCATCAGCAGTAGTCACACCAGGAGAGGGGTAGAGAGGTGGTTTCGTGCTGGTGTTTAGTGGTGGCTCTGCCAGCACTGGTGTCTGTGTGTGATGTGCAGCAGCTGCCACTTCTGAGGGGCTGCCACTGGCCTGACCCAGGGTAGGTGAGGTGTCAGAGACACCTACACTGCTGCTGGGCATCTCTGAGCAAGGGGAATCAGCTGGGTGACATGGGACTGTGGTGACCAGAGAAGTCCCTGGCTCTGTGTCCCCCTTGGTCAGCTCTGAGGCAGCTGGCTCAGCTTTACACCCTGTGTCTTGCCCAGCTGGAGCTGGCTCCACCAACATGTTGCCTTCATTTTCTCTGCTCTTGCTGCCACCATTCACAAGCTTCTTTTCCAGCTTGGTTTCATCCTGACCATGCTCACTCAGGTCAAGCTTGCTCAGGTTAGCAGCAGGCTGAGTATCTTCCATGAGATCAGGAGAATGTTGGGCCTCTTCATCTGGGCTCACAATGTCAGGCTGGATCTTGCCACCAGCAGGTGCAGCTGGTGGGCCTGGAGGAGCTGTCAGCATGGACAATAAACTTTTGGTCACCACTGTCCTCCAGCTCTCTTTTTTAGAAGTCTCCTGGACAGGATCCTGGGGAGCTGCTGTGGTATCACTTGAAGAGCCCACAGTTTCACTGTCTCTGAATACATAATACCGTCCTTTAAAATGTCTGTATTCATGGCTTCTGGAACCACTCCCTGACAGAAACAACACCTGCACCTCAGTGGCTTGTGCAGCAAAGACCAGAGTGCCTCTGTTGTGGCAGGCAAACACCACTTTGGTTTCCACGCTTGACAAGACCCCCTGGAAGATGATCTTGTCCTGGTTGTTGCCACAGCCATCGCTCCCCTGGAACCCTTGGACATAGATGACAATGTGCTTCTGGGGGCCTGCCCAGATGGTCCAGTTGCACCAGATGTTGGGTTTAATGTCAGCGTGCAGCGGGAGGTAAAACATCCCAGACCCATCCCGAAAGATGAGATGGCAGCTCCTGATGGGAAAGTACTCAGTTACCCAGGGAGGGCCCAGCTCTGACACACCAGGAACACAGAAAAGAAACATGCAATCAAAGGTTATTATATACACATAATATATCATATATTACATTTTATATTGTATTAAAAATCAGACTTCTAAGAACACTGCAAATTGCCACAGGAGACGCAGCATTTCAGACCCTCTCCTGCTACAAGACTCCTGTAGTTTCAGCCCCTGGAGCCACATATCCACACTACAGCTGGAGCTGAGCCTCTGTGAGAGGCTGCATGAAGCAGAGCCAATGCCAGCACTGGCCAGGCCAGTGAGGAGTCCTTCCCTGAGAAGGAAGGAGTGGCAGAGACAAGGTGTGATGAACTGGCTGCAGGTCCCATTCCACATCCCCCTGCACCTCCAGAGGCAGGGCAGGAGGTAGAGAAACCAGGAGTGAAGTTGAGCCTGGGAAGAAGGGAGGGGTGGGGGGAAGCTGTTTTTAAGATTTGGGTTGGTTTCTCATTATCCTACCCTGATTTGATTGGTATTAAAGTAAACTGATTTCTCCAATCAAGTCTGTTTTGCCCATGATGGTAGACAGACAGGGATCTCTCCCTGTCCTTATCTCACCTCACAGCCTTTAATCACATTGTCTCTCCCTGTCCTGCTGAGCAGGGGACTGAGAGCAGCTTTGGAGGGCAGCTGGTGTCCAGCCAGGGTCACCCCACCACAGTTCTCCCCAGAGAGCAGGTTGTGATTGCCAGGTGGAGGCTGCAGGTGAAAGGCACAGCCTCGTCCTTACCCCCACCAGGTCCTTTTGACTTCTAAAGATTACCTAAGCTGAGACACAAAGTGCTGGGACACCTACCAGCATGTTCCCCTTGCTGTCCTTCTGGCATCTGGGTGTTCCTGGGTACATCAGAGGGCTCCCAAGGCTTTTGGTCTCTTGGCAGTGTTTCTCCCCATGGATCTGCAGGCAGATCGTGGTGTGCAGGAGAGGTGCTGAAGGAGGCAGTTGTCCTCTGTCCTGCACCCACCTGCAGAACTCCTGTGGCTCTCTGCATTTTAAATCCCCCGAAGTTGGAGACAGAAGCTGGTTTGTCCCTAGCAGCACTGTCCTGATGCTGCACAGGCACCACATGCTCCTCTCTGATGTCTGAAAGGGAAGCTAGTGTCATCCCAGAGCCACTGCTGACTCTGCCCTCAGGCTGAGTAAGCCCCACACGTGGCCCTGGGACAGTGACAAAGACTGGGGAGGAACTCCCGGCCATCAAGCCCACAGAGGCTGTGGTTTCTCCTCCCTGGCCACCTGCCTTCCCCAGCACCAGTTTTTGCATCCCAGGGCCAAGGCACCTGGAGGACCCATCTGTGCCCAATTCAGAGGCTACTGATGGGTGGCAAGGCAGTGAAGGGGAGACCATCTCCTGTCCTCCTGGGCTAGCTGGGGAGATGTTCCTTTGCCTGAGACCGACTGGGTCCCAATCCCGAGCAGCTGGCAGAGAGGCCACCATGGACACAGACTCCACTTGTGGAGGAAGAGGTGCTTCAGGAATTAAATTCAGAGAGCCAGAGTCTGCAGGGACAGGTGCTGTGGAGGAGGTCACCAGCACAGGAATGGTTTCTGTCCCCAGGGCAGGCACAGGTGTGAGAGGGTACTCCAGCCCTGTTGGCAAAGCATGTACAGCCAGCCCCAGTGATGTGGGATGCAGCACTGTTCTCCCCCCAACAGCTCCCCTAAAACTTCCCAGAGGGAAAATATCCATGAGCTTTGTATGTTGGAGGCCGGCTGTGCCTAGCTCAGGTTTAGGCATGGACAAAACCCCCGAACTGCTTTGGCTTCTCTCAGGTAGCAGATGCAAGTGGTCCCTGGTGCCCATGCCATAGGGGCTCCTCAGGCTGGGCATCAGGCCCTGGGTGAGGCCAGCAGCTGGGACACTCAGCTGGGCACAGCTTCCATCCTTGTCCAGGCTGGCTGTGCTGAGCTGGCTGTACGTGGTGGCACCTGTGCCCTCCTGCCTTTGTCCTGTGCTGGGGGACAGAGGCTCAGAGTGTGCAGCCAAGTCCAGGTGACCCGTGCCTGTTGGTTTAATGGTAAACTGCAGGTGGCTCAGACCTTTTGGCCTCAGAGTGGGGTTCAGGACAGGCTGGCTGCTCTCCAGACTCATACCTGCTGGCTGCCAAAAAGGTTCTGCTCCCTGGAAGGCACCAAGCGAAGGAGTTTCCAAAATCACACTCTGCATAGGACTGAAACTCACGGCACCCTCCTCACTCACGGAGGGATTCTGCCCCCAGGTGTCCTGTGCTGCGGTGGGGATTATTCCCTCAGGTGTTCCTACGCCTTGAGCTTCCTGAGCCCCTGCCAGCTCAGACCCCAGCCCACTAGGAGCTTTTGTTTCCAGAGCCTTTGTCCTTGCACGTTCACATGGGATAAGCTCTGTAGGACTTCCCACTGCCATGGTATCCAGAGTGATCCCTCTTCCCTGCATCAGCTCACTGCTCGGCACTGTGGTGCTGCCAAGGCTCGTGGTGCTATATGTGATTGCAAAGCCCAGCACATCTCTAAGGTTTTCAACCCAGCCAGACTGAAAAACACCACCTTGCTTTGGCAGTTCTGAAGCAGGAACTCTGGAAATTGCATCATCTTTGGAGGAAGATTCCCCTTCCTGGTCCTGGAAGATGTAGTACTTCCCTTTAAATCGTGCATCTCTCCGGTTTGGCAAGTACCTCTTCAGCAGCACAACATGGACAGCCTGAGCAAAGGTGGCAAAAACATGCATCTCCTTTTTCCAGCAGGCATAAACAACGCTGCTTTCCACCAGGGAGGAGACTCCTTCAAACAGAATTTTGTCCTCATTTTTGTTGCAAGCCTCCTTAGCGATAAATCCCTGGATGTAAATTATGATGTGCTTCCTGGAGCCTGCCCAGATCGTCCAGTTGCACCAAAAACTTATGGGGAAATCAGCACGGAGTGCTGGAGGAGAAAACTCCCCATATTTGGCCTTCAGCACTCTGTGGCAGCTTCTTATAGGCACATAGGCAGATATCCAAGGATGCTCTGGCTCTGGAAGACAAGAAGCAACAGCCAAGTTTTCCCCCATTATCACTTCCAAAGAAATAGTTACCATCTTTATTTCCAGAAATTATTTTCAAGGCCCCTCTTCTCCCCATTTTGGCACCTCCTGCTCCTGTTTGCCAACCAGCATGGAAACCCATCAGTGGGAGAACATGTGAGGAACGCCTGGTAAAGCTGGAGAAGCCCTGGCCACCACCACTGCCTAGTCCACAGAGAGCTGGGCTGTGCCCCCAATTCTACAGCCCCAGAGCAGGGCACACTCATGCTTGAAGCCCCCCCCACAGCCATGAAAGAGCACAGACATCCCAGGATGGGCACACAGTGGGTGCCACTTGTCCCAGGGAGACAGTTCCTCCTCTGCAGGGTCAGGCGATTTAGGGATCAAGGCTAAAAGTTCAGGGAATTGCCACACCTGGGCAGGTTACAAAAGCCAAGAGTGCCACTGCTACATTTGGTTTTGGCCTGTGGGTGATGTTTGTTGTTTATACACCTGTAGAGCTGTGAGACAAAGCTCTCCTGAAGGCATTTTCAATCTCTTTGGTTTAAAGGGCCATGCTTGAAGAGAAGCCATTAGAGCCCCAACATTAGTATCTCCCCATAGCCCTCAAAGTGGGAAGCAGCTTCCCTTAAGCAGGGAAAAGCTGTGCTCTCCAAAACCACTTTCTCAAAGCTAGAAGAGTGGCAAGTCCACGATAGGTTTACCCTACAGGAGCACAATTAAAGTTTGGATTGAACTCTTACCACTTGTTTTAATTGCTGCAGGGCTTTGCCCCTGCCTGCAGGACCTGCTCTGTGGCAGGGATTTGGCAGCCACAGGACAGTGGCACAGGTTATCTCCCACACCAGAATTGATTTTTCCCTACCCCAGCACTCAATACTGATCAACCACATCCCCCTCCCTCTCCACACCACCCCAGGGCCAGGTTGTTGCTCCTGATTTCCACACCACTTATTGGTGGCTTGAAGTACCCAACAAATCCGGGGGGGTTGGGGGGGGGAAGGAGCCTGATCTCAGAACTAACTCTTACCTGGTTTGACCTTCCAGTATTCCTGAGAGGATCCCCTTGCCTGTTAAAAAAAAAAAAAGTCCAATTGCAGGCCCAAATACCAATTCCCAATTCTTATAACTGCTCAGAGAAATGCCAACACCAGCCCAGTGGGAAGGGAGCACCAAATCCAGCCTGGTGGATTGGGGTTTTGCCTGCACCTGGACCAAGCCCCAAAGTCACATCATTATTCCAGTTGATTATAAATCTTCTCCCCTCCCTACATCCAGAAGCACTCCCTGATTTATGCTGTTGGATCACAACCAATACAAAAACACCTCCAAAACACAGCAAGCAAAGCCCAGCTGGGCTTTAATCCCTAGGGGCCATGCAGAAGAGAGAAGGATTTGTAAGCAGGCAGGACACTGCACCCATGAAAGGAGTTTCCTACAGGGAACCGAGTCCCCACTTCCCATCACTCACCCCTGGAGCAGCACCAGCAGCATCACAGCAGGGCCTCGGCATCACCCCAGGACCCTGCCCAGCAGGAGCTGGCCCCAGCACCCAAGGCATCAGGAGCAGGGCCAGAATAAATGGAAAGGACAAAGGTTTCATGGCAGAGGTTTACCAGAGGCACGATATTACAATGAGACAAAAAAAAAAAAAAAGAAAAAAAACCCCCTCTTTCTCCCCAGAATAATCCCCCAGGCAGAACAAATGTGGGATCACTACCTTTCCCAGACCCTCTGCAAAACACATCCCTGCAGCAAAGGGGGTGGTCTGGCAGCCCACTCACTCATATAGGGCCCTGCTTCACAACTGACAGCAATTAGCTAATAGCAATTAACTAATCAATGAAATGAGGCGAGCTATAGCTTGTGAGGGACAGACTTGCCCTTTCAGTTTGCTGCTCAAGTATTGTTTCTGGGCTGGGTGTTTGGGTGAGAAGGCATTTCTCCATTTATAACACATAATGTTATAACCTGGAATTAAAGTGATGCTGATACCACAATGTGGCACAGAAGCAGAGCCCAAGTTACTTGTTGTCTTATAAAAGAAAAGAATATTCAATTACTGGAGGGGAAAAAAAAATTCCTGATGTCAAAGTGAGTGTTTTCACCACAACATTTTAACCAGCTTTGCTGAAGGCTGTGATTCCCCCCAGGGCTGCACCATCCTGAGACAGGACTGAGTGAAACAGGTGAAATTACCGCAAAGCACAAGCAGCTCCTCACCTCATCTACACTTACTGAAGTGTGGAAAGCAAATAGCCCAGGTGATGATGTATAAATTATTAGATGCTTAAAATTCTTTCAGCTGTAATAGTCTAACTTGTCATTAGGAGCCACACAGATTAGGCAATTAGGCTGTTTGACATGCAGCTTTGACAATATTGCTTTTAAAATGTCAGTCATCATTTAGCAAAATAAAATAAAAAATCCTTTTCTTTTCTTCCAGCTCATCGCAGCCTGACAAGATGATGGATGTTCAGGGACAAACACCCCCATGGGTTTTTTGGGGGTCAAATCAAGCAGTGAATCAGACTGTCCCAGTTGCCTGGGTTTTCAGCAGTATTGGAACAAGCAACTGCATCCCAGATCCCAATTTTTAAGCTTTTCCACCCACCCCAGTGCAGTCCCAATGACCAAAGGCCAGTGAGAGCCTGTGATTCTTGCAGCAGGACAAACTTCTTCCTTCCACAGCCATCTGTCCATAACTACACGTGTTCAAAGTGACCCCAAACCCCTTCCTGCTGTCCAGGTGTGGACTGACCTGCAAAACCCCTTTGCCACTTACCACAGAAACAGAGAATCTGAGAAAAACACTCTGAGAGCATGGAGTCCAACCATTAACCAAACCCTGCCAGGCCCACCACTAAACCATGCCCCTGAGCACCACGTCTACATGACTTAAATCCCTCCAGGTATGGAGTCTTTGTCCTTATGGGGGACTTGAACTTGCCAGATGTTAACTGGGAACACCACACAGCTGGCAGAAACAGGTTCAGGAGATGCCAAAAACACCTGGATGATGATTTCACGGCACAGGTACTAAGAGAGCCATCTGGGAAAGGTCCCTCCTTGATTTGTTGCTTGTTCACAGAGAGGGTCTCATGGGTGAAAGGGTCCTTGGTGGTTGTCTTGGCCACAGTGATCACGAAACCATCGAGTTTAAAAATCTGTGTTGACAGTGAGGAAAAGTGCCAGCAGAACTTCAACCCTGGACATGACTTCAGGCTGCTCAGAGAAGTAGAGGGTAAGGTCCCCTGGGAAAACGTTTTTGCAGGTGCTGGTGTCCATCAGTGCTGGTCACTTTTTAAGCAACACCTCCTAAGGGCACAGGAACAGGCAATTCCCAAATGTCAGAAGTCAAGCAGACAAGATAACAAGCTGGCTTGGCTGAGCAGGGATCTTCTTCTTGAACTGTGGCTCAAAAGGAAGGTGTATGCCCCATGGAAACAAGGTCAGGTGACATGACAGGAACACAGAGATGCTGTTCACCACTGCAGGGAGAAAATTCATATGGCCAAAGCTCAGCTGGAGCTGCAGATGCCCAGAACTGTGGGAGACCATAAAAACAGGGGTTTTTAAATACACGAATAGCAAAAGTGCAGCGACAGCATCAGCCTGTTACAGGATGAGGATGGTCACCTCACAAACAGGGCCATAAAGCAAAGATGTTTAATGCTTTCTCTGTCTTCAACACCAGTGATGGGGTAAGGGGGTCCCAGTGCCCTGAAGGGAGCCCTGAGGACCATTCCAGTGCTCCGGCTGGACCCCCATGAGTCTACAGGGCCTGATGGGATTCATCTGAGAACACTCCAAGAGCTGCCTGATGTCATTGTGAGGCCTGTCTCCATGATTTTTGAATTGTCTTGGGAATCTGGAGAGGTCACAGCTAGCCAGAAACTGGCAAACATTGTCCCAGTTTTCAAGAGGGGCAAGAAGGATGACCCTGCAAACTGCAGGCCTGTCACATTCACTTCAGTGACTGGTAAATTATGGAGAAGATTATTCTGTGAGGTATCAAAAAACACTTGAAGGACAAGATAGTCATTGGCCACAGCCAGGACAGCTTCAAGTCCTGCTTATGAAACCTGATTTCCTTTATAATATCCTTAATAACAGGATAACCCACCCAGCTGATCAAGGGAAGCCAGCTGATGTTACCTTTTTGGATTTCAGTAAAGCTTTTGATGCCGTCTCTCACAAGATCCTTCTGGACAAAATGTCCATCCCCCAGCTGGATAAACACATCCTGTGATGGGTGAGCTCACGGGTGGGGCACAAAGGGTTACAGTGAGCAGGGGGACATCAGACTGGGGACCTGTCACTAGTGGGGCTCTGCAGGGCTCCATCCTCGGCCCTGTGCTCTTCAACATCTCCATAAATGACTTGGATGCAGGGCTGGGAGGGATACTGAGCAAGTTTGCAGATGATACAAAATTGGGATGAGCAGTTGACTCCCTCCAAGGCAGGGAGACCCTGCAGAGAGACCTCAACAAATCAGGGAGAAGGGCAATCACCAACTACAGGAAGTTTAACAAGGGCAAATGCTGGATCCTGCACCTGGGATGGGGCAACTCTGGATGTACAGACTGGGGAATGAGAGGCTGGAGAGCAGTGCCATGGAAAGGGACCTGGGGATCCCAGTCAATGGCAAGTTGGATATGGGTCAGCAGTGCCCTGGCAGCCAGGAGGGCCAAGTGTATCCTGGGGGGCATCAGGCACAGCATTGCCAGCTGGGAAAGGGAGGGATTTGTCCTGCTCTGCTCTGCACTGGGGCAGCCTCATCTCGAGTTTTGGGCACTGTAATAGAAAAAAGATATAAACCTGTTAAGGAGTGTCCAAAGGAAGGCAATGAGGATGGTGAAGGGCCTTGAGGGGAAGCCGTGTGAGGAGCAACTGAGATCACTTGGTCTGTTCAGCCTGGAGAAGAGGAGACTGAGGGGAAACCTCATTGCAGTTACGACTTCATCATGAGGGGAAGCTGAGGAGGTTTAGGTTGGATATCAGAAAAAGGTTTTTCACCCAGAGGGTGATTGGGCACTGGAACAGGCTGCCCAGGGCAGTGGTCACAGCAGCAAGCTGACAGAGTTCAGCAAGTGTTTGGACAACACTCACAGGCACTTGGTGGGATTCTTCGGGCTGTTCTGTGCAGGGCCAGAAGATGGACATTGATGGTCCCTTCCAACTCAGGGTTGACTCCACCCCTTTTTTGGGCCCAGCCATGCAGACAGTTTTTTACCCAGCTAGGAGTACGCCTGACCTGACCATGAGCAGCCAGTTCCTTCAAGAGAATGCTCTGGGAAATGGTATCAAAGGCTTTAGTGAAATTTAGGTAGACGACACCTACAGCCCCATAGACTCGTGTGAGTCCAAGTAGTGTAAATTCCACATAAATGAGGTTTGCCCTCCTGAACATTGAACAGCGTTGTGCTACCAGGATGTAAACTCTGGAAGATAAGGAACCTGGAAGGGAACTCTGCTGCAAAGCAGGGAGGTCCCGAAGGTATCTTCTGGTTCATGAGGAGAAGAGGAGCATTTGCTTCATTTTAGCTTAACAGATGGTAGAGATGGTGAAATAAATCGTAAGGCCAAGTTTATTTTTTATGTGCTGATATGTAAGTATTTGAGTGAGGAATGTTAATGTGGTTTGTTTGTTTGGTAGCAAGTCTTTATTTTCAGCCAATCTCCATAAAAACATAAATTACCCATTAGGATGTTTGGCCCTTTTGACTAAATCCTCACTAAATCATCTCTCAGAGAGCTGCTGGGCACGTCCACACTGGCCTGAGCCAAGCTGCATAAATTCTGCTCCATGGAGCCAAAACACCCAAGTGGAATGTCTCAGCCTTTCTACCGGCTCCTGCACTCCTGATTTCTCTGGAGGGGATTGAATCACCCCAGGATGACCTGAGGGACCCAACACAAATTTCAGGAGCCTCCACAGCTGCTGAGGAGGACACAGCTGCCTTGGTTGCTGCCAGCATGGACAGTCAACAAAATTAAACTGATTTCAACAAGTGCTCAAAATTACCCCCCCAGGCAGCATGGTATACCAGGAGCTCCTACTTACAACTGTTCTGCTGTCATTTATAAGGCACCACATAGTGTCTGAGAGCTTAGGATAGACAAATTTACCATCTGCCTCCCTCTAGTGATTGCATTGCTGAATAAAGAGAAAACAAAAATCACACTGGGTTATACTGACTTTTGCTTTCTTTCTTTCTTAGAAAGTCAAAGTAACTGAACACTTGCTTATTCATAATTCTCTTATGCACCAAAAGCAAGTGGGAGGAGCTACAGTAGGATGAGAAATAAGGATTTTGCTCATCACCTCGCTAAATAGAAATAACTAAGGTCCAAAGCAAAGGATGACATGGATGATAGCTAAAAGCTGTTTGCAAAACAAACATTTTTTAATCAAAGATGAGAATATTTTTTAGGAAAAATGGTAACATCACTTGTAAATATTTTTAACAGGTTTCAAAAGCTGTGTTATTCTTTAGAGCTTAGCAATATGCCCAGCAAAATTCCAGGGACACATCCAGGGTGCTGGTCTCAACAGCTCCATCCCTCTGAGTGAGCTGGCAAGGGCTCTGCTTGCAGGGGCTGCTCTATTATTTATATGTACATTATGTAGAACGAGGTCCCTGTATTCAGTGACCAGAGATAAGCATCAGTTTAAGTCTTGTTTCTTTGTGTCACTCCTTATCCAGATTTATTTTAGGTCTGTTGGGGCCAAAGGTGCAATTACATTCTCAGATACAATGAAAGGTAAAGGATTTCTCAGGAGCTGACGTTTTCCTTAAACAGGGAGCTGGCTTTCCTTGATCACCAGTTGCTCTTCACTGACTCAGCTGCTAATCCTCTGGACTGTGCTCAGGATGTTTTAAATGAGTGATACCATCATCCTCCGGATTGTCACGGTGAGTGTTTCACCCAGTGTTGATGGTGGACTGTAGTACCATTAATATAACTGATACATAGTTTAAACTCTGCATTTTGTGAGATTTTTACAGACTGATAGCACAGATTGCACACCTGCAAGATTTGTATAAAGACTAGTAGTGGTTTTTGTCTGGGCTTTCAAGGCACCTACCTCTTCTTTATCCCGACCTGGGTGTCCTCAAGCACTACTATTTAACCTCAGTAAGAGAGGTTAGACCCACTGGTACACCCACAAACAAGAGCTGCTGGTCCTGACCCCCTTCTGATCTCCCACTTCCCCTTGAAGGATGCTCCTGCTCCCTAGAGAAGCAAAACTGGTTGCACCAACACCCACAGTCAGCTCTGACTGCAGCTGGGAAGGAGAAATCTAGCTGAAAACCAGAATTGCTCAAACAAAATAAAACAAAACCCACCAAGAAGTGCAAGTTTAACACCCAAGTTGCAATATCTTGTTTAGCCCAAGAGGGCATCCTTGGATGTTGACAGGAATTCCTTTTCCCATGTGATTATCCCACATAGCAGAGGGGAGTTCATCAGGTGCATCCTGCCGCCAGAGAGAGCATCTCCTTGACAACTTGCTGTGCCACTTTGGCTCATCAGCAAGGCAGGAGAAACATTCCCTGCTCTTTCTTTTTTTCCTTGCAGGGTGACTTTTCTTGCACCTTCAACATAAGGACTCAGAGCAGCCACTGCTGCCGCCGAGGAAAGGCGCCCAAAAAAGAAGATGAAACTCACTGAGGTGCATTTGGTGAGGTGGTTCACCTGGTGATGAGAAGGACAGAGAGCTGTCACCCCAGGCAGGGATTTATGCCCTCTAGTCTGTCCTGGCAGAGGTAGACATTGCCCTTCTGCCCCAGACCAGAGGGACAGTGGCAGGTGAGAGGGCCGATGGCCATCCCTTCAACACCAGGAGATTCCAAAGCCAGGGCTTGCTTGGGAGGACCCACTCTAGAGGATATGGGAGGGCTGGGGAGGGCTGGCATTCAGTCGGGCATAGGCAGGCTCATCCCATTCCTGCAACAGCTGCCACCTTCTGCAGCAGCAGGAAAATTCAGAGCAAAAGCCCTGCAGCAGGGATGCCCCAGCCACTGGCCCTCATGCCCAGCCAGGCCGCTGCTGCTGGTGGGAGGAAACCCAGGCTGCAGGCAGCTTTGTGTCCTGCAAACCACTGCAAAACTGATTTATATTAAAAATAAAGAGCACACAATACCGAAGTGGTTGGGGTTTGTCTATTAATCTCTCAACAGTCAGCTGCAAACCTAACAAATCCTCTGAAATAGCAGCGGGGAGCCACGTCCCGGCTCATTCCTCCCTGCCCCCTTTTACAGCTAACAATAATCAATAAGGGCTGTCCGAAACAGGGAGACCAAAGCAATTTTACAGGCTGCGGGATCATGACTCATATCTTCACTCACACGCTGGCTGGGCACAAAACAAACCATGGGGCTGTGTTTCCCAGCAGCCGCGGTGGAAAATCACCTCTGAACCAGGGGGCAGCTGGATGGAGCTCTTGCATCCCCTCCTTTTGCCGTGATCCTGCAGTGCTGCTCTGCTGGTAAGAAATGAAAATAAGACTGATGCAGCCAGGGTGAGAGTGGCATTATCCCGCTGCTTTGTGCAAGCGAGGGCTGATTGAACCACTTGGGAGCGACGAGCCCCCGGGAGGCAGCTGGGGTTGTTATTCTGCTGCTAATTGCTGTTTTCAGCTGCCATCGGCCGCACAAGGGACTTGTTCAGGGTGTCCCGGGATAATGCTAATGGTGTTGGAGGAGTTTTCCATCCAAATCCCCATCCAAAGGGGCCACCTTCCTGCCCAGGCGGCTCCGTCCTCTCCCGTGCACATCTGCATGCAGCTGTCTGCCCTCGAAAACCAGCAGCACCGAAGGAGAACCAGCAGCAGTCTAACCCATTCCAAGAGCCTGACCATTTCCTCTGTGGCGACCACATTTCAGGAGCTGATAACAAAACCCAGCACTTCCCACCTGTCTCGCTGCTGTCCTGGTTCCCACCGCCTCGGGGGGGGGATTTTGCTGCGGAGGGAAAGACGCAGCCTCGTGTCTGTGTGTTGGCACCGCCGTGGGAAAAGCCCGGTAGTGTGTTAGGGACTTTCCCAGCCTGGCAAAAAAACCCGAGCTCTATCGCACCCTTCTGCCCCACGGCAGCCTGTCCTGGCCCAGGGAAGGCGGTGACGCAGTGCCAGCTCAGTGGTGCACAGGAAAGGGACGAGCCAGACCCCCCCCAAAGTTTCAGGAGGACTCTACGTGCCTGGATCCAGGTGCTGAGAAACGCGGTTTGGCAGCGGGGGGATCCCCGCTCCCTCACCGCCGCTTTCCTGCAGCAGCGCCCGTGGGTGTGAGGCGGCCACGGCACTTTGCTGCTCCTCTTTGTGTTAGTTCATTATTGCACAGCTGGGGAAGAGGGAGGGAGATTCTGGCCTTTCTATAAAAAGACCAAAAAAATACCACTGAGAGAGAGACAAACACTTGGGGAAAAAAAAAGAGGACAAAATAGATGCCACAAAAGCTGTGGTCAGATTGACAGGATTTACTCCTTGCCTGCTCGGGAATGGGGTGCCAAGAGATGGCATAGATCTTGTCCTGATGCTTACCTACACCAGGTGCATTCGAACTTACCTTATCTGGACTGATAAAACCCTCTTCCACTCTCCTTTGGCCTTACCACAGTCAGCAGCTGCTCCAGGAGCCTGGCAGTGCCTTCGCCTTGCAGCTGCCTGCATGGGAAAAGGTTTCAATTCCAACGTGCTGCTGCTGGCTTCACTGGGCACCCACCAAACCTGGGACTGGAAGGTGCCGGAGGAAGGCAGTGGGGATTGCTGGGGTGCGAAAACAAAAAACCCGAAGAAACTGGTGCTTTCAGGATGATGCTGCTGTCAGGAAGCGGTTTAAGAAACAGTGCAGATGTTCAAATCGAGAACCACTTTTTCCTCTAATGCTGTTAGCTCACATGGTTTTGGAGCTACTGGTTTTGGTGATGTGTTCCTGGTACAGAGTTACCACTTCCTGCTCTTGCTAAAGACTCTCACTCAGAGGAGAAGTGAAGGCAAATGTTGGAAGTCCAACAAACAAATCATAAAAATGAGGGCAAATCCCAGCTCCGAAAGGCTGCAGGAAGCGCTGCTCTGTACGCCCACGCCACGAAGCCACTGGGGGACTACAGTAGCAAAGGCAATAAAAGAGATGGATTCTTCTTCCTGCTCTGTGTAGGGAGCAAATGTCTCCCAAATATTGTGCCTGGCAGCACCTCCTTTGAAATCACCCAGACACGAGCCGTGGTGCCTCCAGCTCCAGACAAAAGTCGGGTATTTTGGTGGAAACCCCTTGGGGAATGGGATGCTCAGAAGCAATCTGTTGCACGTACTGAGGCTGTACAACAAAGCCAGTGGCAAAACCCTGCCTGATTTCAGGGCAGACATGAGCTCAGCCTGAAAGGTCTAAATCCCAGCTGCTCTGTGCGTGCCTGCAGGGAGGATGACTGGGTCCATGCTGGCAGCTGCCATCACCCTCAGCATCAGCTCTTGGAGAGAAAATCAGAAGCACATCCAATTCCTCCAGCAGGGTGTTCCAATGACTGTGCCACTAACATGAACATCCTCAAGCAACAGACTGAACGAGCTATCAAAGGGGAATTTCCTCCCCCTTTAGCCTGAACTCTCTTTTACTTCTGTTGATGACTTCACATGAAGGAATCCAGATGTTAAAAACAGAAGTCAGGCCAAGGAGCTGGCCCGTGTCCGTGTGTGACACTTCCCCTCTGTCCTGGCTGGCTGGGCTGGGAAGGAGCTTGGGAGCAAAAACCCAGCTGAGCAACAGCTTGCATTGGCTGAACAAGTGCCAGCAGCCACAGCAACTCACCAGCCAGAAAGAAAAATCCCACCTGGAGTAAGCCAGAATAATTGTTGGTTAAAGAAAACATAGACTGAGAAAACCTTGCAGCCCTTCGTGGCTCTGAAAATTAACATCAAATTTTTTAAAAGTCAGTAAGAGCTGTGCTTGGGAAGGGATTTATAAAATGGTAACTTGGTCACCACTTCTTTGGGTCTCTGTCCAAAGCAATTGGGCTGTGAGTGCCACAGGGGAGTCTGCTCCCATCAGCCACCCACGCTGAGCCAGGGAAGATCTCGTGCAAGAGATAATACTGCAGGACCCGGCTCATCTGGTAACACATTTATAGGGATTTCCAACAAATAGGTCTGTCTGCAGTGGAACAGGGCCTTATATCCCCTGGTGAGGCTGGTTGGTGGCTCTTAGCCACCAGCACCCATTAAAAACCCTCCTGGCTGGGGAATTTGTGCTCAGCTGGGTGTTGTGGGGCTGATTTGTACAAGGCTTTGAGGGGTCCAGCCCTGATTTGGATGGAAATGGCTCACCTGCTGCCAGCCCTGCCCTGGCACCCTGCTGGCCATGGAGAGAGGGCTGAGACAATCAGTCTTCAAATGCAGAAGTAATTTGCAGCCAGGCTTATGGCAAATGATCCTAATGAAAAGCAGCTGCCTCGTGCCTGTAAATAGGATTGTCTGTGCAGCATTTTGCCCTAATGGAGTAAAATCAGAAGATAGGAATTTTATATAGAAAAATACTTGCAGTCTTCAAGTCTAAGCTCTACTGACACGTCAGCACCATTGGATAGAGGGGGAAGGTGCAGGGACAGCCAAAAAAACCTCAGCACAGAGCAGTCAGGGTACCTCAAAGAGCTTTAAACACCTTCCCTTGCCTCCAGCCACTCCGTGAAACCCTCTAGCAACAGGCACAGACTTTCTATCACAGGAACCTCTCCAATCCCAACCATTCCTCACTCTTCCAGGCTGATTTCTCTGCCAGGCTCTTGTTGACCTCCCCAAGCTCTTGCTGGTGGCTCATCCCCAGCTGGATTGGTGCTGTATGACCACAGAGAAACCCAGCTTAACTCTCCTCAGTGAGCAGGCACTGATCCCAGTGAAAACCTGTCCGTGACACGAAGTGAGTGGAAGCTGGGGTGTCCATGAGACTCTACTGGAGAGGGTCCAAAAGAGGCTACAAGGATGGTGAAGGGTCTGGAGGGGAAGCTGTGTGAGGAAGGGTCACTTGGTCTGATCAGCCTGGACAAGAGGAGACTGAGGGGGGACCTCAGTGGGGTCTTCAACATCCTCACTGCGGGGATGCAGTCTCAAGGCCAGTGACAGTGATACCAAAATCAGCCAGAAAATAAACTTCCCAACACAATTTGAAGCATTAGAAAGCTGGCATTCTTTATCAGCACTGGACACACAGGAGGATATCTCATTTAATCTGAGGTGTGTGGTGAGACCTTACAACAGGGTATTTATTCCATCACAATCATACATATTCATTACAATGTGCCTCCTAGCTAATACATAAACCTCACTTTTCCTGGAACTAATTTGCATGCATCAGTCTCCTACTGGAAGCCCTTTCATAGTCCTGGAGGGTCATCTAAAGGAGCCTCTGGTGAATCCTTCAATAATACAGGTGGTCTTTCCTTTTTCTTTGGGCATGCACTGTTCCTTCTTGTTACATAACTTGCCAAAAAACCCACTGTAGACCTCATTATCTGTTTCTCCACAAACATGTTTCCAGCTACATTTATCATTCTGAGTGCATACCTCTACATTCTTTTATCTTTTTTGCTAGCTAGTCTCTAAACTCTACCCAGCAACTTCAGGGGAACTGAAAATTTCTATTCCCTGTTATTTATCAACAGGACTCAAGGAAGGGGTATGAAACTGAGTCAGAGGAGGTTTAGTTTGATATCAGGAAAATCCAGTGCCTGCTGTGTGTAAAAAAAACCCATTTTTTCCTGTTTTTCTAGCTCAGTCCTGTTGAAGACCCTCATTTGCTTTTCCAGGCTGCTCTTGATTCCGTAACCCTCTCTCAGGCCTTTCTTCAGTCATTCCTTTCCAAATCCATGACTCACACCTCACACAGACTGAGGCTGCTACACGTGAGTCCCTGTGGTCTCCTTCTGCACCTTTTGTGGTCCTCCTCTGTCCTTTTGGGATGAGGAAACCCAAACTGTGTGCATATTGAAAATATGGATGGACTATGGATTTGCTGTGTGTCAGCCCAGCAGGATATGACACAGCTGGTAAGAGCACTTTGAGGTCTTCCAACTTTTTATCCTGCTTCTTGAATACCAAACTATTTTTTCTCCAAGTGTGTGTTTATAAAGATTTTCAGATCTTAACACAAACAAAAATTCCCTGGAGTTGAGGCTGGCATCATGCTGAGTTATATATCATTATAAAAGACAAAATCCAGACCCCGGCATATTCAGAACAGACCAAAATAAAAGGAAGAAACTCGGGAGGAATTTAAAAAGAAGCAGGTGGGAGGGATGTTTAATGTAATGTTAAAGCAGCACCAGTTTATTCAAGCAAACGCCAGGTGATTAAATGAAATGCTGGTTCTCGTCCTCTGCAGTTTGGGCCCTTTCCTTCCACAGATCTCCCTTCTGGGGATAGAAACAATAACATCAGCTCTGGAGCACCGTGTTTATCTGCTCACTCTCACAGAACTACACCCACACGGGTGATCTGGTGCCTGTTTAGCCCACCAGAGACACGAAAGATGTAAACACGTACCTAGAAATAAGCCATCCATGGTGGCTTTGAAACCAGTGTGCTTCACTTGAAATCAAGGACAAGATACAGACATGGGGAGAAAAAAGTAAATCTCAAATACTTCTGTGCATCAGATACAGGCAGGTGAAGGGCATCATTTACCACTGCAGCTGCTCCACACGAGACTGGGCTCAGCACCATTCCTGCCCAGACCATTCCTGCCCAGCCGGATTGAGGGGAAAGGACACAACTGCTCGATCCCAGGCGTGAGGCAGGGCTGGAATCACACTGCCCTCTAACACCTTCTCCCAGCCTGGTGAAACTGGATGAGGTGATGACTTTATCATCTGGGCTTCTCCTGTTTGCTGCAGTGCCCTGGGACACAGCCCTGCATATTCACCAGTTAAGAAGGTGTGGAGCAACTCTCCTGGACTGAGCCTCCTCTCCTGGACTGAGCCTCCTCTGCAGACAGACACCATCCAGAGGATGGATGGCAACAGGATGGAATACAAAGATGGGTCTTCTCTAGCAGGCTTCAAACTTAGCAAATGTGGCTTAAGGATTTCCTGAGCAGAGTTGTGCTGAGTCTCCCTGTCCTCCTCGGAGCTTGGCAATCTCCTACAGAGATGGGAGTTCATCCATATCCTGTTTGGACGAGGGACAATGGGGTGTCACCGGATTCAACCACAGCTTTCTCCATGGAGAGGTTAAACTGCAGCAGCTCCCCTTGCTTTTCCAGGCAGGAGGCACTGAGAGTTACTCAACACTAAATAAACAGGGAAATAACCCATCCAATGCCCTTGCTCTTTGAGGGCACACGAGGCAAAGGATTGAATCACAGACGTGGGGAATGAAGGACTTATAATTAATAAGTGCCATTAAAAATTCCAGTGCAAAACTCATCTGTGTAATTAGGTCAGTATCAATTACCCTGATAGAATGATTCAGGTCTCTCCAGCATTAAACACCAGCTACGTACAACAAACATCCTCAAACAGGGAAAATCCAAAATGGACCAGCTGGGAACAAGCAAAAATAAATCTGGGAAAGGATGTCACACTCTTAACCACCCACACAGAGCAGGAGGTCCATGTTCTCTCCTAAAATACACTCAGAGTGTGGAAAAAGCACAGGCAGGCATGAAAGGACCCTCACATGTGCTGAAACTGCCTGGGAAGTGGAATAAGGAACCAGGCATCATCTGAGATTCAGTGCATTGGGTCTGTGCCAGTTCCTCCTCCCAAGACACAGGCACATATTTCACTTCACTTTCCAGCAGGCAGCTGCAGCTCCATCACACAGGATGGCTCAGGCAACATAGAGGAGAGCTGGGAAATATAACAAATTATGGCATAAGCAAATGCTATTTCAGTGTAACAAACCAAAGGATGTCCGTTCCAAACTTAGATTAAATGCAAATATTTTTGAAAAGTTTTGAGATGCTTCAATTAGAGGCCCAAAGACAACCCCTCCATAATGCCCCTCCTGTGGCATTCCCTTTCTGGCAGCTCTGAACCCAATTTTCTCACACTTAATATTCTTTTACTTACAGGTAAAATGGTACATCTTGCTTCCCTGTGAGGAAGAAAGTACAGGAATTAAAGGTCAGAAAGCTAGAGAAGAATGAATGGATAATCAGCATTGAATGAGAACTGCTGACATGTATCACATGGAGATACACTTCATGGATGAAAAAAAACCCCCTGTTAAATGCATATGCAACCACTGACTACCTATAAACCTTCAATTTTTCCTGTCATACTTTGTTACTGAAAGATCACCAGGGCATCAGGTTTAAGTTGTATCACTGATGGCTGCACCTGCAACACCCTCTGGGGATGGTCCATTCCAAAAAGACACTAAAGATACTCCCTGTGTTCACTTGTGTGCACTCCAAACTGCAGGGCAGGGAGGAGGCAGCTGACTGATTATTTTCTCATTCTTGGAGCACTGGATACCAAATGTTCATACAGCCCTTCCAACTTCTTATCCTCACAACAGGATTTGTTGTGGAGCTCCTTGCCAGTGAAGGTAAAAACAAAAAAAAAAGGATAAAAGACAAATTCCCGGAAGATGATTTTGCTGCTTGTCACCAACCACCCTGGTCTAGAAGTGGCTTCTAATGATTAAAGGCTCCCACGAGCTACCAGAAGTGTTTTGTTCTTCCTCTGAGGGCTGATGGAGCCTTGGGTAGGCCCAGCACAGCTCTCCTTGAGCACACATTAGGACAATCCAGGCTGTATTTATATGGAGAACAGATGACAGCTCTAAGAACAAGGACAAATTCCCAGACCAGTTCCAACAAGGAACCTCTCTGAAACCCGAAGGGCACGAACAAAGCTCACCTCTCTTGAAAGTCATCCAATTTCCAGGTATCACAAAGCCTGGCTTATGTTTCAACTTTCTTGATAGGGATACTCATCATTATCTTCTGCTAAGCAAAATTGCTGCTGATCACCTGGTGCTGTATCAAAATATGTAGGACAGATCTAAGGAAAACAACAATTCACTGGCCTCTCTGGCATTTATTTTCTCATAAGCAAAGTGGTCAACAAGGAACAAGATGATGAAACTTTTAGGTCTCTTGGGCAGCAGCCAAACCTACATCTGAAGCAGAAGTCTGTTTCCTCACATGTTAGAAAGATTGAAAGGAAAGGAAAATGAGACAAATTTCTTTGGGTTTACATCTTTAAAAAATTTCTTTCACTTCCCACTGTGCCTAAATAAGATATCCACCAAAGTAAGGGTTCATTTTTTCCTTCCTCTCAGCCTATTATTTCCTACTCTGGCAGCTGCTTACCTGGAAGCTTTTGTAACATCTGTAGTGGGGATTTCCACCCACCCACTGCTCTCCCCCTCATTTGTTTCTCAAAAAGAATTTGTATGTTTGAATATGGGAATAAGAAATGCAAACTGTTATGCAGATTTTGGAAAAGAAGAAAAGCACAAGGGGTCTCCAGGGACACAAACGTGCTTCTATTTTCTTCAATATTGCTGAAGAATAATTCAAATCTCAGTAACATTTTGCTCTAAAGGCAGGCTCTCAGGTGAGCTTTCAGGTTTGCTCTGTTAGATAGGTGAGAGCCTCCCCTCTTGGCCAAGCAGTTCCATAGACTGAACATAAACCACACAACTATTTCCAGCTCTACCACAGTCTAATGTTACAGGATACCAGGAAAGCAAGAGCACAAAATATTAAGAACTTGAATGACCCAGTAGGTAAGAAAACAGAGAGGAAGTGGCCTGAGGGACGCTTTCTGAAGTCACAACTCAAATTTATTCTAAGAATGAAAGGTCAGCGTTCTTAAAACTTGTGACTTCCTTTCAGCAGGGCTTTCAAATACTCATCACACACAGGCATTCTGGCTGATCTGCCAGCACAGTGGGGATGTGGTGTCCCCAAAAAAGGCAAAATTCAGACTGTCATGAGATAATCGACTTTTCTGGAAGAGGAGGAGTATCAGTGATAAGAGTAGCGGAGAAAAAACATGACACATTTAAGACATGTGAGGAAACACAAATGAATCATGTACAACTCAGCATTTGCAGAACTCAGCCAAAATTTATCCAGAGGGATGGAGGAAGAGGGGAAAAGGACACAAAAATACAGCCACAACAAATACTAAGATGCAGCTCTTGGCTTAAAAATCTGACAGGGGATGTTTGGGGATTATTTCTCACCCGTGTAGAAACTCTCTCCAGATCTGTCCAGAGAAGTTTTGTTTAAAGAAATTACAATGGTGGCGACAGCAGAAAAGTTAACTCCAAAATCAGGAAGTTTGGAGCTTGTTTTGCAGCTCAGCATTTTCCCCCAGTTACTCCCCTGTTTGAAGCATTTTGAAATCAGGCTCTGATAGAACTGATTTTGTATGTTTTTCATCAATTTCTCAGAAAACCTTGAGGTTTACTGGAGAGGTAAGCACAGAGATGAGACAGATGAGGGACAGAGGGAACAAAGACATATGACAAGGCAGGAGAGATGGATTCATTTAGATGGGGAGCTTAGCAGGAAAGACTGGAAATACACAGGTTGAACATGCAAGGAGCCGAGAAATTAGGAGACTGATTGGCATTCTCTCCATATAAAATCTGAAATTTGCAAATTTATCTCGATGTATTTCTGACACGAAACTCAGTGTGCATTCATCTGAAGCACATAACTCATGTCTGAAGTCCTTAGGCTTGAAGGTAACTTTAAAAAAATATATATTAACTGCAATAACATGAAAATACAGAAAACCGAGCAAAATTTGAGGTCACAGAGATTTGTTCCATAGCTCACACAGATGTTAACAGAGCCTGAAGTGATGACTGACACTCCAAGACCAACTTATGCCCAGCTCACCTGGTTCAGGCAGGTGTTAGACAGGGTACAAAGTTTTCATTGACAAATAGAAACGGGCTGTTTATCTTTTGAAAAGGCTGGTGTGCAAAGCCCACAAAGGCGCTGCTCAGCCACCCCTCAGCAGAATCCAGCCAGAGCTGTTTAAACACTACTCAGAGCAGGCTGGGCCAATACAAATATCAACTGTGATTAGCAATCAAGTACCTGGTCTGGGCACAACAACAGAAAAACTGACCTGCTCAGTATTTCATCACTCCTGGCATTTTGAAAATTTGCTTCCAGAACTGCAGTTTCCTTAAATTCTCATTCCCACTCCTCAACTTCATCCAACAAGGAATGGGGCAACAGCTTTAAAAAGTTAAGAGGAAGAGAATGAAGGGAATTTGAAGAGGGTTTTGTGCTCGGGCTGATTGACAGACATTGCTCCATTCAGAACCACCTCCGTGATTGCCGTCTATGAAAGGGATCCATTAAGCAGCTCTCCCTGCCCTATTTGCTTGCTAAGTTGGTTTCACGATTATTCTGAGAAGGAAATAGTTCAGTTGCAGACATGAACTCATTTGGATTGGTGCCCTCAAGCAAACGCAACTCGAGTGGAAATCTTACGCATATGAGGTGCAGTAAGGCAGAAGGGAAAGGAGGCCAAATTTCAGGCGGTGAATGCTGACTCCGAGCTAGATCAGAACAGCAGCACCAGATAAGAGCTGGATTGCTCGCTGCTGCATCACAAAGCCCCAAATTCGGAATCACCTGCATGAGGATCCTTGCTGACTTGCATACCCAATGCAAACCTTCTAGTGAATTCTAATCCGCCTCTTCCTTGTACTTTCCAGCCAAAACCCTTTTTGAAGTTTGGCTTTCTGTGCTCCCAACACTGAAAAGCAGAAAAGGATTGCCAGGAATTCTCTTATCACCAGCCCTGTCAAGTGCTACATTTCACTCAAGCCTACATAACAAAATAAAACTGGGTAGGGGAGGAAGGGATCCAAGTGTAAAATGCGGTCAGGCCAAGGAACCAACTGGCAGAAAACAGGGACTCCATCCTCTGGTAGATAAACATTATAATTTGTGCATTAATTATAGCTCATTTACCTTCTTTATCCTGTATTTCCTCCTCCCAACTGGATTGTGAAGCAAAGGCCTGAGCCTTTATACAAACAAGTTAATGGATTCTAATGGCTCACCCTGATGCAGTTATTTAATCACAGCAGCACTTCATTTTCCCTGCTGTATTCAGGGAAGAAAAAAACAAACCAAAGACTGCACCCACATTCAACTGTCTCATCCAAACACATCTTATTTCAGTTTTCCAATCCCATTATTTCCATTGTAGTCAAATTTTCTCATGCCTTCATCTTAGTAGACTCTTTCCCTTTAATTTAAGAAAAAATACAACAGAAATTTAAGTGTTTAACAGCATTTAAGAAACATAGTAGAATACAGCAGATACAGGTTGTTGCACATACTTTTTAAAGACTTTTCACCTTTTGTGTCCCAACTGTCCCCAAATCCCATTCCCATGGCGCTTTTGGATGCATTCTGTTCCTTTATCTCTATTATTTATCTCCCTCACTCTTTACTCCACACACTCCCAATTATTTGCCAAGACAATTCCTTCGTGGGAGTGCACCAGGCACAGACACCAGTGCTCCTCCACACTCGGAGCAAACAAAACTGGTCTGTCCAATTTCTCCCCCAGCACCACCTGCTCAGCCTTGTCCACTGCCCTTTCTCCTATCACTTCCCAAGGTGGGGAAATGCTTTCTCACAGCATTTCTCCTTCCCAAGTACCACTCAGCCTGTTTTTCCCTTATTATCAGGTGTGTCCCACGCAAGAGGCCTGGTTTTGATCTCATGGTTGCAGGGAAGGGTATAAATTAAATAATTAATGCTGGCACTCCACCAATCCCACCCATTTCACTTAACATCACACGTGCACTCCACCCTATCTTACTCACACGATTTAATTCCTGGGCTCTGTTCCTGTCCCTCTTTCTGCTGCAACCCTCTTGTTTGTGTTTGATCCTTCCATGGACCTCAGCAGTTTGTTCAGTGCTCACTCGTCCCTGCCTCTCTTTCCCCTCCATGTCTCCACTCACCCCCAGTACCCCCCTTTTCATCTCTCTCTTATCTTTTCTCTCTCACCCCCTCCAAGACTCTTTAACACTACATCTCTCCTTGCATCTCTCACCATCAGCATAACTTATTTTCTTTCACTTGGTCCAAACTCTTGACAAAAACCCCATGAATATTTAAAGAAACAGAGCTCTTAGCATGGAAGAACAGAGTAGGAGGTCACTCATGTAAAACCTGCAGCTCTTTCAGAAAGGTGTCACTTCCCATGAGGAATGACAAAGCACAAGGGTCAAACCTCACAGCACAACACCAGAGCACAGCCTGTCTTTTATCCACCCTGGGGTCAACATGGTCATCCACAGAACAAAGAGGTGAAGGACCAGAACACCTCACCTCTCCCTGAACAAATAAACTACAATCCAGGTAATCAAAGGGAAAAAAAAGAAGGTGAAACAGCAAAAAAAACCGCGTTGCTGCCAAGTTGTTTCAATCAGAAATTCAAAGTGCCAGTCATTCAGCACACTCATTGACTCCTTTCAATTGCACCAGCAGTGGTACTGTATAGACAATTATTTCTGTACATACTGTTTGTCCCAAGGCACTTCATGTCCCCCTTGCTTTTGCCAGAGTTGTCCATCTATTACAGCATCTAACAAATACAGGTACAGCTGTGGCATTCTCTTGATAGTCTGCTACACAAGCTTAGAGAAATCTTTTGTCTCTGAACTTGTGAAATGTAGAGTGCAAATGCTCTGCAAGTCAGGAGGAAGCATCACAGGAAGCAAGTCAACAGGAAGCAGAAATATTTAAATCACATTTTATTTTTCAAATTCAAAAATAACAATTAGCTTTATTTAACATGTTACACATCTCAGATTTAAAATATCATGCTCTATTTAAATATCCGAGTGACGACACTATACAAATAAAATGTTACACAAAATATATTTAAGAAAATGTTTTGGTCTTCAATCTGAACAATAAATAGACAGGCACTTCTACATATACAAAGAAAGCAACCACTATTTAGAGTAATTCTTATAAGCAAGATGTGGAAATAGAGAAGATCTGAGTTTCGAGAACATGTGTAACTCTACATGAGGCTTCATGCAAACTTCAAAGTTTGGTTTGAAATTCGAAACTCTTGGGATCTGCACAATTCTAGATTCACCACCACTTTACAGGAGATCCAAACCATGCTCTCAAGAAGCAATGTGCAATTTCAGTCATTTCCATCAAATCAAGCCACCTGATCACATTTAGTGCCCAAACAGAAAACAAGGATTGACCAGAGTAGCTTTCCACATAAACAACATGAGCAACAAGTCAGCTTCAGTACGGGGGCTTGAGGTGGGGGCAGCTCTACCTGCCCAGCCCCAAAAAAAAACCTCTTCCTCTTTTTCCTTATACATTGAGCTCTTAATGGGCATTTCAAGCAGAATTATGCTTTTCTGGTAAAAAAAAAAAAAGCTTCATTTAATAAAAGGGTAAATCCTTCAAACACAGGTACACTTTGCACAAAGGATCATAAGTAAAGGAAAAAATACTGTTCCAGGGTGCAAAAGGACTGAAAACTAAAAATTAAAAAAAACCAACCAAAATTTAAAGTCTCGTAAGTGTATCATACCTAAAAGTAAAACTACATTCCTCCAATTTGTGTATTTTCAATTTACAGTGGTTTCCACACACGAACACTACTCAAGGGAAAATTAACTTCCACCATCACAAATAATGAAAGATGCATCATGGTAGGCAATCCCTGTTTCCAGCACAGCCAATCAGTCACTGACAGCTAGTTATATCCTCAAAGTCTTTTTTAAAATTAAGACCAATATTGAAACATAACGACCACCAGGACCGTGGAAAAGTCAGGACCAAGTCTTCAAGCCATCCCTTCAAATTTTAGTATTACTCTCATTTCCAGAAGTACAGGAAAAGGTTTACAGAAAAAATTCACTATTAAACAGAGCTTCAGTGATCCAAACTTGGGAAGTTTTTTTGACTTAAGACACTTATGCACATTACTTTAACAATTTAAGTGTGGATCTTGCAAGCGTGTCCAAATCTTAATCATTTCTTGAGGTTTTCTACTGTGCACTAACATTAAGTTTGTGTAGGAACAGATGTTATTTCTGTATTTCTCTTCGATATCAAACGTTTTGAAGCCTTTGTGTTTTTCCGGAGCAAGCCCAAGCTTCTGAAGGCACATTCCAGTATAAACATCATCAATAGGGTAGAGGAGTACCTGGTCAGATGCATTATTCAGTCTTAGTGCCAGATCACCAGAGTACAGGAACCCACCGCCTCCTGCGTACGGGGGATACGAACCTTCATAAACACTCTCTGGGATGTAGTACTTCAATTTTTTCTCTCTGTGAGGTCCAGCATCTTTGATCACATCGCCTATAAATAAGTCTTTGGCTTTTTCCTTTGATAAGCTCTTCAAGTAATCCAGGATCTGATTGGTATTCACAAAAACATCATCATCACCTTTAAAAATAAACTGGACATTTGCACAGCTGCTGCTGACCCACTTCAGAAACAGCACCTCTTTCAGAGTCAGATTGAAGAAAGTGTCTCTGTAGTTCCAGAGGAGAATGTCTCGGTGGATGTCGCTCTCAAATTTAATCATGTGTGAAAGATCAGGAAAATTATCCTCTGGTGGGGTCTGTCCAAGCAAGAAGACCCTTCTGACCGTCACATCCCCTGATTTTATTTCTTTGCCCCAGGATTCCCTAATTGCTTGTCTTCTATCAAAATGGGGTATAAGTGACTTAATAGCCAGGAGCAAGAAAGGTTTCTGTTCACACTTGTTTGGCTGATCCATTAGCAATGAGTAATTTCTACACCTCAAATAGAGAAGGAAGTCTTTGAATCTGTCTGGCAAATTTGCAAAGTCACTAACCTCTGAATGCACCAAGGGGTCAGGGTCACAGGAACTGAGAGCACTCAGGTTAGAAACTAAGTTCTCTTCCACAGTCATATTGGAAAGCAAGGACAGGATAGGGTTGTACAGCAGCTCAAGCTTCTGTTGCTGTTTGTTCCAATAAGCTTTGTGAGGAGTGTATTTCCTCCAGAAGTTGCTACGTGGTATAACAACACGGCCTTTCGCATTCTTGTCTTGGCTGCCACTCTTTGAGACTTCCACAATCACATAAATAAAAATGTTTACCATCATCAGAATTCCCAGCAGCTTTAATCTTCTGCGTCCAACACTCATTTCTCATATCTAGAAATAAATAAAAAAAAGATTTTTAGCTTTCTTCACAGCAAGTTCTCAATCTCATTAAAAATGCAAACTCCTTTCAAATGAAGACTATGCAAGTTAGTAGCCTAAAAACCAAGGTTACCTACACCCCCGAAGAACCAAAAGCTAATCTGTCTCTAATACATACTCATATGGTTTGGGGTTTCATCAGCAAGCTGGTACAAATGTGAAGTTTCCATTTGCAGCTTAGGAAAGTTACACAGATTTTCACGGTGAGTCTAAATTAGCCAGCAGTTTTTGCTTCTCATTTAGATCCCCTTTAAACACTTGACTGTATAATAATTAGAATCCGAGCCCTCAGCTTGGGAAAGGCAGGCTGAGAAACCTTTTTTTTCTGCTAGTAAGGTGAGCCGAAGGGTATAGAATAAATTGCTATACGATAAGGTCAGTTATTTTTAAATTAGGTTTCAAGCTTTTATACTTGCACTCTCACACCTTCCAACTACGTAAAAGGCAGAGCCAAATTTTAAAGCGCACAATCAGTTTCTGACAATTTCACTTGGCTGTTCCTTGGAAGAAAGGCTGACAAAACTCGCCAGCTGCATTGCTGGTATTCAGATCTCGGCAGACAGAAGAGAACATGAACTCCAATTTTTTTTTTCCCCTCCAACTGGAAAAAGGAATTCAAATGGTAAGTAAAAGTATAATTATTACTAGGAAGGAAAAAACCCTGAAAAGAAATTTAAAAAGGAGAGGTCTCCCATATATTCAAGACTTGGAACAGTATGTGTACATCTCTGCCATATCAGAAGTTCTGTGACCCATCTTCAGTTTTTACTGAGGGAGAAAATGGATCAATCCCTCTTTCTTCCACAGCTGTCAGAAGGCAGGGTGCACAGTACAAGGAGCAACATGAAAACAGCGTGTTCCTCCAGAGCAGTGCTTACCAAACTGTTTACTAGCCCTGGGGTACATCAGTGTACAAGCTCCACAAACAATTCAGAACAGATGAGAAGGTTACAAAGACTGCACTGGAGTCACATACAGAACTCACTGGCGGAGACGCTTTTCATGTGCCAGGAGTATAAATGATTATTGGAAGATCAGAAAAACCTAATGAAATAAAAAATTTGTAGTGACTGTTGAAAGGCCAGCTGTAAGCAGTGCCTCGGGCCCTGAGGTCACAGAGCAACAGCAGATGGGAAGGCAGACTGAGAAGTACACCTTGTACTTGCTGCTCTGTTCTTTTTTGCAGCCATCCCCAGACACCTGAGCTAGATTGACCCTTGGTCTCTTACAGTCTGATCAGTCTTACTTTGTTTTACCCCTCAACAAGTTAAACAGTAAATTACTAAAGATTTAGGAAGAAAGCAGAAAGTAAATAACCAGTAATCTTTTTTTCTCTTACTTGACCCATAATCATTATTGAATCCAAAAGGGGGTGTGTGGGGGTTTTTTTCCTGAACTGAAATCCAAAGCCACTTCTAGAAAAAACAGCCTCCCAGAAAAATCCCTGTTCTTCCTCATATACCATCTGCATATTTATCTTTGTATATGCTCAGGCCAGATCTACTTTATTTCATATTCTACTCTCAGTCAGGCATGAAGCTTCTGTTCTAATTTTAAAATAGTTTTCTCCTACACCTCAAAGACAAAACCACACTTGTGGTCAGTGCCATCATTTAAGTTAAACAGCTGAACTATTAAGAAAACATTGCTTGGTCACACAGACTTCAAAGAAATTTCATGTTCCTCTTTCAACTGCCGCTAAAACCAGATAAATTTACTAGTTTTCTACATTTCCCTTTCACCAGACACAAATATACTGGAGAAGGAGCAGTCCCCTGTTTTGAGCTGTTCCACAGAGCTCAGCATGCACATCAGGGCTTATCTGCCCTGTCCTTCTCACTAAGCAACAAATGATGTGGTATCTGACCTATGATCCCGGGACTCCAGAGACAACAGGGTGACTGCTCCCTCCCAGGAACAGCCAACAAACATGGGATTGACAAGAGCTCAGCCAAAGCTTGATTTTTCAGGATATGCAGCACCACACAGCTCATCTGCACAGCCCCCAGCTTACGAAGCTGTGAGTATTCAACACCTCTAAGTCATCTGGATACTTGACCCTAGAACTCTTCTGACACAATTTTCAAAGACTTTATTTCAAACACTCAACAAAATCCCTCAATCCACTATGACTGCAATCCCCTGCAGCAAATGAGACAGGGATCCTGAGCAGAAAAATCTCCATTTACTGTTAGACTTGGTAAGACTTTTCAGCAGAGAAGGTACAAGTCTGGCGAGATGACAGTGGCTCCACCACACACAGCACAGTAAATGGCATCACCACCACAAGTAAATACTCCCAAGCATCAACCCTGTTCCAGGCAATGGATCCACAAGCAGCTGAATCATCAACCTAACCATCAATGAATAACCAATACTGAATCACCAATCTAATCATCATTTGTGCAGGCCCAAGGCAGAACACCCAACTCTTCCACCTCCTTCAAGTCTGACAGGAGCCATGGCCTTTCACTGCAAACACTCTTCTGAGAGCAGGAGTCAGGCTGTATTTTCTAAGTGGGCTGAGTACCACATCTGCATTATCTGACTGCCAAACCCAAGCATTACAAGCCCATTGACTTAGTGGGGCTGACAAAAGATAAGCTAATCCCTATTACCTGCAGGTATCACACCTACCACCCTACGGGTTCAGGACTAAACTATCTGGAATCCGGCAAAGCCAAGCTGTAGTTCGGGTACCCAACAGACTTAACGACCCCTCTCTCTCTTTGCAGAGGCTGTAACTGGTGCCAGGGCAGCCTTGGATCTTCCCACGTTAGGGCCTGACATCCCTTACAGCAGCTGTACAGGCGGCACCACTTCTGACAGCGCCAGCAACAGCACGCGCGGTAGTGACACTACGCTTCTGAAAATAACTGTTTTAGCTACTTAACACACCACAAGCCATATGGAGTCCTTCTAACCTCCTGTGAGATGCATCAGTTGTCTTAATAGCTCAGCTCTATTCAGTGAGTCAAGAGATTTCGGGATTGAGCAACAGCACAGTTTTGGAACGAGATGATGTCGAGAGCCCCAGGCTGTTGTAACAAGTCTGTGCTATTTCCAGAAACTTGAACGCTGTTTATTTTCTAACTACGCACAGTCAAATCTTTTTCCACCTCAGAATTTTACACAAATCCTCTTTTATACAACAGTGATTAAGAAAACCTTAAGAACAGGAAAATATTGAAGAGATATCCGTGTTGTCCTTCTGCAGAAGCCCTTCTCACACAGTGGTTACCACTGGAAACAGTCAATGTTTTCTGTGTTCTCCAAGCAAGACAGCCTGAAACAATGTTCCAGCTGCAGGAAAGTAACCAAGAGAACAACACGCTACTCAAAGCATCAGAAAGTGCACTGAAATTCAGAGCAGCCGATGTTTATTTTAACATTAATTATTTGCATATACCTGCTTTGAGACATCTTTCAGCACATTATTTAGCTTTGGGAGAAATTCTAATCTTCCAGTATTTTAATACCAAAGGACACCAGTGAAACTCGGGCGTGGAATTTCAAGATCCGAGTAAATATAGCAAGACTAGGGAAGGATGTGCATAAATTTTCCTCAAACACAGCCCAAGGCATAAAGAACTATAAAGGGTTTGAATAAATGCCAAAGTAACTTCACATTCTGTCTCCCACTAGTTATCTTCAGCACATTTTTTCTCAAAAAACCCCACAAAAGCAATACCAAAAACTGCACCAACCCCACCAAGAAACCCCCCACCTCCAACAGAACCAATGCTAGTGATGCATTTCTCTAGTAACGCTTCCCTGGTTTTCTGTAATGAGGTTTTAGAGGGCCAGACTTGCATTTGAGCAATGTTTACTTATGTAAGTGAACCTAATCTCACTTTGTCCAACCATTTTTTGAATCTCTCTGTATTTTCAACTTCTATGAATTATACTGGTTCCTCAATTTTTCCCCACACCAAGAACTTGGAGTGACTTGCTATCCTATTACCACACAAGAGAGGAACCCTCGGTAAATACAAATTAATAATAAAAAAACTTTGGCATTATTTTCTCTATATATATATATGCCATACAAGCTATATGATGAACTTTCATCTGTCAGCTCTTCCCCTTCTATCTGGTCATTTTTGATACGACAGTAGCAACAACAAAAAGAAATAATTTAGTACTTTAATTTAGTAGTGGAGGTTGTTTAGAGTTATATATCAGTGGGGTTTGGTATGAGGTGCCAGGCTCACAGCGCACTCAGTTTTGCACGAAGACCATGAAGTCATGGGGGATGGCTCACACAAGGGATGGCTCTGGAGTGCAAGAGCAAAGCAAGACTCCACTTGCAGGCTCTCTGACCTCATCCAAGTCACAACCACAACCAGGCAGAGGAAACATGTTCCAGCAGGGTTCTTCTCCATCATCACAAGTGACCACATTCCTGCCCCGGGTCGAGTCAACCTTCATTAGATGAGAGCACCATCCCACAAACCTGCCAGCACACAAGCAGACCATCGCTGAAGCCAGCTCCCGTGGGTGCAGTGCAGACAGCCCCTGCAGCTACCTGTGGAATCTATGAGCACTACCTTTAAATTTCCCAGACTGCTACCACCTGCACGGCAGCAGGTTTTTGTTGTGCAGAGTCTTGCTCCTGGAAGCGATTCAGATAACTCACAGCATCTCAAGGCATTGCTCACAGCAGTCATATTCCGGTGAAACTCCAGAAGTTAACTTGTCAAAAGCTGCTACAAAACAGTGGGGAAATCCCTACTGCATTCAAGCTTCATAAGAACTCTAAACTCCCTCTCTAATAGCCTACTTGATTGCTGCCCCACACTACTGACGTCAGCTTTCAACTGTGCTAATAAAGACTAAACAGTTCTTTCATTTAGTGCTGAATGCTAAGTTCTGAGGAGCAGAATTCCAGAATCTTCACAGTAAATCATGTTTCCTCTCACCATTTGGACTAATTTCAGGTGTTCCCCTCCCTCTAGCTCTTCAAGCAGAAAAGAGAAGCCACCAGGACGTTGCCTTTTATGGTGCACTATTTAAAATAACATCTATGAAACAGAAGTTTTGTTGACTTTATACCGGTGCTTAGAAATACTGCAGCAACCCCCACTGGCGGAGACGCTAGTTATCTTTGCATCGAGTTATCTTTACAAAGTCATTCAACAGTAAAAACTTACTTTTACTTCTTTAAAACCACCCTGTGTGAAATTCCCGCTTGACAGAACACTGAGACGGAAGAGATAGCATCAGCTCACCACTGTCTCAAACTGAATACTTCCAACCCCAAACCAAACTGCTGAAATCCCCAAACCTCTAACCAGAGACTAATCTATTTTTTCATCCATTTTAAAATAAGTCAGCTACCAGTCAATCATCAGATCATCCCAACCTTGTCTGTATTTTAAGTTATTTGCAGGTGTCTCTCACAAAAGCTCTGGGTTTGATTGAGAAAATATTTAAATACAGTGCACCTACTGAATTCACTGCAAGTTAGACCTAAATATTTTCTTTTGACCTGTTAAAATTAAATCCTTGGATTGGCTGAAAGAACGTTCAGTTTTGTATTTGAATTGTTTTAAGTGTTTCTATAGAAGATCCAGGCACATGCAAGAAAAGCCCTATGGCCATCATGAAAATATTCTGTAAACTCAGTCCCAGGTTTGATGGATATTCCAATTTTTCTATTGGTATAGACTACTTGAGTTTGGTCATGGTTTTCCATAGGGATGAACAAGCAATGGAGCCACACATGTTCACCACACTACATGAGTCAATTTAAACAATGGCAGTGTCTCAATAAATTAGTGCATCATGCTAATATTACCATTCTATACTGGCATGCCTGCAGCCACACTAGACATCTATGAAGGTGTTCCTAACTGCTCACGAAAAAAACCCAAACCCAAAACAAACAAAAAACTTGTGATGAAAAAAGTTTGGTTTCTTTGTTTAACATTAAAAATGGTTTGGGTTGTTGGTTTGGGGTTTCTTTCAGTAAATGAGATTTCACACTGACAACCAAGGGTAAGATCTCAACTCACTATAAAAATGAATATTAAAGTTTAATATGCCAGTATTTGAGGGCCTGTGGTAGCAGATGTGACCTGTTTTTCCCAATTTGTTAATACAAAAAATTCCTGTGTCATTCTAAGGTCAGTTCAAGCTTTAGAATGACGATGTTGTAAATTTATTAGGAATAACCCAGAACTGCCAGCTTCTGATTTAAGAACTTCAGTTTTCACTTGACAGGCTTCAGCTTGAACGAACAGTAAATTATAAAGAATCAAGAGAAGAGGTTTAACCGAGTGTCAGCAGAGAAATATTTCTTGGAACAAAATTAATTGTCATTCATCACGCCAATTAGAAGTTGGGGAGCACAGTTCCATGGCAGTTTAAAACAGTTTCAGTCATAGCTGACTCACTCCTGTAATTTATTCCTTCCCCTGCATAAGCTGCACAGTCCCATCTACCTTTGCACTGATTTGATTGTGGTGAATCAGCTCAGGGAGCTGGAGGACGATAAAGAGCCTACAATAAAGCAGCAATTAGCTCTCAGCCAGCTCACATCACTCGAGGATGTGCTGCACAAACACCAGGAGTGGTGCAGGAGAAGAGGGAAGGCTCACACAGCCCAGGCCACAGCAGAGGCCATCTGTCATCAGCCTAAGCTCTCGTGTAGCAGCACACTGCTGCTGCAGCACAGCACTGCTGGGCTGCTTCCCACCTTCATCCAGAGCTCCTCAGGCAGGGCCAGACACAACCAGCACTGCTCCACCAGAGGCACAAAGAGTCTGGGCAACCTCATCCACTACAAGGTACTCCCCAGGGCCTGAATTTCTCTGATGCTTTCCGTACCCACGTCAGCGGGGCAGCTGCTGACCCAGTGTGACCCACCCATGTCTGCTGTTTGCTATGGGGTTCGCTTCAGCTGCACTTTAGCCGCCCGTAATTACTAGAAAGCCAAGGAAGTGGATAAGGAACCACCTTCCTCCCAGACAGCTCGTGCTTGGATCAGTGCTAGCTCTGGTAAGAAAGAGTGAAGAATGGCTATGACACATTGCAAATCTGACCAATGCTTTCAGTGGGCATTTAAAGAGAGAAAGTCTGCAGGACAGACACTCTCTTACTTCTTACTTTTGTGCTGTATTTGAAATAAAACTCATGATTTAGAAAACCTACGCAAAATGCAGACAGCTATAATTTCCACAAACAAGACAAGTCATCTGCTCCTGGTATCTCTTCCAGTTTTATCTTAAAACCAGTAATTAATCCTGCCTTAACCATATTCCAACCACCTTTATGTCTGCACAGAGAACACTCATTATTTAGTCAACTAACAAAGCCATCCTTAAAGCACCATACCTCAGGTCATCAGAATTTTACCTCTGCTTTGTCTACTTGCACACACTACTAAAACTGTGTTTCAAAAGCAAGAACAATGTAACATAGTCTGGCTGATGAAGTCACTACCTACCCCTGGTGACCATTGCCCTTTTGGGTTAAAAATAAACCAAAATAATTGGTTTTCAATTTGACTTCCCCAAGCTGCTGCCTCTGTGTGATGGGATACATAACTGGGATGGTAAACTTCCCAGCCATCTCAAGCCATATTTCCCTGCCAGTGCCATGTGGTTACTCAGAAGTCAGTTGAAACCAAATTCATACTGTGAATATTCATGCCGGAATTCTGGGATCTGCCTCTGAACTTACAGTACTGAGCTAAACACGTGTTGAAGAATGCAAAACCTACATTTTAAAATGCAAATACATGAAAAATACTTTTGCCTTCAACCGGTTTTGGTTACAGGTGTAATTAACATTTACAGGAGAAGTTATTCATCTTTCTGAAGAATTCATTTAAAGTTCAGAAAAATCAGTGGAGCTGTAAGCAGAGAAGTTCATTGTCCTTCAAAGCTGTAAAAGCTAAGGTACAGATCTCGTTCTAGCCTATCAAGTTTATGGAAAAGGGAACAACTTCTCCAGCAGCTTTAGGCAGCTAAAGATGCATATAAGTACCGGGAGGATTTTGTAAAGGATCTTTAAGCCGGTTAGGCAGCTAACTCCCATTTTTGTTAACAGCAGATATGCATCTAACCCGATTAGAGACTTCTAAATCCGAGTAGCACCTTCTGTACCTGCTACCTGCACACCAAAGTGAGCATCCACAAAGCTTCAGAGTGGTTTGAGGAATCAACTTAAGGCTGTTTTGCATGGGTTTGATTGTTTTTATTCAAAACCAAATCAACAATAAGTTTGCAACAACAATTTCCATCCCATGTACAGCTTTCCATTAGCATTTTCTAACTTTCAAATACCAGATTAAAAAATGTAATTGCTCAAGTAAGATAAACCAGCACTAAATTCAGGGTATAGTCAGGCATTCAGGCAGCAGCTCTCCTTAAACTCGGTTAAAAGAATTCCACCCTTTCCCAGGCCATGAAGTTCCATATTTGCATGGCTCACTGTGTCACATTGTGCATAACCCTGAAGACAAGCAAACAGAAGAGGTTATTTCTCAACCCACTTAGTTCCTCAACTCAGTTCACGACCCAGCTGCACAAACAGCTACAGCAGCACAAGGCTGGGGGCACAGACACCGTGCCTCCGAACTGCCCCGGGATGCTGCAGGATGCTCCCGGCAGGAAACTCGGGCAGGACGCTGCGCATCCCACAGCACGCACACCTCGGTGGGGCACACAAACCTTCACCACCACCACCACCACCACCGTGCCTCTCCTGTAAATCCCACACAAATACGCAGGTCGTCCGCCGGTTCATAAACCATCGAGCCTCTGAGCATTACTCTTTTACAGGAAAATTAGTCATTCCCACCCACAAGTCAAGATTTCTTGCTCATTTGATCCAGACAGCTGGCTTACAATTGAAGGGATTTGGTCAATTCATTCTCAAGACTAACTGTTCTGAGAGTGCTTAAGATGAAGCAGCTGCTAAATTTCAGAAGTTATTTACAAAGACGAACGAAACTATCTCCAAATTAAATGCTTTTCAACTCTCACTGTTGTATTTCTCCCAAACAACAAAGCTTTCTTAACCAACTGCTGATGGAAACTCTTTCAGCAATTCTGCCTTTAAAAATCTCAGCACCACACCCATCACGCACTGGGATTCTTTTCCTTACTTAAATGCTAATTGCCTCTCACGAGGCACCAATTCTATCATTCTTCGGCACAGTTCATCACAAGACAGTTTAATGAACCAGTCTTTTCACTGCGTTTTACACGATCTGGAGACTCGGGAAGGTTTATACTTAAGTCATCTTTAAATCCTAAAAGGCTCAAGGAAATCTGAGAGAAAGATAAAGGCAAAGAGCAGGATCGAGTCCAAGGTACCTGTCAGTGCTTCCTATGCAACAGCAAAATGTGACTGGACAGGTCTGACATTTATTCCCCAGTTTTTGGTCGGTGACTTCTTCACGCTGTACTAAAACGACAGGAAGAGCCTGTATTTCATTCTGTCATCATCATCATCATCTTTTCCTTCTTGTTTTCAGTTTTTTAGGCACATAAAGGGTGCTTGCTTACATAAAGGGATACAACCGCGAACTGATAAAAACGTCTAAATATATCTCTGCGAGGTCAGAACGCGGCATAACAGGGATAACACATCAGGAATTTTTGCAAACCGCACTCACAGGCACAAATTCTTCTCTAAACCACATGAAGCACTGTCCCGTGCAGGGCCAGGAGCTGGACTCCAATGATCCCTGTGGGGGATCCCTGTTCCAGCTACGATTCCATGATAAAGCACTCATATGAACACAGCCTATGACACACCGAAATATCAAATACTAATCCCGTGATTGCACATGCACCCAACCACCAAACCTTCTTCGTAAATTAACTGTTAATATTTTTGGTTAAAAATGTATTAGGGACTAAAATTGCATATATGTGAAAAAAATTTAAAAGTTTAAATTTAAAAAGTAAATGGAGCCTGCTTGCTTCAAAATTACTTACGCATTTTTTACCATAGAGTAACGCAAAATGTAATAAAGAGACATACTAAGAAAAATATCCCAAACCAACAACCTCTGAGAGGGACAAAGATGGTTTCAAGCTTTTGGAAGGCAATCAATCCTAATGGCCTTCAAGAAACATTAACATGAAAGCCAGCCATGTTAAAATGCTCATTATTTTAATGAAATACATACTTTTTCTACATTCTGTGCTTTTTACAGAAAACTTGTTGCCACAATAAGTTCACTCTTGCCAATATCTTCTCCCCATCCTGCCTTTGGCCTATTCTTGGGAAGTTCGAGAATTACACACTTGAAACTTTACCTACAAGAAACCTACCAGCCTCCACTATGCAGACCGCAAATTCTCCAAAAAGAAGCAATTAATGGGTTTTTCACAGCAGGACACGTAGCCAAACCCGGTAAAAGACGAAGATCTGGAATGTCAGCCCTCGGTGTGATTCCGACAGAGCTGCTTTAGTCACTTGGCAGCAAAAAGCACAGGTCTGACAGCACACAGGAAGAGTCCATCAAGGGACCAACTCTGAGAAGTTTCACAACCCACCTGAAGTAAAGATTTTGCAAGATCATCTGACACATTTGTCAAAAACTCAGTGATCTGTCGAGAAAGAACAAGCTACCGAAGAGCCTGGCTGAGGATTTTAGTTGATACTGCTCAATCTTTTTCCTGTCCTCAGGTTAATTTGGAGCAATAGGACCGTACAGGTTTTGGTCAAGGGCGCAGATCGACGACAAGCCAGCCCTGCTTCCCGACTGCTGTGATAATGACAATATTGGCTGTGGTAGGAGACACGATCACATCCTACGTTTCAAACATGATCAGCACTAACACAGCCTTTTGTCACTACCATTTTTTCCTCCTTCGAGCAGATTTACACAGCCAACAGGAAAAATTACTGCCAGAGCTGGATCCACTGCAAAATTAGCTGCACCAGGTGGCAGTAAAACGACAGCTCCTCAGGGTCTCAGCACTGACAAGTCACCATGGAGCAGCACTCCTCTGAGAGACTTGGTTCTCTCCAAGGAATCTTTGCCAGGGTAGGCAAGAAGATAAAGATTCAAATCCTGCTTTTTTTCCCCCCTCTATATACACTGTGATTTATTCATACAGACAATTGCCCAGATTTGCCAGCACCGCACACGACACCACTTTATCCACTCTCATTTCTCATCAAACACTGCTTTTTCTCTGAGCAAACACTACTTCTCCACTGATCTCCTCAGCAGCGTCTTCGTTACCCAGAAGTATTTAAAAATTTCAGGAGCAGCTTCCAGGCAATAATAATAATTTTTTTGAATACCAGTGCCACCGTGTTCATTAGGAACAATCTCTGGGGAGATTCGTGAGTTTTACCTATTATGAAACAGGGCATCAGACAACCAGCTAGCACTTCCAGCCATCTAAAGCATGACCTTCAAAACAAATCTCCTCAGCAGTGCTACCTTGCTGCATCTTCCTCATCTTGGGGAAAAGAAACAAGCACAAATCCCAGCAAAAGCACCTTACAGGTGACAGAATTACTTTAAATAAATTCTATTTTTGATCCCTTTATGCTCTATCTGTAGCTTCCTTACAGCCATACATCTCAGTACTGCACAACATCTCCTGTAGAAAGTCACACGTTCAAAGCAAGCAGCAAAACCAAGGTTTCCTTTAAGCCAAAATATTTTGATTCTAACTGACAGTATTACATTTTTAGGTACAAGACAAACATTCTGTATTTTAATCCATCTCCACGGCAGCACCGTTTTTTTAAAGACATCTATCTTCTCCAGTTGTTTACGACCCCGGGAAGAAAAAAAAAAAAAACTACAAAAAACCAAAAAAACCCAAACCATTACAAATTACATCTGCCGAATGAGAAAAGCTGATTCCCCGTTTCGTTTCCTCCACGCATTTCGTAACAATTCAGCGCTCATTCAACTCCTCCGGTGGTTTATCAGGCATTAGGCTGGGTCACCGAGTGGCAAGGCAGCCTCTGCCAGCAGCCTGGGCTCTCCATCCGAACCAAAACCCCGAGCGTGCCACTCACCCGAGTGTCATCTGCCGCCCCCGCCCCACCCTCCGCACACGCCCTCGGTGACAGCACCGGAGCCTGACGCCAAAGCGGAACTGCAAGAACACGAAACCGCTTGAAGCAGCTTGGAAAGAGAACTGGATTCCGGGCTGTCTCTCTTTAAGACGGTGAGCAATAATTTACCAGAAATTTCCTCAAAGGACAACGCTATAATCATGTTTCCTCAATAACGTGCAGATGACATGTCTAGCGTGTAATTTTGTGCGCGCATCTTTCCACGGCCAGACTAAACTCTTCTGTGCCCAAACCAAGTCTTTCTGTCCAAAACATAAAAAAAAAAGAAAAAAAAAAACCACAGGGAAAAAAAACAACAACAACAACAACCGAACTACGCAAGCTCTTAATTGGCATAGTTAAAACTAACCATGAGTATTTAATAATCAACCCCAACGGCACTGAGCATCTTGGGAAGTCGGATTAAAGGGTTACTCAAGTAACTTTCACCACAAATTTTTGCAGGATGACTAATGAGTCGCGAGCTGCAGTTTAGCCACAATCCCTGCGAGTAACCTGAAGTCCCCTCCTGACGGGGTACAGGATGTGTCAGGAAGTCCGAAGGACTAAAAAACATCATTTCGTGAAGGAGCACACATATTCAGGCGAACTCCAGCAAAAATACCATTTTCCTCCCTTGTCAGGTCCACCAAAGTCCGTACTTCAGTGTCACTACCTCAGTACTAGACGGTCTAGAATCCTGACGCGGATGTTAATAATTAACCCGCTGGGTCGCAGCGGGCTAAATGAGGTGACCCCAGGAGCGGCGCGAGTGTCCCCGCTCCGCCGCCGCCCTCTGTCCCTCCCCTCCAGCCAAGGAGTGGATTGCAGCAGCTCCCGGCACTGCAGCAGCCCCACGGCTCGGGCTCTCTCAGGAAAAAGCTCACGGCTTCGGCACCAACGCCGCCTCCCCACGGTTAAATAAAAAATTTTAAAAAATTAAAAAAAAAAAAAAAGCGAGGACAAACATACAGTGGCCTAAGTTTCATCCATGCCCAGCAGACCGTGCCTCTCCCCGCCTTGCTCTCGCCGCTCTGCCTGCAACATGTGCCGGCTGCCCGTGCTCCCGAGCGCCGGGGCAGGGACTCCGCGCCCGCGTGCTTTAACCGCACCCTGCCGCCGCCTGTCACCTCCCAGTCGGGAAACAGAAAAAAACCCAGCCCTAAAAATCCCCAAATTTATGTCTCCGGCCGTTCGCCTCCCGCCGCCAGCTCACAGCGGTCACTACGCAAATAAGCGAGAGGCGACGGGGAAGGAAAGCCCCACGACCTGGAAAACCACGGGGGGCAAAAATCAAGTTTAAATATGGGGCTTTTTTTGCCCCCCGTCCCTCCTCAGCCCCTCCGGCAGTGCCGATCTCCGCCGCCCCGCGGAGGCGGCGCTGGCGGGGGCGGCAGCCGAGCTCCCCCCGCACGTACCTTGCCAGGCTGCCGCGGGTCTCCGCCGGGGTTCTTCCTGCCGCCGCCTCCGCATCCACCATGCTTTGTCCGGCCGCGGGCTGCCCTCGCCGCGGGGTCCCACCCCGTCCGGCCCCGGCCTGCCGCCCCACCACCGCCCTCGCGGCCGCCGCGGCTCCG